>VYXD01013947.1:59559-167581 GCA_013397195.1 Hylia prasina
CACCGCGGAGAGGACAGAGCGGGAGAGTGAGAGCCGCGCACCCCGCGCACTGAGCGGCGGAGCTTCTTCCAGGTGAGCGGCTGAGGTGGGATGGCGTTCTGCGCCGCCGGAGCTCCCGAACACGGGCAGCGCCCGCCTCGCCGGCCGCGTCCCCGCCGGTGCGTATCGCCCCTTTGTTGTGTGGGCCGAGCGCGAGTCCCGCTGCGGGGCCCTGCCCGGGCAGGGCTGTGGCCGGGAGACGGAGGGGCTGCGTGGAGGTGAGTCCCGCGGAAGGGCCGAGGCCGGGATGTCTGCAGACGGGACGGCCGTGTTCCGAGCGATTTTAAACTTTGCTCGTGGTCGCACAGCCCGTGCCTTGGCCGGGCGGCGCCGGTCACGTCTCTGTCGACGGACACCCGCAGCCTCCGGGGCGGCGCGGCGGCTGCTGGCGGCCACCGGGCGGCTCTTTTGTGTGGCGCTGTGAGATACTCTCCGCTCCCCGCGGCCCTCCCGCCCCGTTCCCCTTTTGGCGGCGGGCGCTGCCCCGCTCCCCTCGGTCGGGGCTGTCAGGGCGTGCGCGAGGCGGGGCAGCGGCTCCAGCACGCGCTGCCTCTCCGCGGGCGACCCCCGGCTCCGCGCACCTCCCGCTCCCGCGCGCGGGTGAGTAGGCGCTCCCTCCCTCCCTCCCTTCCGCGGGGCGCGGCGCGGGCCGGGAGCGGGCGCCGCTCCGCACACCCGGCTCGCTGCGGGCCCCTGTGTCCGCGGCTTTGTGCGTGTCCTGTCCTTGTAAGAGAAACAAGCAGCTGCAGTGCTGGGCCGAGTTGTTGAAATTTATCCCTTTGTGTATATTACAATATCCTCCATTTTTCTGCCCTCTAAACAACAAGCCTTTCGCCATCTTGGGCAAATTTTTATTCCTGAGTCTGACCGTCTCTTTTAGGAGGGAATAAGTAGAAAACCTGAAAGCACTTCTGAATAAGCATCAAAGTTTAGGGAATGTTACAGGGACAGATAGTGACGTCATGTAAAGTTTAAGGGGATTTTTCTCCAAGGCTGTGCTTTCCCCTGGAATTCCTGATCTAACGTGTTGTAAACTGCACTTTAAAGAGAAAGGTTCCTAGTTGAGCGTGCACCTACAGGGGACACTGTGAATATGCTTCTTTATCTGGTGTCGGGTTTCATATCAGGAAAACAATCGTGCACACCCCCCCGCTTTTATTTTTCTGCCCTGGCTTTAGTATTTAATGTGCAATGCTTAACTGTTGGATTATTTTAAAAACCGTTCTGAAAATACTACGTTAAATAACAAATTATCTGGAGATTTCCATTGGTTTTGTTTATGGCAAGTATTAATCTGATGTGAAGTTTACATGAGACACTTGGTACAGGATCTTCTCTGAGAAATAAACAGTGTCTTCTTGGCTTGAGGAACATGGCAGCACAGACCTCCATTTTTAAACGACAGACTTGGAGGTATGTTTGGAAGCAATGAACTTATTGAGGTATATTATTAAAAGGTTCCATCTGGAAAGTACCTATAAATATTACATGTAGTTTGGGTTATGTTCCAGGTACTGTATAATGTGTGTGGCTAAATGTAGTAACTATACTAAACTCATTGAAAGAGTCAACCCTATGATAACGCCTTACCCCAAATCCAAAAACAAATGTCTTTTCCTCTGACCACACGTTTTGCATCAGCTATTGTGAAAGAGAACAATAAAAGGTACTGGTCTGTTAATTTGGTTCTCAATTGATTTTTTTTTAATCTCATGAAAGTTTTTCTAGTCACATGACTTAATGAAACATGTAATTGCTAAGGAGTAATTGTAGGTAAAATTTTGGTTTTCCATTCTTTCTGTGCTTGTTTGACTTGCTGCGTATTTAAAGTCACACTATGGAGAACATGAAACAACTTGTATTTAATTCGTGTTCTCTTTGTCTTCAGGATTGGGAAAAATACTAACAACAGTTAACATAGAAAGTAGTAGGAATAACTGTTTGTACGTCAAGACTTTCTTTCTGTCCAAGTCAGTACTGAATGCTGTACTTACTTAAAGCAGCCTTAAGGTTATGTTAGAACAAATGTCAGATGCTTACTTTATTTTTCTTTCCTAAATGGATCAGAAAGTGTGGTTGGATTTGCTCTTTCCTATCTGAAGGAAAATGAACACATTTAAACAGTTGAAAGCATGTACAGCAGGTGATTCTAAATTATAAATGAAATTAAGGTGTAGAAGATTGGATGGGTTATAAATTGTGAGCAACAGAGGGATAAGTAGTTTCCGAAAATGGCAGTATAACTTTGACATCTCATAATAAACTACTTACGTGTCTTTGTCAAAATGCTGCAAAATCAGTAAGCTGCATAATGTTAAGAAAATGGTAGCAAACGTAATTTTTGTAAAGTATGTATAGAGAAAGCACAAGGAATTGTTAAGGAATCTTCAGCATTCAAGAAATTCTATGTTCGCTTCAAGCAGATAATGCTGGTTTAATCATAGGTCGGACCAATTCCTGTAAGCAAGGGGAGTATTCATATCAGGTTGTGATTAAGTTGTTCCTAAACAGAACTCTCTGAAAGGTAAAAAATGCTTCTTCAGAGGATCAGGTATTGTTTCGTGTTCGTTCCTGATCCAAAGGCTGTTCTCGATGGTGCAGTATAAGGTTTTGTGACTATTGTGTATTGAAAGTAAACTGGAATTGTGATACTGTGTTCTAGTTGCAGTCCCAACAGGGTTTATTTTTGCAGTAGCTGGGAGGGGCATGGCCAGGACCCAGTAGTTCTGACCGCCTTACCTCTGTTAGTTGGGGATGGGAAAGACAGGCAAGGCACTCTTTTCCTTTTGGGGACACAGAAACAACAATACCAACAATACCGTAGGTTCTCTCTTCCAAGTGAGCCTAGGGTATTGTTTCTGTGTGAATCTTTGGACACTTTTTTGTAGTCCCTGTCACTGATATTGTTGCTATTACTATTAGTTTTCTTATCTCATTGCTGTTTCCAGTAAATAGTTCTTATCTCAGTCCATGACCTTTACCTTTTGTGCTTCTAATTCTCCTCTCCATCCTGAGGAAGGGCAGGGAGCGAATGAGCAGCACATGGTTTCAGTTGGAGCACTGAATTGGAGAATACCATTCCTAAACCATGACATACAGGTATTTCTCATCAAAATTATTTTCTTAAACTAAATTCCACTGTCCTAGGTTCTTTACAGGTCTGTGTTCCCACAAAAAGGTAATTGTGTTTAAGATTCTTGTAGGTTGTCAATGCCATTGTAAAATTGTTTGAGTAGTGTGAGAGGCAGAAATACTGAATACATACTTTGCACCTTTTTGGTGAAAAATACTTGATTTTCTTGAATAGGTAATAAAATGTTTTGCATTTTCAAAGAGTAAACTAGCAATATGTTTATATCATAGAGGGAAAGAGCATTAGTTGACTGCTTTAGTATATTTAATCTTTGTATTTGCCTTATTCTACAAGGCTGGCTTGTTTTTGTCTTTTTCTGGGAGACACTTAAAATGCAAATAAGAAGGTAATAGAAGTCTTTCCTTATAGGTCCTGTTGCCCTTCTTCATGTTTTCTTTGTTTGCATGCTTATTGTAAAGGAGCAGATGTTTTGCAAAACATCCTGATGTGTTGCTTTTTCATATGGGAGTGCATAACTGTTCCTTCTGATGCATCGATTTGACAGCTGGTTGATTTCATGAAACTGCTAAGAAGCCATTAGTGGTGTCATTGAATTCAAATAGAACAGTCCCTCCCAGCCTGAACTGCAATTGTTAAGGTCTTTGTTGCTACTTTTCTGTTCCTGTGCAAGACGTGGAATATCAGAGTGGCAACTAAAATGAAGCTTGTGCACCCGGTCTCATATCCCAGAATGAGATCTGCTGTTAGTTCTATTATTTTCTTATAATGGCATATATGTGAGAATAGGAGATCCTGATTATTGGGAGGTATAACTAATAATACAGTTTCCTACACCCTTCCTCCCCCCTCCCTCCAGCACATTAAGGGTTTCACTGTATGAACACTCTGTTTAAATCTCTTCTCTGTGATCTGTCTCCCAGACTCTAATGTATCGGTATCTTTAAATTAAACGTAATAGTGTGAATAATGGTGAAATTGTTTTAATTTTTTAAAAATAATGGCGAAATTGTTTTAATTTTTTTTAAACAAGTCTATTCTAATAGAGTACTGAGAGTGATACGTAGTGTGTTCCTTACATAAATAATTTGGCCCAAGGAAGATTGCCATAGTGTACCAGTTTCTTCTCAAGTGTTGTTCAACTTTTGAGTAAATACTGTAGTTTTACTACAGTATATTCAGTGAATTATGTCATACTACTTTATAAACTAGTTTTTGATTGTTAATTGCCACCACAAGAAACACTGAAACATTTGTCAAGGTTTGCAGTGATTTTTGTGATTGTTTGATAGTTTACAACATTCTGAGTGTAGGCAAAATGTGCTAAGTATATGTTGGTCAACATATTTTATAGAAATGGGAAGTTTGTATTGAAGAACATTATGCTGTATTCGGAATCTTGGTACAGGTGATTTTCCCCACTGCATCACAGAAGGAAATGCAGCATCCTTTTTTAAACTGCCATCTATGCTTTTAAAGATTTTTTTGTTATACTACAACATTTTTACTTTAAAACCATTTTTACTGTAAATAACAACAGACAAACCAATAAGGAATCACCAGAAGATTTGTGTGAGGAAAACAGTAGGTTCTCATTAATTTTTTAATTTGTCTCTTTTAGGACCTTATGAAGGTGAGACAGTATTAGTTTCACTGTTACAGACCTAACGACTTTGGAAGAGTTTAGTCTTTTACCAACACCACAAGTAGTTGGTGGTAGAGGATGAAAAGAGAGCTGTCTTCACTGACTTTAATCTAGTGTGCTGGGTAGTTGTTTCCTCGAAAACGGAAATGCGTGGTTTGTTAGTCTGCAGAGTAATTGCTACGGGTAGGTAAGCAGAATGCAGCACATAGTCATTAAACAAAACTGGGACCATTTATTCATTCAGCCTCTGCAGAAGGGCCAGCAAGATGCAGTATTTTGCCATTATTTTGCTTCTTAATCATACAATTTTAAGTGGAAAAGAGGTATGTAGAACATAAAATCCAGTTAGCACACAGTTTCACCTATTAGCTGTGTTAAGTTCTTATCCAACTTCTTTAGTGTTTAGGCTCTTTACTGTCCTAAATTTACCGTCATATAGTACCATGGTCTTGAGTAGTTTCTTAAAAAGAAAAAAACAAATGTACTTCATTCAAGTCCAATATAGAAATTCCTTTGAGATTTAAATGGAAATAAATAATAAAAGTATAAGTAGTAATGTTATGGTGTCAATTAGATTTTTGTTTCTTTTTGGGGGAGGAGAAATTGTGATTTATTTTATTGTGGTGGTAGCATTTCATGAGACGCCAGGTGAAGGAAACTTGACCTGTGGAGAAGTCTTAGTGCTGGTTTCAATTTTTTAAATGTAGCAACAAAGAACAAAGGATACAAGGGTTTTCCCAGCTTAGTTTAACAGAATTGATTTATGCATTTGACACAATTCCTAATGCCAGTTCCTTCTCTTTTTATAGAATATCTTTCAGATCATTGGAAAAAAGACCAATATCAAAACAAGTATACATTTTAAAACCTTGCTTAGTGACAGATGATCTTTCAAACATAGTCTCTGAAAGTGTGTGGACTTAGGAAAGGATGTTCTGGGCTTGTCAGTCTGTATGATGCCTATTGCCTTTAATGTGAATTCTCTCCCTTTACCTTGCTAGTCGTGCCCTTCAGGGCCTCCTGAATGTCTTGTTTTCTGTGTGTAAAGGACATAAGACTCTTTTCACTTGATGTAGGTCAGGCATTGTAAAGAGCTGAATGGGTTAAGCCTTGGTAGTTTGCAAAGAGAGATTGCAGAGATTTTTCTAGCTGCTGAGGAAGGAATCACCCAAAACCTTAAAATTCAAACTACTAAAAATGCAAAGAAAAACTGCCTGAAAAATTGTTCTTATGGACTCTACATTAGTAATAAATGGGACTACTAAGTTTAAGTATTTGTCACCAGTAATGTTTACAGTATAAAGCCTTGGGGAAGAAGGTAGACTTAAAAATAATATGGTGACTGTCTGATAATATTGTTGTCTTTTTGGAGCCTTACTTAGAACTTAGGGAATTCTGCTCTGGAATTGTTGGAAAGGATAATGAAGAATTTTCATTTTTTGAGTAGTGATGAACCCTACCAGTGTATTATTATTCCTGTAAATTACAGGAAGTGTAAGGTAGATTTTCTTTAGAGTATTTAGTACAGTAATTTAAAGGCACAAAATAATCTGCCTAGCTGTTCTTGAACTTGAACCTCAGTTCTGAGTCTGTTGGATTAGAAGCTAAAACCTTGAAATCTTCTAGAGAGTATTTTTTTCTTCACTGAGGACACAGATAATGTTTTTGGATTGTGACCCTATTTATTAACTGATTTGTGTTAATAAGTTAGTGTTTTTCTAATGCTGAAAGTTTATTTAGTAAACAATTCAGTGCATTCTTCCAGATACCTATTTTAGAAGAGTGGTGTGTAGTGTCCAAGTATAATCAACAAAATAATCCCACAACCTCCTCCTCAGCCCTCAGTCTTTCTACAACAGGAAGTCAGTTGGACAAAAATTATTGCAGTGGTCTGTCGGTGCACAGGGACATAATTGGGTGGATTTTGCCCCATTTTTTTTGTTCTTGCACTTTT
The DNA here is from genome assembly GCA_013397195.1 of Hylia prasina. Lineage (NCBI taxonomy): Eukaryota > Metazoa > Chordata > Aves > Passeriformes > Sylviidae > Hylia > Hylia prasina. The sequence goes on from VYXD01013947.1 coordinate 66,289, forward strand.
CCCCAAGCATGCACTCATTAATCAAAGGCACTGTACTGCTGAGGGCAAAGAGGTTCATCAAATTGGCAGCTGGTTTGGTGTAAAGAACATTGTGCTGAAGCTCTTAACGTGCTAGGACATAAATAAATCTTATGTCTTTGTATGCAAACCCTGGAGGTTAATAGTGTATAATTCAGTGTCCTGTCTTTGTTTTTATGATGGATTTTTTAAGTGTTTGAAGCCTTCAAGCAGGTCAGGGCAGACAGGCTGATTGGCTGAAGCAAAAGCTTGGCAAAGGGGCTTGTGTGTCTGGTGTGGAGGTTTTTTTTTTTGCTTGGAGATCATTGTTGTATTGCTTGCGCCATTGTAGGAGAGTTCTAAAGATTGACAACCCTTGCTGTGCTAATGGACATAGTAATGAAATGCAAATAGTTTGGTCCTGTTTGTTCCAAAGTTACTGCTGTTTGTATGTAGCCTTAACAGAACTAACATGTGGAACAAGCAAAAAAAAACTACTAGGATTTCCCTGTAAAAATGGTGCTGGGATTTGGCTTTAACATGAATTGGTTGCATATTCGTAATTTAAGAACAGCTGGTTACAGCAAGTGCATAGTCATTTGCAAGGTATTATAAACCATTCTGCTCACACATGGAGACTGTACTTGAGCTTTTTTTTTTTTAATTGATCTACCTGCATTTGAAATCTGGTCGCTGTAGTCACAGAGGCCCTTCATTTTAGCTGTGCTTGCATTGTAGAATGACCTCAGTATTAAATATTTATTTTTCACTAAATGCTGAATAAAATGTTAAGCTCGGAGCTTTGAAGAAACAAGGTGTAAGGGTGAGCAGTGACATACATCTTAAACATGAAATCATGTTATGTAAAGACTAAAAAAGTGACATCAGCCAAGCTTTGTGGTCCTTTTGTAACATTTGTTGTTCTGAATAAGAAATCCTTGTTAGATTTACCCAATGTTACCTTGCTAACACTGTAGTTGCTGATTTTTTTTTCATGCATTGTATACCCAGTGCTTTTGGGGCAAAGCCAAGAAGTATAAAATATTATTGTATTACACCAAGTGAAGGTGTAGTAAAATAGAAGTAGCAGTCCTGTTGAGTATCCCATCGAGAAAATAATGGATGTATTAGGAACGACTGTACTATTATAAAGGTATGCTTATCTATCATTATAATGTGAAAGGTGCATACTTAGAAATATTAGTAATTAATATATATAAGCTGTGATGTAAAGTTTATCTCCCTGCATTCAATTTTGCTTTTCAGTTAGAAATCAAGCTTATACAAAAAAGTTATCAAGCTTTTCTGTATTTTTATTTGCCCTAGTGACTGGAACTTTTATAAGAAGTAATATTGACAATATTTTTTGACAAGTCTCTTTTTTGACAATAAAAGTCAGTTTTCCTAACACCCTTAGTAGTTGTGGGAATAAAAGGGAGCCCAAAATTCTTGCTCTCCATACATCTTTTGATCCAGTATATTGTAAGTTATTAACTTGTTACTAATTTATAGCCTGGCATGTAAATAGAAAGTATTGCTGAAGAAAATTGTAAATAAATTCTTACTTCATATGTATAGAACAAGGAAAATGGGAAGCCCTTAAGGGAGGTTTCTTAATGTATTAGTCTGCGAGATAAAAATATCAAATATATGTGCTAGTTTTTCAAGCTGTATCAGTTGATTTAATAGAAGATATTATCACTCCTTACAGCTCTCGTCTTGTCTGAGTAGTTACAGCAATGGAAAAAGGGATAAACTCTGAGAAATGCAAACCAGTATTTTTCCATTGCATTTCTGATCATTTTTCTTCCTTGGAGTTACCTATAGCACCTCACTGCTTCTTCTCAATGTTGAAGAAAGAGCTAGATCAAAGATAACCAAGACTACAACTGTGTGGTTTAGGAGAGAAGTGAGGTGGAAGAGTGCTCAATAGGCCCCTGGGGGGACCCAACCTCTACAACAGTTGTAATGCCAGAAACAATTTCTTCATAGCACGATTGTAGGAGCTTTCAAAGCAGCAAGGAGAATTCCTGTTTGGGTTTTTGGGTGCTTTTAGTTACCAAGTCTAATATTAGAAACAGTAGACTCTCCGATTTTGGCTCCTTCAGTGAAACTACCTTACGCAGGAGTCTAAAGAAGGGAATTGTTATGGGTCTGGAGGGGAAGCCATGTGCAGAGTGGCTGAGATCTCTTGGTTTGTTCGGTCTGGAGAAGAGGAGACTGAGGTCAGACCTCATTGGGGTCTGCAGCTTCCTCAGGAGGGGAAGTGAAGGGGCAGCTCTGATTTCTGCTCTCTTATGATCAGGGACAGGACCTGAGGGAGCGTCTGTAGCTGTGTCAGGGGTGGGTTTAGGTAGGATATCAGGAAAAGGCTCTGAGCTCAGAGGGTTGTTGGGCCCTGGACAGGCTCCCCAGGGGATGGTCACGGCCCCAAGGCTGCCAGAGCTCCAGAATTGTTTGGACAATGCTCTCAGGGACAGGGTGGGATTGTTGGGGTATCCTGGGCAGGGGTACCTTGGGCAGGGCCAGGGGTTGAATTCAATGACCCTTGTGGAACTCCTCCAGCACAGGATATTCTGATTTTAGGTGATTACACACCCACCCTCCTCTTAGTAATCGCTGACACTTGGTTAACAGCAGACAGTGATTGAATTTTTTTCACTGCATTGTCAGCAGAGACCGTGTTTAAAAGCTACTGTCCCAAAGAAAGTGTGAGAAATGGGAAGAAAGTTGAGATCCCAAGTCTTGACTAAAGGGAGTGAAATACTGTGGATTATTGAAAAGAATCGGAGCAAGATATTCCAATAATTATTATCTTTCTGGCAGTTTGGACAATGCATTTGGACTTAGTCATACCATAAATGTAACGGAGAAGGATTTGGAGGATAGGGGTTTAGAATGGATGGGTATTCGAACACAAAACGGGTATGCCTCATTTTGATGACATACTGAAGTCCTTCTGTTTGGTGTCTTTCATGTCTTTTTTGTTTGTTTTAACTTGCCAACAACTTGCCAAATAAAAAATATCTAAAGGGTTTGTATAGTTACATACTTGCCACCTAATGCATGTGTTTGGAGCAGTAAATTCCAGAAAAGAGAAAAAATGCATGTGGAGAGAATATACTACTAAAATGACAACAGGCTTAACAATGGTCCTTTATTGTTTGGCCTTTAACTGTGATATTAGCACTATATTTTTCTGCAGTTCTCTTTTCTGGAAGAGCTTTTCAGGCCTGATTTTCCCCCTTTAAGGCTTAGAGGGTATAGCAAGTTGTCTTCTTGAAACCAAATGTATTTTTGAACAAGAGTGGGAAGTACTGATTCCATGGTTGAGCCTTATCCAGAGGGTTTGTTTTGAACTATTTTTTTATGATTTGTAAAAAGTAGTGTGTTCATTATACAAAGAAACATTCAAAGGGCGTGTGGGGAAGGAACTTGCTCTCACTTAATTGCAGGTTAAAACTAATGTTTAAGTGCACCAGTAAGTGCAGTCAGTTGTGAAGTGCCTTTTTTCGCCAGGTATTAGGAACTGAAAGGAACAGATTATGCTATGTCATTTTCCTTTTGTTTATATGTGAGAAAGGTAAGTGAGAGCAGCTTGAAATACTTGCCTGTTTTTTGGGAGATGTTTTTCTATTTCAGTCTGTTTCTGATTATCATTGAGGTAAATTAACAATCTTTTGACTCTTGCAGATGCCAGTAAATGTTCAGTGTTAGCAGTTAAGATGTTATAGATATACAGCATATTGCAAAGTTTATTGTATCGATGTCAGTGGTTTATACAGAGCAGTGTTCAAATGTAGCCTGCAGTCTTTTTGTGGTCATGGAAATGAATTATGTGTTCTGAGAGATCCGTGAATAGTGTAAAGACTATTTGAATAGTGTAAAGTGAATAGTGTATGGTGAATACCGTAAAGTGTTTATGTAATGTGTCCGTGAATAGTGTAAAGTGTTTATGTTAAAACAAGCATGGGCAATCACTTTTAAAAGATTTCTAGGCCTCTAAATGCTTAAATTTTATAATTGTGGTAATTTTTATACCTTACAATTTGTTTAAAATAAATAGACTAGCAATCATCCTAAGGAATGATCTGTGTTATATGTTCTAGGAGACGTTTGAAATGCATGTAGGTGGGATCTCTTTGTAAAGCTGAGTTACTTTTTTTGTTTCATGTGCCTCTTTCCCTTTAAGTACCTGTTGTCAACATGTAAAATTTTATGATCATGCTTTGTGCTCACCTGTTTGTCGATGTGCCTGTCCATTCCATGCCATAACTTTTGTTTGTCATTTCTTTTCAGCCATAACTGAAAGTAGGATAGACATTCAACAGCAAAATTCTACAGTTTTCTGAAAATTAATCACTTTATTGAAAAAGATGCACAGATTAGACCCACCAGCTGAGGAAGTGAGGTAGGCGTTACTTTGCCAATGCCCCAAGCAGTTCTCTGATTCCTCAATGTGCGCCCACTGTCCAACAAGTATATGTGCTGCCAGCACTGTCCTTGCCAAGTGGATTCTTGAAGGGGACTTGTGTTTCCTCATGAGGTCTGATTCATGGCAGTAGGAAAATGCACAGGACCATCATAGGAACACTGCTCACAGGATAATTTTTTCGGCCACCTCAAAAGTAGCATGTGAGAAGACCTGTAGTAAAAAGCTTTTGCATGGTAGCATGTACATGGGTTTTGTGCACAGTAGAATGCAGATAGTGGATACTAAATTTTACTTTTTTTTGGATCAAAATTTTGTTCTTAGAATAAATTCAGTATGATCTCAGTGTTGGTGACTTTTAAGTAACATGACTAGAATGTTTACATCTGTAACTACAAGCAATAAGTAATCCAGTAATTTCTAATGGTGAAAATACCTTAGAATCATTCCCATGTGCACATTATTTCTTATTGAGGGCACGCAGATAGTCTAGCACAAGTCTTGTGTTCACTAGACTGGTTATCTTTCCAGTCCAGTATTACATGAGAGAAACAAACATTTGCATTTATGAAGTGCACACACATAACAATACACCGTTTTCCAGAGCTTTCATTTTAGTTGAGGGTTTTTCAGAACCAAAGTCTGTGTGCTTACCAATGCCCTGTGAAATGGATGGTATGCATTTGTCACATGATGGCTTACAGACAGCTGATTGCTGTTTCATTAATAAAAGCAGGACTTGCTATTTATGTAGTCAAATGTAAGTGAAAAATACAAGGTTTTAAAAGATATAGTCAGAGGTATTTTTTAAGGCAAGTGAGGTGTCTGTCTGTACGCCTCCCCCATCCCCTGCCATATATTGTGGACAGGATTTCAGTGATGAAGAAGATTCACTGCCATCCTGTAATTGTAAACTACACTAACAAGAGTCAGATGTGTTTGCCTGATATTAAAAAGCCTGCATAGACAGCTACTTTTGTTGTTGTAGAAATCATACTGGTCCATGCGTGTGGAAGTAATTAACTTCTGTGGATGCTAGAAAATAAGTTGTCATAGAATTGCTGAAAAACGGGTTTCAGTATGTTTTCACTCATTGAACAGAAGTCAGGTGCCGTTAGATCAGTATAAATTTAACTAATTTTGAACAGCAATAAGACTACAATTTCTACAGAAATTGAAGAGAAGCTTAGTTTCTTAAGCAAGGCATTTAAGTTACTTTTTATTTCTTTGTTTTCCTTGTAAATAAACTATTTTACATATAAAAATCAATGAAATAGTCAGAAGTTGCATTTTTAAAAGCGTATGGCCTCAGGATGATTAATTTTCAATTTGCCTGTTGCTTGCTTTCCTGTTCTGAGCCTTAAAGAAAGAGTCAGAGGTCAAATGATCAGCGGTCTGTAGATATCAAACCAAAAGTGAGTTTTAGAACACACTAATATCTTGACCATCTTTCCTTCTAAATAAATGTAGTTTGTTGAAAGCAAAAAACCTATTCTGTGGTGGATTTTTACTAATCTGATTTAATGTTTCTTGTCTGAGATACTCAGATACTGGTTGATACTTAGGGCAGTATTTTAAAAATGTGTAGCCTTTCTCTTGATGTTCTTCTTAGATATACTTTGAATTCTATTAGCAGCAGAGTTAAATTAGTGCTAAGCAGTGGTGGAAGTTTCATTTTTGAGCTCAAGCTCCGGCCTTTAGGAGCTGAAAAGTCAGGGATATTCTATTAAGAAACACTTGGTTAATTCAGACTTGCTAGATTGTGGCCTCTCGTCGTGTCATACCCTGTAGTGGTCCTTTCCCCTCAGGTTTAAGGCTGTTTTTTTACTGTATTTTCTCTTTTAATCAGTAGACAGTCAGCTTCCTTTTGCAGATTCCTAAGTTATCTTGTGAAAACTGTGTTCTTATCCTGAACTTGAAAGTTCACAGAGCAGAAGAAAATACTTGCAATATGATTTTTCCCAGAAAGAGTAGGGAAGCAGAAGAAAAATAGTCTGAAACATGTGTTCTAGATTTTTAGATAGGTACCCATTATAGCGTCTTCAGGCTTGCTGTAATCCATGCTGCTGTTAGCTTCCCATCTTGCAGAAACCTAGTAGAATGTCTAGTACATTGCTTTTGTACTAGAATGATGCTAGTACAATGAATGTAATACATGTGAATGGTTCAAAATAAAAAAATTATGACTACCAGTAGTTCCTTATTTTTAGATTATATTTTATGAGTATAATTCACAGGGTTATTTGTTTTCTTTCTTTTCCCCTTGCATATGTGGCCAAGATTCATACCATTGCGTCAGCAAGACTGAGGGAATAGGGCGAGTGGAGAATCCTGACAGCAGAGCCCGTCACTCACACTTAATTATCAATTTTATTTTAAACTAGGTAAGATTGCTAGCTCGTTTTACACTTTCAACTTCCAGTGATGTCTTGTAGTCTGCTGTTTTGGTGGCACAACACTGTCTCAATGGTTTTTGTTCATTAATACTGTTGAACTGGTATGCAAGTTCTATTTCTTTGAACTAGTTGTTACCATGAATCTTTTTGCCAGAAGAATTACTACATTCAACGTTACTACATTCATAAGATGTTAGCATAATTCTTTGTGGCATATCACTGTTAAAATACAGCTAAATACATGCTGAAGGACAGAGGTGAGATTTGTAGGGTTGTGTGTGTAGTTCTGAGCTCCTCCACATGGGGACTACTGAAGTGCATCTGCTAAATGGCCATTGAGGAGTTGAAGGGACTGGAGCATCTCGCCTGTAAGGAAAGGCTGAAAGAGCTTGAACTCCTCAGCCCAGAGAAAAGGTTCAGAGGAATCTCATCAGTGTTCATAAATACCTGTCTGAAAGGTGCAAAGAGGACAGAACGAGGCTATTTTCAGTTGGTCAGGATAAAGATGGGCACAGACTAAAACACAGCGGGTTCCATGCTGTGTGCTCTGGGATGACAGTTCTTGTTACAGTTTTCAGAGTAGGACTCTTATATTAGCTTGTGTACTTGATATAATCTAATTGTGAATCAAACCTATGTTTCACACCTTTTCTAACCATTTGTTACCAGACTTCAGTGCAGGGAGACTTAGTAGAAGTGACTTACTGACATTTTCGATCTGTCTCAACTCTGTGCTGCCTGTGTGACTAAACACATGCTTAATAAAGGTACCTGTATCACTGGTGAAAATTTCCAAAATATCAAAGAACTTAAAGTTATTTGTACTCTTCATCATCATCTTCATCCTAATAGTCTCAATTTCTGTGAGACTTTACAGTTGCGTTGCCTTTTTGTTCTTAAGTAACTTAATCTAGAATTTAAAAAAAGGCTTTTGAAGCTTTCCAGCAGCTTTGTTTTTTTCTTCTTTTCTTCGTCTGATTTTTTCATTCTTACTTTCTCTGTCTTTTCCTCAGCTATGTTTGTGTCTGTGTGATTATTGCTTTTATAACACTGTCTAGGATTCTCTGAATGTACAATGCAGTGAAGCTTTGTCTGTGACTGTGGCACTATGCAGAACAATTACTATGTCTTTTAGGCAGAGTGAAGCAGCTAGCTGTGTGACTGCTGAAGCCATGTCTTGCTGCTCCCCTCTTGTTTGCAAGCGCTTCCAACATTGCAGAGCAAATATGCAGTCTCAAGGTAGCAGTCAGTCTTCAAAGAGAGGATCAAGTCCTGCCAGTGCAGTAATTCTCAGACTTTCTCTTGGTATTTAGCTCAAAATGGATGTTAAAGGCTGAAATGGTACTTTGCTGGAAGAAAAAAATTCTTTTTTTTGACTTTTTTTATCCTGTACTGAAGGTGATTCATAGTTTCTGTGTGCACTGTTCTGGCAATCACAAAGCAACTGTATTTCCTCTACAACAGAGAGGTATAGTCTGCCCACTGCAGAATCAGGTACTTACCCTGAGGGTTTGTGTGGCTTCTATTTCACAAAGCAGTGTTACCATACTCACTGTAAAAGTCTGGCTTCTTGGTCTTAGGACATTTGTCATAAAAATGGACAACTCCCATTTGCTGCTGAAAAGATGATTTTTTAGTACAGTGAAACTGAATTAACATTTCTTATCTTCATTCTGTTTGTACAAAGTTAAAATGTGGGTAGAGGCCTTAGTTTTCCTGACACTTTTAGAATTTTGTCTAATGTAGGTGAAGAGTGGGTAGTTTTTTGAGGACTGATAAAATAATAGTGTGACAAAACAGGGCATTTGGGGGGAGTAGAAATTATGCTTGTGTTTCTCCTTTCAAATACTTAATCATTTGAGGAATGTGCAAATGCAAATAACTGGAAGCAACAAGAAGATCTTGAAGAAATGAGACCAAGTGTAACTAAATCATATTGAAGATGGTTTAGTGTGGGGATTTTTTTGGTGGATCCCCACTTCCCACCCCCTCAGTTGCATTGTTTCTGTTTAGAAGGTGCAGCAAGAGCTGTAAAGAGTTTATCTGCTGAAGAGTTCTGCATATCAGGGAAGCATGTGCCAGCTGAGTCTTCATGGGCCAATACTTGAGTGAGTCACTGAGGTAAATGTGTCTGTAGATTGGGAGGCTTTTGTGCAATGACTTTAGTGATTCTCTTACATGATTGTTGCATTGGGAATGTCCTGGTAAGGCCTCATCTGGAATGCAGCTTATTTCTTTTTTGTTCCAGAAGGATTATTCATAGTCAAGAAGCATATTTTTAAAATAAGTGAAGAGAACTTACACTGGGATTCTGAGGGTAATCTGCAGACTTATACAAGGATTTGAAAGAATTTAAACTGCTTTAGTTGAGCAAAATTTATTCCTTGCCTCCTCCTTGCCTCCTCCTTGCCTCCTCCTTGCCTCCTCCTTGCCTCCTCCTTGCCTCCTCCTTGCCTCCTCCTTGCCTCCTCCTTGCCTCCTCCTTGCCTCCTCCTTGCCTCCTCCTTGCCTCCTCCTTGCCTCCTCCTTGCCTCCCTCATGGTCCACAAGCTCCCAAGAAAAAAGTGTAAAGAACATAGAAATTTCAGGATTCAAGCAAATGGGGTCAAGCTGATGAAGAACCTGAAGAACATAAAGATTGGAGAAGGAAACCAAATTTGAAGATGGTATTTGATCCATTATGAGAAGATTTGTGTGATGTGGGATAGGAAGGAAGTAAATTTGATCCAGAAGTAATTTTCAGTTCTGTGCTCTTTCCATACTGGTTCAGTGGTTTGTAGAAGGGGGCGGGGGGAGAACTGCAAGCAGGTAAAACCAACTACATAAATCTTTTAAATGAAACTAAACCCAGAACCCAAAGTCTTACAGAAAGCAATTGATTTATGTTACTTAAATGTTTTTCATTCCGACTGATGCATAAATATGATGATGCAATACTGAACTCCTGTTGAATTACCAGTTTTCAAAATTGTAAGGGATAATTTTGTTTTGGCAGATTCAACATTTTCTGAGATTTTTTTTGGTTGATCTTTTGTTCAAAAGCCATTTTTTTGAATGATTGGTTCTCCATCATGAATTCACCATAGGAGACGAGTTTTTAAAAAAACTATACAAATATGTGTGTGTGTGTGTGTTTTAAATCAGAGTACTTTTTAAAAACTGTATTTTGTGCCCATAACTTCTCTCTTCCTTTTGACTCTTCCAGTAGAAGGGGTTTTCAATAAATACATTGTCATGTACTAGTCTTTAGTTGTTATTGATGACTTTTCTGCTAACCCTTTTAAAACTACCAAAAATGGCACATATTGTCTTACACAGAAAAATTTATTTCAGTTTTTTTTCAAATGTTCTAGTAAGTTTATGGGAATAAGGGCTCCCCATTTTATCAATTGTTTTTTCAATAGGGTTTCCAAGAGCTACTGGTTACAAATATTAATAGAAGCACGAAACAGATTGATAAAGTTCCCTTGTCTCACTTTCTCAGTCTTTTATAAATGCTACAACTTCATTAGCTTTCCTGTCACAGTAAACTTTCAGAGCAGACAAGTCCTGAATTACTAATGAAATGCAGGAAGAATCCAACCTGAAAACAGTGTTCTTTCAGTCTTTGTTTGCAATATGATTAAAAAGAGCACTAGGTTTCTAGAAGACAGACATATCTTTTGTAGTATGTTTGCACTGGAGAAATAAACAAATTGCCATCAAGATAGAAAATGTCTTCCCTCGCAGCTTTATGAAAATGTTGTTTTATTTTGCTTCATTCTGCGGTGCTTTCAAATACTGAGTTTTGATTTAAATGAGAAGATGCCATTGCCAGAATGTAAACCAGTTATTCTAGTCTTGCTTAAAAGCCCACCTTGTGAAGTGATAAGAGTAACAAAGATGGGAATTCAATTCATCCTGTCTTCCCACTGAAGTCTAAGCTTAATTAGCTCCATTTATATACTAATATTAAGCACAGGAAGCTTCCTTTGTCTTTACCTTTTACGCAGTAAAGAAATAATGCAAGGAAGCCTGATTAGATTACATTAATCTTGCAAAATCAATATTAAAATTTGAAATTAAATAATCAAATCACTCTTGTCCATGTTGTGTCCCATTCCCCATTGACTACTCTCATGTTTTTTGTTGTTTGTTTGTTTTTGGTTTTTTTTTGTTTTAAATACTCAACTTTCACCTCTCTCCATTGTTATTGAGTGTGGAATGTTGGCTGTTTCTGACCTTTTATTCTTAAATTTCAGTAGGATTTTGTTTGTGTCTGAGGATATTTTGTTTTACACTTTCTAATAATTTGTTCTAAAAACAAATCTAAAAAATGAACCACAGAAATGCTTCTCTGTAGGGCTTTAATAGAATAACTGGGAGTACTGAAAGAAACTAGTTTCAAGGACATCCAGTATTGCAGAGTTAAATAGTAAATCCTGAGTTTTTCATGTTTGAGTGTGTGCAATTATGTCAAGAAAGAGAATATTTAATCTTCTCTTTCCAAAGAAGCAATATTCTTTGGTCCATTAGAGTACTTTTTTCTTTTACTGTATGGAGAAGTTGGTGTTGTATTGTTTCCTTCAGTTCATGCCAAATCATATCTTTGCTATTGAGTTTTACCTTGGTTTTCCATTTAGGGCGTCTGTTTACTCCGTACGTTGGATGCTGGGGCCAAAACCAGTCTGTGTGCTTTTAATCAGGGAGCCATAATAAAGCCTGTTTTTAAAACTATTCATTGACTTGATTCAAAGCTGAGAAACCTGTGATGGTGCAGTATCCCTGCCTGCCAGGTGCTTGAGTAGCTGGTTTTATCATTCTTGGCAAGTGGCAAGCAGGAACCTCAAGAACTTTTTTCACTGCCCTCTGCTGCCCCTCTAACCTTTGTCCCAAAGTTCAGGTTTTGGGGGACTGTTCAGTGCCTTCAGGTCTGATCCCAAACCCCAAATTTAGCAGCGCCGCAGAAATGTATGTAGTCAGAAGTAGAACATACGTGCAGAGTATTAGCTGAGAACAAGTACTTGAGCTTTGAGCTTCCATTAATGCCAAAGGTGCCACGTTTCCAGCTTGAGAAAAGAAATATCACTGTTTTCTGCTTTCTGGAGGACAGGTCAGGACTCCAGTCAGCCAGCAGGATGATTGAGGGTGTAGCAAAATGCATACTTTTTTTAAGCTTCCCCTCTCTCAAATGTTTTGCCCCCATTGTTTGAATGGTGTAATTACTGTGTGGTATCTTCTATCTCCTCCCTTGTTTTGGTTCCAGGAGGTTGGGGTTTTTTGGTTGTGTCAAAGTATGGCCGTAGGGTAGAGAGGGAGAATATCAGTGTTTAGATTTCCCCTTGGGAGAATAAACATGATACCTTTTCTCTGTAGGTTCATGATGTTGCCGCTGACTGTTGTGAGGAATGTTTTGTTCCTTACTGTCCTCTAGGAAGAAAAATACCTATTGCTTTCCTGGCAGGCCTGGGAGTGTAGCTTTACATGGTGGCCAGAACAAACAGAAAAAGCAATAGGAGTTTATGCCCGCACATTTACAGGCTGTAATTTAAGATTACATTAAAAAACCCCTATGGATGCTGTTGATGCAACTGTCTACCTAGATTTAAATTAGCTAGCTTGCCGAACTCTTAAGGAAGTTCTTGCTCATGCAGATGACTGAAGTTTTGTTCTGTAAACTTACTAGTGTGCTTTCTTGTCTATGCCACTATGAGATAGGTGAGCTTTATGCTCCCAGCAGTGTGATGCTGTAGAAAAGGATCTACAGTAAAAATACCTGTTTTTCTATACATTTATTTTCTAAAAAGTGTTCAGCCTAAAAGCCTAAATCAAGGCAACCCCAAAAAATCCTGAAGTGCCATTTTACTCTAGCATTTTGATACGTAGGCAAATTACACCGATTTGCTTAGTTTAAGTTGTCTGTCAGTGTAGCTGAAGAGAGCACCTCTAAGCTTTGTAAAGCAAGTCCATGTTTAATCTTACAGAAGATATTTTTAAAGTACCAAGCTATAAAGTTTCACTGTCTTCAGTGAAAAAAATATGTATCAGAAAACCCCCACAGTATTGGATTTCTACTACTATAGCAAGTAACATTTTTCTGAAATGGAAATGTTGCATCTGTTGCACTGTTTTCAGTGTCCTGTACACTGTGTGTGAACCAGGTGTTTAGAAAAACTTTATCTACCCAGAGAAAAAAAATCTGGAAAGTAAACAATCCAAACAAGTGTTGAAAATTATTTTGAATTCTAAACTTTCAGTGCAATGTGTGTGGATTGTGTACTGACACACAGATGCCTCTAAATTGTTGTAGCATGAGGAGAATTTGAAGTTTGTGTGCTAGAGAGCATCACTAATGGAATGAAACTGGTTCCATTATTAAAAAAAAGAGATTTTTCCTTTTTTGGGGGGGAATTATTTTGCACTTTGACAGATTCCTTTGCTTACTGTGTTTATCAAAGGGGTACATGTTGTAGTATCATTCACAATTTAGTTATAGTAAAATGGGTATGTGTATTTAAATGGATGGTTGCAAACAAATCAAGTGTTACTATATAACATTTATCTTCAACTGTTCCTCTTGTAATGGCTTCATATCTGGTAGCGGGAAACTCAGTGCTTTCAGTGTGCTGGAAATGGCTCATACCTTTTTTGGATACATTTTAGTGTTCTGTTTGATGTGTCTTTCTTTGTCCTTGTAAAAGGTACTTGATGACTCAGTTGATCATCAGATGTTTTTTCAGGTGGCTGAGCAGCAATGTCACAGAACTGACCACGTTGGTCATAGTAAGTAAGCTGTAGCAGTAAGCATTTTGAGAGTTCTCTGAGAAGCATGACTCATACAGGGGAAAGGGAAATATTATTTACTGAATGGCTTAGTGCTAAATTCTTCATCCAGGTCGTGATTTTAGCCAGACATTAAGTAGAACCTTAGCTAAAACTTAACAGATTCTTCCATGGGTGCAGCTATTTTTTTGACTTCAGGTTAAGCTGTTGAGAAGGTCTTTAACAATTAACATAATACTGTTACCATTCCTTCTGGATTACTTTGTTTGTAGGCTTTAAATATGAATTTGATAGCATGTAATTTTAGTTTATACCTTCAGTAGTTTTGGTGTCTGTTGTACAGTTTACAGAGTATTTAAAACTAATTGAGAGTTTGTGCTGGGAGTTTAATTCCAAAATTGGTTTTAGCAACTTTGAAAGGCATTTTGCACAGTCAGAGAATATGTGATATTTTGCTAGATGATGAACGTGAGTTTCTTGTTTTACTACACTGAGTGATACAGTGAAGTCTTACGTCTCAGTAGGGCCCTCATCCCAGACATAACTTTACAGTTGGTGGAGGTGAAATTTGCACTGACAGTAGGAAAGAAAATAATTCAATAATTTTTACATGCTGGTTAAAATAATTTGTAAAATTAAATTTAAAAGGTTCAGGTTTCAGAAGCGCTTTCTGTTCAGTGTGGAAGAAGCTGTGACAGCCACTGCATGGGTCTTAGTACAGTGTTTATGGGAATGGCAAGAACACCACCAGCAGCTGCTAAATCCAAAGAATGAATAGGTTAATATGAAGAGAGCAGATCTATTAAACAGGAGGGATCAAGTGAAAAAAAGTTAAAAAAACCAGTTTTCTAGTGAACATACTGTTTAGCAGGCTGTGATAGGAGAGTAGGTGAGGGTGGGAGGTATGATGGCCTGCTATTTCAAAATCTTGAGCAGCATTCTGAACCATTAAAAAAACCCTAAAAAGCAGAACTAGGAAAGTCATTAAGTAATTTGCAATAACAGACGGAAATAGAAAGGCTTTACCTAGTATTTGATATTTAGTGCAGAATCAGCCATTGTGAAACTTCCTGTAATGCGGTAGTGTACTGCCAGCTTCTGTAACCTGAGCTGGTTTTAGTGAAAAAGTCTTCATTTATTAAAAGCTTAACGCTGTTGGTTTTTTGTTCATGAGATGTTTTTTGCGGGGATACACTGAGTGCTACTTTCCCAGCCTCCAGTGACTGGAAGGATGTAGAAACTTTCTAGAAGAAGCTTCCAGTTTTGCAGGGGATAAGGGAATGAAATATATAATTGGTACTAAACATTACCTGTATGTTTGACTTTGAAAAGCTAAACCTGCAAACTTTCTGACTTGTGAAATCTTATTTTTAAAAAAGTCCTTTACCTTGGGAAGGAGATACAATTCTACTAAGAATACAGGTGCATTGCTTGAGTTACAAATTTGTCCTGACTTCTGAACACTCAAGTGTTACAAGGGCTCCTTGGTCCTTAATGTTTTGGGAGTTACTATCTACAAACAAGTCCTACTCTGTGGGGCAGTTTTTCCTGGAACTACAAGTGTGGAACACGAACTGCTGCTGTTGGCAGCTGACCACTGTTATTCTGTGGAGCCATTAGGATGAATGCTGAAGAAAAGAGTGCCTTATTCAGGAAAATGAGAAAAATGCTCCATAAGTAGTCAAGTTGACATGCATGAATTTCCTCCCTTTAAGTATGCAATTGGAGAAGAAGAAGGAAATTTTAGAAGATAGATGCTTTTTGATGAGTTTTCTTGTAGACATTAAAAAAATACGAGAGAAACAATAGCCAGGTGTAGATCTTGCTCTCAACAAACTTAATTTTGATGCTGGCTGCTAGTACTAACTTAGTATGCCAGTTTATTTTCTTTGTGTGTTTGTCCAACCATACTTACTTCTCTTCTGAGAGATGAAAAATATCAAAGCTCTGAATAATAATGTATCCTTAATTACAGCAGGGAAATGGACAACTGAATAATAAGAACCAATATGATTTTCAACAGAAGCTGGTTTATTGTTTACATTAAACCCCAGTTGTAGTTTCTAGCACTGCTGTCCACGCATACAGGTGTCTCTTGAGTGGCTAAGCCACTTCTTCGTGAGGCAGGCACACATCCTTCAGGACACCTAATTGCTCAAGTGTCTGTCATCACGTCCTGTGTCTTCTATCTGGGTTGTGCATTCTTTGTAAGCAAGTTCCCAAGCTCTCCGTTCTGTTTTTCTGTCCTGTTGTTGTCTCAGGAACCTCAATGAATTCCTGAGAACCCTGAAAACAAGACTGCAGGTGGCTTGTTATCTACAAACAGTTTGGCTGGTACACAGGATGGCCTAAGTTGTACAGATACATTGCTACACTTAATCATCTCTAACATTTTTGTGAGTACAGTCAATTCTTTAGTCTACAGAACATAGGCTCTTCGCTATGAAGCAATAATAACCCTTGCATCCAAACAAAGAAATGGCACTTCAGTGTGCCTTGGGACGTAACAAATAGATCAATGAAGGGAGAACCTGAAGGATTGGGAAAAATAGCAGGTAATAATTCTTTCTCTGTTGTCAGTTGTGGTGTTGGTATTTAGTCTTTGTTTGGTGGGGTGTTTTTTATTTTTCATGTTACAGTGACACCATTTTAGATAGGAAGTTTTTGCAGATACTAATTTCTACTCCCCAAACACAAAATACTTTTAATTCCTAATCATGGCTCTTTTTATTTGTTACAGAATTCTAACTCCCAATTTATTTGTGGAAACAGCTAATTTTGGGGGTTGACACAGTACTTGAAAGTTATGGAGATAATACTTCCAAAAGTTTTCTATATGGTTGTAACTAAACAACTTATTAATGGCTACAATAAAAATAATAAAAAAATTAAAAAAAGGAGTTCAGAATAAAAGATCAGCTCAACAGAAGGCTGAACAAAATTTTCTGGAGTAAAGCTAGGAAATTAAGAAGAGAGGCCTCTTTGACAAAGATGGTGATGACAAGGCAAATTTTTGAGAGATTATGCCATTACAGGAATACTAGTGTTGCATGAGTATAGTGATGAGCAGAAGCATCTTCATAGGTGAGATCTGCATTTAAGGATTTTTTTTCCATTTTTTTGAAGGGGAGGGTGGAGGGGGAAAGAAGACGAGCAAGACGTTAGAAGATTCAGAAATCAAGCATTCTACAGTAAGTTTAAGTAGGGATTTAACAGGTTTTGAAAACTACCCAATTTCTTTTCACAGTAACCAAGTATTCAGTGGCCTACTTGGCTAGGAGTGTGAAAGCAGACAACAAAAAATGAATGTGAGTCAGACCCATGAAAAATTTCATGTATTTTGGTTCTAAAATATGAAAGCAAATTGCTCAGAAAAACCCTTTTCTTACTTGAAATTTAAATGTAGATAAATAATAGCCTGTTTGCAGCTACATAAAAAAACCCAGAAGACTTGCAGAAACAAGTAGGTTAGGCAAACAGTTTTTGTTTCATTTTTATAAAACCATCTGCTTTATCACTTGTTCTTTCTATATCTCAGAACAAAAGAAAATTAGCAAAAATGTTATTATTGAACCAGAAGTTGATGAGTCTGAGCAGCTAATGAGAAACTATTGATAACAAGTTGGAATACACTTTACAGAGAAGTAAAGAGGAAAGAGAGAAGAAAAATTTGATGAACTCGGGTTAACAAAAGTGGTTCTATGGTTTTATGGTAATTTGAGTGTATTGGTAGTTCCCCCTCCACAACTGTTCCCCTTATCATCAAAAGTTAGCTTAAGCATCTGGATACATACCTGTATTTGCCTTTTTACATCATGTAACTACTCTAAAATTTGCAGTGAATTCCTGGAAATGTGCGTTTGGTTATGGAAAAGGTACCTCTGTTTTTACATTCCCCCCAAAACAATTCTGGTGCCTATAGTACAAGGAAGATGTGGAGCTGCTAAGTAGGTCTAGAGGAGGCCATGACAGTGATCTAGGGGCTGGAGTTGCTCTGGAGCCAGGCTGGGAGAGCTGGGAATGTTCCTCTGAGGAGGAGAAGCTCCAGGGAGAGCTCAGAGCCCCTGGCAGGGCCTGAAGGGGCTCCAGGAGAGCTGGAGAGGGACTGGGGACAAGGGATGGAGGGACAGGACACAGGGAATGGCTCCCACTGCCAGAGGGCAGGGCTGGGTGGGAGACTGGGCAGGAATTCCTGGCTGTGAGGGAGGTAAGGCCCTGGCACAGGTGCCCAAAGCAGCTGTGGCTGCCCCTGGATCCCTGGCAGTGCCCCAGGCCAGGCTGGACATTGGGGCTTGGAGCAGCCTGGGACAGTGGGAGGTGTCCCTGCCCATGGCAGGGGGTGGAACGAGATGAACTTTATGATCCCTTCTAAAGAGAAACATGCTGAGACTATAAAAGGAGGCTGTTCATGTTTTGTGGTAATAATATTTGGAAAGTAGCAGTTTTGGGTTTTTTTGAGATAATATGTGGATAACACGCTTAGAAAGTTCAGAAAAAGTTAAAAAGCTTCCAAAACAGGCCATCTCCCAAAGAATATGAGAATTTACTTTTTTCATACATGTGTAACACCTGGAGATTTAATTACATCTTCACTTTAATATACTAACAATTAACATTGACTAAGAAACTAAAGATAATATGATTGTAACAGCTTTATGTGCTTGCAGTAATTATATTGAGTGTAAATGAAACACAGGGCAATTGTGCCTTTTTTCTACGTAGTTATTTTTAGAAAATGATTTTTACTAAAAAAGTGAAAGTAGTTTATTGCTGTATGCTATCTGCAAATATGGTTAGTGTATATGGACTTGTATATCCTTGCTTGTATGTATTTATATGCCTTTATTGAGTAAAACAAATTAACATGCTAGATCAAACAACTAAAATTATAAAAGTAAAATTACAAAAGGACTGAAAGTTTCAAGGAAAGAATTAATGAACTGCATATTTTTCTGTGGAATAACTATTTTTTATTATAGTTTTCTTTTAAACTAATAGTCTGAATTTGATGTGTTGTATGTTGTAATAGGAAGGCAGTTAAAAACAAAGCAGAACACAATGCCCCTTTACTGACACAATTTCTGTAAGACTTATTCCCAGGTCTGTTAATGCTTCTGCTGCAAACCAGATTTAGTAATGGTTATCTGCTGAAGGGTAGATTCTGATTTAGTGTTGTAAACCCACTGTTAGGAGGAGTAAGTAGTTTGTTAAACTTTACTGTACATATGACAACTGGAGGAGCTCAAATGTAAATTCAGTTTTTGAAAGTATCACTGTGTTGTTTAGATTGGCTGATTTCTCTTTGCAATAGGAACATTCTGTTTGCACAAGAAAGTGTTTTTGTTTTTTACAGTTCCTTCAAAACTTTAAAAGTTCAGAAATCTTTCCACATACACGTGATTAGATTAGAGTTTTCACTTTGTTTGCTTTGACTTCCTTACAGAAGGAAATGTTCTTTATATTTAAAAGTAAAGCTTTGCCCACTTATGGGAAATGAGAAATATATTTTCTTACTAAATTTCAGAGTCTTAATATACAGTAGTTCTGAAATTTAGATGTTCAGGTTAAGAAGACATTTCTACGTGACTATTGAAAAGATAATTTTCCATATGTAAATTGTCCCCACCTTATCTTTTCAATCTAAGTCATTAGGAACTTTTCTGCAGGTAACTCTTCTTGAGTACTGTGTCCCTGTTTGAGCTGGAAAGCTTGTTTTAATAGGACTTGAGTGATTCACCACAGGGAAGCTCCAAAAAGTCTGGTCTTTGTAAGGGCTGTGAGTTCAAGGAGGGAGGTGTATGTGGGGTTTTTTTTGCTATTTACCCAGACTGCCATAGATAATTTTACATTTAATTATTCAGAAGTTGAGATTGTAAAATACATACTTTACAGGTGTTATGAAGTAATTTTTTCATAAAGATGCTTGCAAGCTTAGTCTAGTGTTCAAATATTTTGCTCCTATGTACTTAACATCTTCAGGGTTTTTAAGGCAGTAGTTGAAGTTCTGGCTATTGTATGTGATTACATACATATTTGTAATACAAATATTGTTTCTTCCATGGCCCAGTTTCAGTATAAAACCAAGTTGCAACTTTGCCTGTTTTAAAATTAGTCTAGAGTACCAACATTAATCTGCATTTTGAGACTCTAGAAGTTGCTATCTATGAATGCCTTCATTAAAGTCACGTTGTAATGAGCCTGGTGATGGAGTGTATATTCTCATACTTGACTGAGAACATGTGTGCATGTATGTGTGTGTATATATATTAATGCTTATCAATATATATGTGTATATGACTAGTTTTATCAATCCAGATATAATCTGTTTTATCTGAGGACCTCTAATTCATTAGGTATTCCTTCAGTAAGTCAAGATTCTCTTTCCTCTTCTGACCCATCTCTAATCTTGATTTTTCTTTTAAATCCGTTTGTATGTACATCAAGAGCTGAAAGTAGTTTTGCTGGTTTCAACAAGGCTGTGATAATTTATTCTGTGTAGTAAGTATCTTACCAGGCATGTTTAGTTTATTTGGGAAAGAATAATGTAAATTATGATGGTGTGCATGTACATTATGTAAATACAGATGTTTTCTAACTGATTTTTTACATCCTTTGTCAATAGACAAAGGTTTTCTTTTTAGGTTTTTCAAAGGTAATTTCTTTAAGGCAAACACAACAATGAAAAGGATGTACAATTTGGAGTTTTCATATTCTTGCACAATTCAGAGGAGATAAAGAATGGTGTATTAAAGTACAGCTTAAATCAATTGAATAAAGCGCGGGCTTAGGGCTAGTTGAGGGTTGTATGTATCATCTGCTTTAGATATTTTACAGAGGTGATGTCAAGGTGAAAGCAGGCCTGCAAGAATGGTTGGAAATCATTGATATTCTGACTCTGAGGCTGTAAATGGCTCTGTGGCAGATGGAGGCTTTGTCAAGGAAGAAAAATGGCAGCTCTGCAACATCATAGACACTTTTGCTTAGCAGCTCAGCACATAGGCTGTGACCTTCCAGTGTTCAGGAGTTCCTCCTGTGCTTTAATAAATTGTCCTCCAGTTTTGCCTCCTAAAAGTAGATAAATAGTAGTCATTATAATTCAGTACAATTTGTGGTATTTCATTGTGAAAAAATTATAACCCTGCTTTATTGCTAGGTATTAAAAGTAAGCTTTGAAGGATGCTTACAATTTCTGCATTGAATTGCCAGTAATAGTGTTTAACTGAGCACTGTGTACTGTGGAAAGTGAAGCTGTTAGTGTGCATATGCATGGCTACGAGTACAGCAGAATACAAAACCTCTGTATGTGAACTGGATATGTGTATGTACATACTCTGTATGAACGTGTATATGTTTATGAATATTATCTGGAGTATTTGAAACACTATAAAATGGACAGTGTTAATTTTTGGAATATGTTCATACTCTGAGCATCCAAATCTGTGCTTTATTGCAGCAAAGTACAGAATTGTAGACTATATACTGAAGTAGCTTTTTCAGAGTTCAGAGAGAATAAATATGAATAAATAAATTTCTGGGTTCATGATTTTTCTTATTGATAGAAATTCAAATATGTTTTAGCGCCTGGCATTATCTTATTCTGTGTGGTGTTGATACAGTGTCACCTGTATTCTTGTCTATACTTTTAAAATAAGGGTTCACTTTTATTAGTAGAATCACTGGTTTCTGTGTTCTCATTCCCGTAAAATTTATGCCAAGTTGTGTGAGTTGTGAAGTTTTATGTCGTGTGCTTAAGGTACATGCATTAGTGTCAGCAGTGATGTACCAGAATCACATTTCATATGTATGGCAGGTTTGCATATCTTGTCTTTCTTGTTTGAATTAAGACTGTATCATTTAACAGTTTTCTATATTCTTAGAAATAGGTTATAGAAATTAGAGTCCGTGTCCACTAGATGGATCCCTAATAAAACCAGTGATGTCAGTTGCTGTAGTATATGGCTTCAAGAGCCTGTAAGATCTTGTAGAAGACGCTCAATTGGACTGTTGATCTATACTACATGGCAGTAAGTAATTGTTAAAAGTGCAAGCTTTTCACAGCTATCATCTGCCAGCCATACTCTTTAGCCTACTTGACAGTTGTTGGAGTTTCAGAAAGCAATCACTGTTTATCACAGAAGAGAATGACCTATCACTTTCAAGGGTCAAGGTTGTTGCATTAAAGCTTCTTTATTTCAGAGCCTGGAGGTCATATAGTCCTTGCTTTTATATTAATCGTGCCTCCTCTATCTCCTCAGCTTCAGTCATTTTGAGATGTAATGTGGATGGCTTTATTGCAGAAGGGCAGATGCTTCATAATTGAAAGAAGCATTTTTGATAGTGTATGATAGGCTTCATATATCTTTTTATTAGGATGTGGTAATGCACAAATGAGAGTAAGACCTCTTCAGATGGCATATGCCTGTATGTTTGTATCCTATAGCCACATATCATTAAAACCGAGAAAAATGGAAGAAAAATAAGGCCGTGTGTTTTATGCCTTTAGCTTTCAAAGGCTCTTAATGACATAGGTGCTTGTTAACTTAGCAGTGGAGCACATATGAAGACAGTTTATGGAAATGTTTGTGCTTTCAGTTACTTACCAAATTCATTATGTCCAGTATCTTGATGGTATTCTTCCTGAACTGTATAGAGACCATTTGATACAACTGGCCCCAGGGATGCTTAAGTCCATATTCTGACATGTAATTATTTTTCTCCTCTATTTTTTCAGTGGTCTTTTATGCCTTTTGGGTTTTCTTGATGTTGTGATGGCTGTTGTAACTATAGACTGAATCGCTTCCTTACATCCCCCAGATAAAATCAATTACAAATTACTTCCATTTATTCCATGACAGTTGTGTGCAATTTTTGTATACTGGAGTAAGTAATTATTTGCCCTTTCATTTTCATTGAGTCAGGGTTTTGTAGTGTTAATTTAAAAAAAAGAGAAAAACAAGCAAACACCCATGCCCAGCCAAGCAAACACCATATCGTGTGTGACCCCCTGCCCCCTACATCTGCAAAAAAAAAGCCAGCCCTGCTTAACAAGTCAGCAAACCTTTATTCCCTACTGTTTTGTATTAGGTTTTGACATGACTTTGGAGCTTATCAACAATAATACTAGCTTGATAGTACCTTATGGTAACAATGTGTCATTTGTATTAGTTCAATTGGAAAAAAACCCTGTAGAATGAGAACAGTAAAAAAAACTAGTGTGCTGCATTCTAGTTTCAATAGTTTTGGGGTGATTTCAAAACATAGGTTGAATACTTCTGGAGCTAGGGGTGCAAACAGGTTGCTTTTTATCTAAGAAGTATAAGACAGCATATAACCTGCAAAACCAAAATATGATATTAATATAATGAGAGAAAAATGTCTTTTAAAATACCTTTGTAATTTTAAAGTTTTTATGGTCACCTCTGAGTAGTAGAATAAATAATTCCATTCTGTTTTCTTCTCTTTTTCAGTAAAGTGTTTTATGTACCTGTTATGTATAGTTCATACTTTAACGTACTGTCACTGAGCTTTAACATACTGTCACTGAACTTGCTGGATTGTTTTACTTTATTCATTCTGGTTTTGCATGTTCAGGCAAAGAAAATATACTTGTATTCATGTAATGATGCTGAATTCTGTCCTGTTTAATTGTTAGATAAATGGGGTATTTTTTAAAATGTGGTGTTCTGTTAAATTCTTGTATTAAAGGGTGTGCAACTTGAACTATGAAAATATAGTTTGTTCCAAGTGACAGGCAGTTTTTATTAGATGTTCCTGCAGTTTTACAAAGGAAATAAAACTCCTTTGTTTCTATAGTACCTGTTGATTTTTCTTTCAAGGCTACGTTAACAATGCTGATAGAAGCTATGCAATTAGAGTCCACATTTAGCAGTAAGCAGAGAAAGAAATTTTGTAAAGTAAAAAGTGTTGTACATACAGTGTTTTAATATTTTGCAATATTGCTGTACTTTAAGCAGTGAAACCAGGAGGACAGGATACTTGAAAGGTTGAAAAATGAGAGAAAGAACAAATGATGCAAAAAGAAAATGACACTGAGGTCTTGGTTTAATACAAATGTATTCCAGGTTGATGGCTGATTTCATTAGCAAATCTCATTGTTATGCAATGTCTGTTCTTCTGCAGCAAAATGAATGTTGTATTCTCAGAGGATCTCTGTGTGTATGTGTACTTCGATGGTAGATAAAGAATATATTTATTATTGTTCCCAGCTTTTAAAACTTCTGAAATATCTTTATAGTTTCAAAGTAATTTATTTTCAATTTTCCAATAATGTCATAAATTAATGGTTGTTTTTACAGAAAATAGCAGTTTAACCCTCCTTCTATGTGCATTTCTCTTCCGTGGTTGTTACCCAACGTGTGATCTTTTCTCCAAAATCTTGTTTGACCAAGCAGCAGTTAATACTGAATTTATCCCCCCCAATATATGTAAAGAAAATTAAGAATATTGGTTTCTGTAATACTTTTTAAAATGGATGATAGTAATGTATGCAGAATATGGAAATAAATCTCATCTTGGCATCAAATCTCATAAAACTCAAATGGCTTCATTTTAAAAGATTATACTGAAAAATATCAGCAAAACTTTATGGTACTGTATTATGAAATGTCATGTTTTGGTACAAAGGACAATGTTTTCTTTGAGATCCTGATACGGTTTAGTTTGTTTTGTTTCCAAGTTGCTAGTTAAAACCATTAAGTAATACTAAGACATTTTGATAATCAAAATGCTAAGAATGAAAAGGAGCATATGAGAAAACTTTGATACAGGAAAATTAAAACGTACCAAAATTATTTCATTCAGTTATTTTTCTGTGCTCTTTGAATATGTATTCCATGTATGTATCCTTTGTGGGGTTGAAATCTAGTGGCAAATGTTTGAAATAAGTGATAGTTTGGGATTTTTAGTAGTTCTGTGATTAGTTTTAGGTAATGAGCTTTCATGAAGAAAGCTCATTACCCTGATTTTTGAGCACTGAAGTGATGTAAAGAATAAACTGGTTTTCTGGGGGTTTGTGTGACTTACGTGCACTGAAACAATTCTGTACTTCTCAGGGTTTTAGTAGAGATGTATTTAGTATGAGTAGAATATGATTCTTTCTGAGTGATGGTTCACTGTTCATTTCAAATCCAAGATATTGTTTAAGGATCAAATTGACAGGCGCAGTGTTTCATGCATTTTATAAACAGTGCAATGAGGATGAGAGGGCCTTTAAAATAAAGCTAAATCATGAGCAATATGACCCATAAATGTGACCAGGATATGTAGGAGGTAGAACCAAGGGAGGATTGTTGCCTCTCTTCCCCTTGGGAAAGGGCACCTCTTCCCCTTGGCTTTGGTGGGGCTCTAACCAATGTAATGATGCACATTCCTTACTGTCATCTGGTGGGTTATAAGCTTGGTTGATGTAGTTGTTCTTGGTGGTGAGAAACTATTTGAAATAAGGTAATCTGTCTCTTGTGATGCATCTTTTTTTTCCAGTTTGGAGACCAAACTTTAGACCAATCTAATGAGTATTAGTGGTACTAAATGCAACAACAGAACTCAAGAGTGGGCTCTGTACAGTAGCATGTGTAGGGAAAAAATGGTTCTGAAGCTTGTAAATGTTGTCAGGGTCTGAATTTATAGGGATGCAAATAGGACTTGGTTTGGTGTGCCATTACATAAAGGTTTCTGAGAAGTAAATGGTGGTTGAGACTGGTTGCAGGCTGAATGAAGGGGAGAAAGCTAGTTGTTGGGCCTATCCTTTGTGGACACTCCCCTTCTCCTGCCAATCTTTTGTGCTTTAGTTGGAAGTCACTTCTATTAACTTGTTAGTTTTTTCTTGAATAAAAAGATGTTTAAGAATTGCTGTTATTCCTTAAGTAATGTATTATCCCCTTTTGTCTCTACTTTACTGGTCCACGCAGTAAGTGTCAGAGGATCCCAGCTAAAATTGCTAGAAGCAAAAGACAAATACTGCATCTGAAACTTATATAAATAAGCATATTGATTTAATAAACCGCAGGAAGTTTATGCTCTCCAACACCACTGATGCAGCAGTGTTCACAGATGATGCTGGATTTAGGTGTTGGGCCTGTATTCATAAATGTTTGCTGTTTTGAGCAAGTATTTTTGCTATGAAGTAACATGTTTTTTGTAACAGTTTTGAAGTTGGATCAAATTATGGTGCAAAATGGAAATCTCTGGCTTTGTTATCATTCACTGCAGGTTCCATAGGGATTACGTGTTCTTCTCAAGTGTGTGTAAGCAACATTCATGGCCTAACTGCTTTTATATTT
The DNA here is from genome assembly GCA_013397195.1 of Hylia prasina. Lineage (NCBI taxonomy): Eukaryota > Metazoa > Chordata > Aves > Passeriformes > Sylviidae > Hylia > Hylia prasina. Next base: position 92,175 of record VYXD01013947.1, read on the forward strand.
CTTTATTATGGGGTAAACTTAGACCTTCTAAATCAAAACGTGTGGAATAGAGCTACCTGAATGTTTATTGGTAGTTCTAGATAGACTGAAATCTAGTAGGTAAAGTTTTCAGGATTTTGTAATTTCTTTATGACCATAGATTTAATTCCTGTGGGCAGTGTTTGAAATATCAGTGGAGGAACACTTCAGTATTTTACTTACTGTTATCTTATGTATGGTTTTGTAAAGATTTCAATTTTTACTTCATTTACCTAATCATACCCATAGCTAGAGTTGTATCCAATATTTATACTTAGAATTTGGTATATAGAAAGTGATACTGTTAAAAAAGTAAATCTTTCACAAAGACAGTAACTGTCCAGTTGGGCTCCACAGGTTGAGACCATGCCATTTCATGAGGGCAGGGGCTGGTGCGTATTTGAGATACAACTGGAGTAGTTGATTTATTGTATCATATTAGGTTAGTTTTATAAACGTAATTTTTTCATGAAGCTGAGGTGTTTGACCACTAGTGTTTTGGTAGCCTGTAAAACCTCTGTCTGAGAACAACAATTGCTGAATCTTTGTTACTCTCTTGCTGACTAACATGGAGATATTGTAGTGGGTTGTAGTTCAGTATATTTAGCTTCTCTGATGGCTACAGTGGTAGAAACCAGATCTGTGCTTTTAATGTGTCACTGACCATTACTAGACTAAGGTCTGATTGAGCCTGGGCTTCAGAAAATAAGTGTGGACTTTCTGTTTTGCTGCTTCTAGTGGCATGTTTTTCATGCTCTGTCAGTGCTAAACAGCTATTCCACAGTTTTTCACACTATGTGCAATACGGAGTGAAACAATTTTAGAAAAAGCATTGTTTATGAGCTATTATTTTAACATGTAGTACTATTCTACATGATTCTCCTTGAGTCATACAAAAATCAAATTCATCATGGCTGTATTTTAGCCTGCAAATTTCTGATATTGGCAGATTGAGGGTTCAGGTAATGGTTTCCTAAATCTTGCAGTGAAAACTTGTTTGCAGTGATACTAGTACCAAACCTACCCTGATTAAATACAACATATACTGCTTTTTAAAACTATTTTAAGACTACTGTGAAGAGTGCTGCTGATACTCCTTGTTTTTGCAGAGGCATTTCTCGTTTGAGTGTTTGGAATTTTACTGTTTTCTTCAAAAACACTGCGCGTGGTTTGACAAAACTGCTTTTTTGTAAGACAGGAAACAAAAACCCCAATGAAATGCTGAAGTTTTGGTGTAGTTTAACTTAAGGCAATGAGTTAATATGCAAGTGTTTGATAAGGAAATTGTAACTGTACTAGTTACATCTGTAACAAGCACAGCTTGCAAAATTCTGGTGTGTTGTCTTGATTGCAGAGATCCCTCTTAATATATCTTACTTGGTTTGGGAGATTGTGAGGATGGAATCACTCCTTCATTGGCAGAGGCTGCATTTTCACTGTCAGTGTTTGCTGATACCGATGCACCCCTACATACTTCATGATCTTTCCAATAATGCTTCCTGTATGTTTTTCATAGGTTTCCTTTGTTTCTTTCCTAAGTGTGAAAAACAGCTGCAATGTATTTCTGACATTCTTGTTAGAAACTTTCTTGGTGTGTTGTTTCTTGATTTTCTTTTTTTCCTAGACATGTTACCTTGGTGTATTTCCTAGGTTGTCTTTGATGCTGCTGAATTTCTGAGAGAGGAAGAATTCATTGATTGATCCACTGCCCCCCAGCCCCCAGTGCCTTTGCATTTCTCTCCTGCTGTACAAACGATTTTTCTCGGGTTACATGTTGTGGTTCAGGCTCTTGTGCGGTTATGTTAGGTTGCTGTAACAGTTTCACTTTTATTGACAGGTTGTTTAATAAGTTAACTATATTTATCCCTTGCAGAAATTCTGTATTCTTTTTTTGGACCAAATACTTTATTCTACTTGCTTAGGAGAAGTGAGCTTTTCGTTGTTAGTCAAGGTTCTTGTTTTTGGAGGGAGTGTTCTTGGTTTTTTTTGTTGGGGGTTGCTTTTTTTCCCTTCTAATTTTCATAGTAACCTCGAACCCTCTTCAATTCCACCATGAAAATACGATTTTTAAACTAGAGATTGTAAAAATTAATTTTTGGAGTGCTTATAGGTAGGGAACAACCTACAATCTCTTCTCACTGAATCATTGCCATGTATTTAGTCCGTATGTGATTATTTATTTTTGTGGAGGAAAAGTTTTTAGCAGTTTCAAGAAAAGGCATTTGAATGTTTTTTCTTTTAAAATTGTGTTTATTATTTAATTGTTATGATTTCTGCATATTGTTAGTAGATTTCTTTAATTGTGCCTTTTTTTGGAGGTTGATGCTTAAATTCACATGCAGCGATTAGAGTTTGTTTTTCTCAGTTTCATATTTTTCCAGGGTTGTTTCAGGGTGTAGTTTCATAGCACTTTTACATACCAAAACAACTTGGGGAGTGGTTTGTTCTGGAGAGAGAATGTGTGTGTGTGTGTGTGTGTGTGCGCATAAGCATCATTTACATGAAAATAAATTTATTTTCCTTGGGCTTGGCATAAACAAGAAAACACTGCAGCCTGGCACTGATGCTTACGTAACACTGTGGGAAAAATTTCCTTCACAGTTCAGTTGGTTTTATATTTTTATGCTACTTTTTCCCCTCATGTAATTAAAGTACAGGTAAAGCTGCATACTTCACCTGAGCCGGTTTTGGTCCGTGAGCTGCTGTGTTACTGGTGAGCCAAGTGCTCCACCTGCCTTTCGGTTTGTTTACCAGGAAATCAAGATGTGTAAACTGCAGGAAGCACTGTTTGACCCTCTCTGACAGTATCTCATTACAATAATTGCTAATCTCTGAATAAGACAGCCATGTTTTGTGTGTAACACAGAGGGAGCTTGTGCTAGATTTTCAATGCTTCCTTAAATACAGCTTTGTCAACGCTTCCTTGGGTTTAATTTTCAGGATAGCTTTTGACAGTAGGCATCTGACGACCTTTGGGCTCAGCAAACTCGGACATGATAGCATGCGTGCGTTCTTCCTTCTTGACTGAAAAAGAAAGCAAACAACAGAAACCTCCAAGACCAAACCCTCGGCTTGTTTTGGAGTGCTGTCACTGCTGTGTAGCGACAGGATAATGGCTACTTCCTGATTAAACCCCTCTCCACAGTAAGCTGTTTGTGTTCTTTATCTGTTCTCCTGTAATGCCAAATGTTCAGTGCTTTTCCCCTCTGTTTCCTTCNAAAACAGTAGTGATGAGCAAAGCACCAGACTTTCATGAGATTAAAAAGCCTCAAACCATTGAAGTCTATTTAGGTTTTAGCCAACTAGTATTACCTTTATGAAAAATTTTGATGAATACTCACTGGACAAATGCAGTGACATAGAATGCATGTGTTTCATGCAAATTCTGAAGTATTGGTATTTTCATGGTATTTTTATCACTTCCAGAACTGTTTCCTGTCAAACAAACTTAGTCTTTCAAATAAAACAGAAGAGCTTTTTTGTCTGCTTTTCTTACATGATCGTGTGAGTGCTGTTTCTATCTAGAGTTGATGTGTTATTTTTACTTCAAGTAATTTTTCAGCTCTTGCTACTGAGGACCAGGTGAGTGTGAGCTATCACTCAGTGCACAGGTGTGGTCTTATTTTTCTCAAGAGTATCAGTCTAACAGATTTCATATTGTAAAACAATGGTTATAGAACGTTTTTGGTCTTACTCAACTTGTTACATGGGTCTACAGTGATTAGGTTTTTCTTAAGGTTGGTCTTGTGTTGCACTAGTATAAGTGGCACAGTAGTTGCAGTAGTGCTGTACATACCATGATTAATGTTACTGGTGTTCTATAGTATACAATGCCAATCCGTGTTCTTGGTTATTTTGTGGAAGTTTAGAAAAGTGCTAAATTAAATTTTGCAGTTCTGATATAAATTAATAATAAAATAATATCGTGTTCTTGGTACCAAAGATTTTTGTTTTCCTTTTGTAAACTAGAGTATGAAAAGCCTTGTAGTGAATTCCTAACCAAAATCATTGTTGCTCTTCAAAAGTCCACTTTTTCTATTATCGTACTTTATGAAATAAAAGGATGTACAATTTCATTTAGTAACAGGACATATCCACTATGTTGACAGAAACTGGAACCAAAAATGAAACATGGAGGAAAAAGTATGATTCAGTTAACAGAAAGAGATGTTTTTTATAATAGATGGTTAAAAAATAGATATTGAGTTAAACAGCTATTATTAAGAAACTTGTGAAGGAGACAGCATACATGAGATATCTGTTTTGTTCACTCTATGAGAAAAATAAGTAGGCGACGAACAACATTCCTCCAGTCTGAGGTAGAAAGAGGTTTTCGGATCTGCTTGACCTATTAGTTTGCATGAGTTGTTAGCTATAGAGAAAAGGGTGTGGACAACGGAGTGGCTAGAGCGTGTGCCTACAGGTCTATCTTAAGGAGAACAAGGCAGGAAAAATGCCATGGGGAGGAAAGGCAGAGAGATTCAATGTATATTACGTTTTTAAAGGGTTCTCCTCTCACAAGGTGGTGACGACCTGGTATATAGAAGCCTTTGATTTGAACTGCTCTTTCCCCAAAATACTTGTGCTGTAATCTGAGGATTGCTGAGGAATGAGTGCCATTCTCTCTGCAACTACAACGTTTTCATCTTGAGAACACTGACAAGATAAAGGTTTCACAGAATAGCCATAGGTTTCATACATATGCTGCGTCCCTTACAAGCCCTTGAACACTGGTATTTAATTTGGAAGCCCGGTGACCTGGAATACTGTCCTATACTAATGTGTCTTACAAAACAAAATTCTCTTGGATTATTTTTTTAAACAAAATACTGAATTGCTGCTGTTAATAGATAAACTTTATATAATATGATACTCCAGTTAAGTTACAGTAGTGCTTAATATTGATTCTGTCTATGAAATGTCCTAGAGTTTGGGTACCAGCAAAACATATGCATTGTCTTCCAGCAGACTTCTTTGCTGTCCAGCTGTCTTCTTGTACCCCTGCACCATTTTTTCCAACATCCCACTATCCGGGTGTTTTGAAAATGTTCCCTTGGTATTTGCAATCTTTTTGCGTATTGTACCACTGAAGAGACTCTTAAAGCTTGGTGCCTCACAGCTGACCTTGTTGGCTCAAACTTCAGCTTAATTTACAGAACCTGATTCCTGTAGAACAGGTAGAACAGCTCGGATGGGAGCTGCAGGAGCTGCTTGGCTGGGACTGCCAGGGGGAAGGGAAGTGTGGGAGGGAGCAGTGGCCAAGGGACACAGCTGTTTTTGCTGTGCAGGGAAGGGAAGATTCATAGGTTCCCCATGGAGCTCTTGGATTGAGTGATGGGTGGCAGGAGTTGGGGCTGCTTGGGCTTCCTGCTCCCACTCCCTGCAAGACAGCTCCAGCTTTATCTGTCAGATATGACCATCACTGACTGCTTGCCTTTGCAGAGTGCCTTCAAATTTTGAAAGAATGGTTTATTGCAACGTGTATCACTGTTAATCTTTAAAGGGTTTTCAAGCTTCGCACGAAAACAACACCTGGTACAGCAAAAGTGGACTCCTGTGTTTTAACCAGTGTTCTGTAGTCATGTAGGAAAATGTAATGTTTAGCATGTGGCTTTGTTAGAGCTTGAAATCTAGATACAGTACTTTTGCTTCGAAGATGGACATATGGATTGCTTATTTATCTTCTTTCTTTCCAGTTTGTGGAAATGAAAATGTGATCTGGCAGGTTTTTTTCTGTCTAAGCACTTATTTCAAGTTTGTAAATAATATCAAGATGTCAGATTTGCATCTGCTTCATTTGTAAAAATGGTGTTGTGAGTGGAGTCAGACAGAATAGTCTTTTGACACAGTAATCCCTGTTGTGGCTTCTGTTGAGGCTTAATTTTATTTCTTTATATCTAAAGACCCCGATTGTTTTCCCTTCTAGTTACTCTGTTTACCTAAACTTTAGTGGACTCCGTTGTTGTTTTGTGGGGGTTTTGTTTTGCTTAAATGTCTCAGTTTTTTTAAAAAATCGTGATACCTTTTAATTTGGAAGAAACAATGAACAACCTAAGAAAGATATTTTGGAAAAGGGGGTGGATGCTACTGATGCAGCTGACTCAAAACCGTGGCTGTTACGACACGTAACACTTCCTTCAAGAACTGGTTCTGGGTTTCCAAAGAACCATGAGAGTGCAACTGCATGAAAATGTGGGAACCATTTGCCTGTGTCTCAGCCTATTAGTGGGAACTCTTACATTCCTGCTACATGACGCTGCAAGGTGCTTTTAGAAGTTCAAATCTAATTCAAAATTAGATTCCTCAGTGATAAGCTTTTTAGTTAAGGTGCCAAAATTCAGTCAGTGATGTGAGAGGCTGATAGACTTCTTTGCTCTCTCATGGGCTAAAGCTAGTTTTTCTTGGCATTGGAGAACCTAATGAGCAATTTAGATGTTTGGCTTTTTCTCTTTTTGTTTAAACGTAGAATGATATTAATGTTAGAGTAGTCAGACTGAAATTTGGTGCTATTCTAAAGCAAAATCAGGACCTAGTGCAAAGCTTGAGGCTGGTACAGGAACACACTGAAAAGATTTGTTTCTCCTGAATGCTTTTGTGCAACTCTGACTTGGTACCCGTAATTCATTTCTCATCAGGGTATGCTGGTGGTTATAGTTTTTGGCTATATTTGAAGAACCAGAATAATAACCTAAGCCGTTAGGATGCAAAACTCAAAAACAAACTCCAAACAAACAACCCCCCCCTGAAAATCTCTAGACCATTTGTTAGGAAGGACTTTGACTACTATCCCTTACCCCTTCTTACTCGTTAAGAGTATATGTGGTCTGTAAATTCAGGACTGCAGGGTAAAAGAACCCTTTCTTCAGCATCTTTTTTCTTACAGGGCAGCACCCATGGACTAGTTCTGAGCTCATTGTTTTGACACACATGGGGTTCATACACCCAAATAGGTACTGGATTTGTAGTTATTTCTTCCCCAAATTACTTTCCCTTTAGATTGTTTTTAAAGATTAACTGAAGTTTTCTCTATGCAGTCATTTCTTTGTGTCTTTTGTCCGAGCATGAAGCAAAATAATACCAAGTGGGCAAAACACGTTCTAATGACTCCTTTTGGTAGTTCTTGTACATACATATATTAGAGCAGATGCTTTAGGCTTCACGCAGTTAGCTGTTGGTTTAATGCCTTCTATTATTATTTGTCAAAATTAGGCAAGATTCAGCTATAGAAGTACTAAAAAGCATGTTTGGCACAAGCACTGTTGAATTTTAACGATTGCTAGACAAGCCTGTGGCAGCTTTTGCCATCAGAGGTTCAGCCGGACACTCCCCCTCTGTAGGTGTTTTCTCCAGTTCTGCTGGTGCCTGAAATTGGAGCTAAGCCTCCATCTTGAGCTTGAGATCAAGTCTGGCTTTTGAACCATGGAAGAGGTGTGCAATACAATTGGTACAGATTGGCTAGATCAGATTTCTTGCCCAGCATTATGCAGCTTTCAGAAATACATTCTGAAGTTTGTTCAGAAGTGAGGCTTATGGAGGATTGTAGTTTAACCTGACCTGTGTGCCCCTCCTGCCTCCATGGAATGTAAAGTGAATTATAGTGCCCTCTGCCATTTGTAACTGTTCTTTCTTTACCATAATAATGAAATGTGTGAATGCAGAAATACTCAAAGTGATGCTTATTTCTAATGGAAAGCAACATAGTTACTTGTAAAACAGGAGAAAATAAGTTTTTGAGATACAACTTATTTTGCATGTATTGTTTAATGATGAGTTTATCCTGTTGGATAGAGTCAAAATAGATCCATTGTTTAAAGTGTCATTTTATTCTAAGACTATTTAAAATGGCCACTATGTATTAATAAAGAGTAGAATGGCAACTGATTCCCTTCTCTATTTCTGTTTTTGCCAGCCTAGTCATGACTCAGTTATACCGAACTTGAAAGTTCTTTCATCTGCTCTGAAGTGGCTTTTAGTAAATCACCTTAAGCGGGTAAAGACTGTTAAAACAAATATTTACGGAACTGTGACATCTGTGTGATTTTATGAATGTTTTCACTGCTGGGGATTCTGCAATAAACAATGAGTTGTTGTAGTGCTGCTTGAATATGGGTGATGTGAGTCAAGGGAAGGCTATAAAGTCCATTTAGAACGCAATGCAGGAACGTACAGTGCCTCACCCAGCATAACCAGCAGTAATGTGTTAAGTGTATTGGTGCATAGAAGTGTCTTTGTATGATATCTTTGAAACACAAGCCAATCTTGCTGATGATACATAAAAAATGGTTTTGTTGTGGTGGTTAATTCCGTAAAAGAAGTTCTGTTGTGGTGGCTTTTTTTCCTAGAGGATTTTACATAAAGTACATAGAGTAAATTATTGAAAGTGACATAATTACAGTGACATTCTGCAAAATTTGCAATGTGTAGCATTTAACTTGGCTTTTACGGTTTGTACAATATTTGAGACAGTGGATCTCATTAATTATATTGGCACTTATATTTGTGTTTAAAATTCTCAATGTTTAAAACAGCATAGCAGCAGTAGACTGTGTGTTGGAAGGTCTGTGACCAGGCCTTGTTGGTAGAGCAGGGAGCGTCACTGGGAGCCTCGGGTGTCCATAGTCTGCAAGGAACTGCACCCATTCCTGTGAGTACCTCACTTTCTTCTCACCTGAGGTTTGGTCAGTGTGCTTGCTTGTTTTGTGGGGTTTTTTTTTGGTCACACCACTGGTTTTAAAACCTCCCTGGTTTTATGGCCCTAGTGGAAGGTGTGGTATGCACTGGTACTGCGTGGCCTGCTGAGTCACCTCTTAGCTAGCCCCCATAGCTGGCTGCGTTTGCCTTCTGAGCATGACCTTTTTGGACACTGCATTTTGCATTTGTGATGTGCTGGACTGTGTGTTCTGAGAGACTGATGTGCTTCCCTTCATCAGCTGCAAGATTTCTGCCATCAGAGCACTCATTGACACAAGAACTAGTGGCAGACTGGCAATATTATTATGGTACAACTGAGTATCTTGCTGTAAGGCAATAGAGCACAATATTGTGGGACTCTTCTATATTCGGGGGTCATAAAGTTGTTACAAATTTCACTTGGTCATTGAGAAAGCATATTTTTACCCAGTTTCTTTTTGTGTTAGAGGTAATAACTGAAATAATGAAGCAGTAATGGGAGTGTAGAAGTTAAACTGGAATTTGGAGATTAGTTAGTTTAGAGTTTAGATGTCTTCAAAACACACTTCATAGTATTTGCACATCCCAGCTAACTCTGATAGGATACTGTATCCATGATACTATCCCATGAAAGGAATTACTCATTTATACCTGTTTAAGAAAGGGGGTTTTCTTCTGCATTAGGGTACATTTCTGTGAAGATTTTGAGCAGGTAGGTAATTGACTGTAAAGAAATTTCAGCTTGATATATTTGAAAATTATTTGATTGTTGTTTGCTTTAATAAACCTTTTTTTAAGTGTTTCTATTTTTATTAAACATTAGTAATTTTTTTCCCAAAAAGACAACATTTTTCTTGTATAAAGCTTCACATACTTCCCTTCTTTGTTCCATTTTACTGAAAGATTACTTTCTGTTTTCATTGGGTTCAGTTGGATTAATGATTATTATTCACCATGGAAAATTCTGGGAGAATAGCTGGAGTTTTGGGTGAAGCATTGAGAGGATCTGACATAAATCAGTACACCTGGAAAATTTTAAGTAATTTTTTCCCTAGTTCTACGTAATGATTTTTCACATTTACAAATATGACAGATTAATAAACAGTCATCAAAATTCATAACTATTGACTGACAAAATAGCTCCAATGGAACAAATCCCTCAGTCCCTCCTTATACTTGAGGTTAAAAAGAATATGAATCTGCTGTAACTGGTATGGACTTCTTAGTCACAGAACACATTAGGTCTACAGTGTAATTATTGCTGATCCTGTCTAATGACTGTTTTGGGGATTATCTCTTTTGGTGTTAGCCATCTGCTGTGGTTAGAGTAATTAAACATAATTAAGGGTTTGAAATCAAAAGTATGTATGTCTCTAGGAGAAGAATGTAAATTTCTTCCATTCAAAATATTTCAGAAATACCAATATTCCAGTTCTCTATTAAAGACATTAAACAAGCAGCTAAATTAATATTTGAAAAAGCACCCTTTCAAAAACACTTCCCAGACCCCTGCAAACTGAAATAAAAGGAGCAGGGTGGGGTGGGAAAGAGAGGGGAGCATTAAAAGGGCTGCCTATTACTGTTCTCCCAGTTCTTATTTGATCACGTAGATGGCTTATGTTGGTTAAAAGCTTGCAAGTAAAGCTATATTTACTTTTCTGTATTAAAAAAGTATTGATTTGCCAAGGATGGCTTCTTGTTTATGACTCAAGCATGGATTGCTTGTAGATGGTTTTTAACTATACTTATTTATAAAATACTTTAGATGCTCACATCTGAGGAGCCTGCCAGCCTGACCTCAGTGCCCTGGAAGGTTATGGAGCAGATCATCTGGGGTGCAGTCACGTGGCACATACAGGATAACCAGGGGAGCAGGCCCAGCTGGGGTTTGGGAAACGCAGGTTGTGTCTAACCAACCTGATCTCCTTGATCTCCAGGTGACCTGCCTAGTGAATTAGGGGAAGGCTGTGGATGTGTCTGCCTGGACTTATACTGTCTCCCACAGCATTCTCCTGGAGCAGCAGGCAGCCCATGGCTTCGACAGGTGCACTCTTTGCTGGGTTAAGAACTGGCTGTATGGCCAGGCCCAGAGGGTGGTGGTGGATGGAATTACTTCCAGCTGGGCTTGGCCACCAGTGGTTTCCCCAGGGCTCAGTATTGGGGCCGGTCCTGTTCAATATCTTTATCAGTGATCGGGATGAGAGGATTGAGGGCACCCTCAGTAAATTTGTGGATGATGCCAAGTTGGGCGGGATTGTTGGTCTGCTTGGGGATAGGAAGGTTAGGAAGGCTGTGCAGAGGGATCTGCACAGGCTGGGTTGATGGTCCAAGGGCAGCTAACTGAACTTCAATAAGGTGAAGTGCTGGGTCCTGCATTTGGATCACAACAGTCCCCTGCAGTGCTCCAGAGTGGTTGGGAAGCTGGAAAAAGCTTTGGGGGTGCTGGTGGAAGTGGCTGTACATGAGCCCAGGTGGTAGCTAAGGCCACCAGGATTGTATCAGCGCCAGCAGGACCAGGGTAATGACATCCAGTTGGCACTGCTGAGGCAACTTAGGTGCTGTGCCCAGTTCTGGGTCTGCCACTGAGGGGCTGGAGCAAGTCCAGAGACCGAAACAGAGCTGGAGAAGGGGCTGGGGCACGAGGAGCAGCCAAGGGAGGGCTCAGCCTGGAGAAAAGGATGCTCCTGGGAACCTTATCCCTCTCTACAGCTCCCTGACAGGAAAGTGGAACCGCCAGGTGGGGGTTGGGCTCTGCCCCCAGGGGACAGGGACAGGACAAGAGGCAGTGGCCTCAGGCTGTTCCAGAGGAGGGTTGGGTTGGACATCAGAGGAATTTCTTCATGGAAGGGGGTGGTCAGGCATTGGAAGGAGCATCCCAAGGGAGTGGTGGAGTCCCTATCCCTGGAGGCACCACTGGACGTGGCACTCAATGCTCTGGTCTGAGTGACAAGGTGGGGATCCGGCGCAGGTTGGTCTCGGTGATCTTGAAGGTCTTTTCCACCCATTTAGGTTGGATTCTATGATTCTACGGTAAAGACTTATTTTAGTGTTTTACTATTACACACAGCATTGCAGTTTCTTTTTTTTTAGAAATTTGAGAGTTCTGGATGTTTTTGTGACGGAACATAAAATATGAAGTTTCAGTCCCAAGTTTCGAATGGAGTGTGTTAAAGTTTAGATGTACCTTTCCTTTTACAAGGAAATACTGTCATAGTATCATTTTGATTTGTTTCTTATTTCCCTTATGCTCTCTCTAAATATAGTGACTTTGCTGTAGCCGTAATTAAAACAATACCAAAATACAACAAACTTTTATTGGTACGGGGAATGCTTGTTGGCCTCAAGTAAGTTCAGGCATTCATAGTGACTCAAAAAAGTACTTTGTCACAATAATTTGTGTCTACTGATGTCCATATACTAAACATAGTACATCTTTTTACCAAATGCTGTGGACTTAAGTCCGTAGATGCAAGCTAAAACCATAGTCCCTTATGAACAGGATTTTTGTTAATTATTATCCCACGCTATATGCAGTATTTTCCAGTGACGTGCCTCCATTGATTAGCACATTAGATTGATTATAGTCACAGATTGCTAAAAATGAACGAAGCATTCTTTAACTGTGAATGGAAGATGTTTAACTGGAAAAAAGTATGTATTTAGGAGTCCTGAATAAAAACATTAAAATGTTTAATAATATTTTCCTTCATAAATTCCCTGAAAAAAGCAGTTTTGTTATTTCTGCTGTTGTTCTGAAGAAGGTCATACCCCTAATATTCAGTATAGTAGTAGATATTTTTTTTGGTGCCATATCAGTATAAGTAGCTGATTTTTCTGTGTTTGCAGAAAAAACACATTTTTTTCCTGCTTGTGTGAAAATGATTCGTGATAAATTGAGATGTAAAGAACAAAAGCAGTGAAATCTTTAGGTGCTGTTGAGGGTGGAGTGACTGCTTGCAGTTGGTACAAAGGGTAGGCAGCTCTGTATGACAGCTTGTACCTCCTGTGTTAGCAGTTTTCACTTTCCCAAAGTAGTATGCTTTGTTCTGCTAGCTTGCAAGGCCTGGAGACTTTCCCTGTGCATAGAAATTGCAGTGTATAAAAACTATTAGTGACAAGGAATGAATAATTTAGTTAAAATTATCTTCTTATCAGCATATCTTCACAATATTTTGTGTTGATTTTGGTTTTGTATTTGTTGTGGCTTTTTAAGCTTCGTTTTTACTGGCTGAGACAAACCAAGGATCTACTTTCTGGAGAAGCAGATAACAGGTTTTATGCTGTCTTTCCAAGTGTGCATTTGGGAAGTCACTTTTTAATACAACTTTGGGCCAGAAGCGCTGTTTAACATACTAATTTTCTAAATTGTTTAAAATAGAAATTGGAAAAGTGTGTCTGTCTTGTGTATTTGGCATTCTGCTTTACAAGTACTGGGAATGAGCTTTTGTAACAGTTGTTTGATTTAGGTTCAGTACTTATCCCCCCTCAGATTTCAGGCGTAAATCTGAGAAGGGGTGTTGCCTCTGTCCATGAGCGAGACTCCACGACAGGAACAGGTTTCTTGGAAGTTTCCTATTTAGGAGTTCAATGTGCATTTTTAATAGTACAGGAACTTCAAAATTTTTTACCCACCTTATTTATACTGTGATCCTGACTCACCATCAACTGCTGCTCTGGCGATTGAATCAGATAGTCTGTTGGTGCTGCTACCACTGTGCAAAGACATAATTGGCTTGGCTGTGCTTCTTAAGTATTTGAGAAACTACTTCACAGAATCACAGAATATGCTGAGTTAGAAGGGACGCACAAAGATAATTGAGTCTTACTCCTGCACAAGATCATCCCCAAGAGCCACACACCATGTGCCTGAGAGTATTGTCAGAACACTTCTTCTAGTGTTTTTAATAATAATACTACTGTCTGGGTTTTTTTAAATACACATGCTTGTTCAGTGGAATAAGTCTGGTATAAGACTTTTAATTTAGACAATTCATGACACAGATAAAAATGTGTCTATTGTTTAAAAAGCTCACCAGTAAACACCACCACCACAAAAAACCCTAGCAACTTTTCTTGCTGTATTTATACTGTCTCACCATAATTGCTGGGTCTTTCCTTAAATTAAGAGTCTAGAGATGGACGTTTTGGCATGCATTACAGGTTCTTTAAAGTTGTCCGTCAGGGAGCAGCAAAGAGCAGGCCTGCTCTGCAAGGAGGGATAATAAGTGGGCAGTTGAGGATTACCCAGGCAGGGCTTTTCCCAACTCTGGCACAGTCCCATGCAGTCTGAACCGGGTCAATCTGTGCCGGTCACAGGGTTAGACAGAACAGTGGTATCTGTCTGGCCCAGCATCCATCCAGTTGTCTGGTCAGAGGTAGCAGAAGGTGGGAGCTGATGCCATCTTAGAGGGAAGCTAGAACATGGGATGTAGCCAAGAGGCAGGGGCACAGGCAAGCCACAAGAACGATGGGCTGGCTCTGGCAAGGGCTGAAGGCTCCAGCCTGCGCTGAAATGGAGCTCCTGAGCACAGGGTGTGGTAGAGGCATTCAAGTTGAAATGTGGTGTAACTCTGAACAGCAGTACCAAATTGCCATAGTGCTGCAGCTCTGCTGAGTTCCCTGACAGCTGGGTGCTGTTAATGGCGTGTACCTCTCATGTGAAGGTCTCGCAGGAACCTCTTGAGAATTTAGTGCAGATCCTGAGACACAGTCAGTCCAGACAGTCCCATAGTCCCTCACGATTTCCTTTGCTGCCACAGAAGACAGACATTTATCTTCTCTCTTCCAGATATGGAGTCTGGAGAGCGGTTAACGTCATCGTCAGTCTCCTCTACTGCAGCTGCTTCCACTCCAGCATCTTCGACACCATCGGTGACTTCAGAAGTATCGAAAGGTGGCCTTTCCGCCGGAGCCGCCACGCTGAGCTCCCCAGTCAACACGTGTGGTAAAAATTACTCAATTCTGCACTGTAATTTTACTGTTTGTCAGGACTTGTAATTATTATCACAAGTCAAATGTAATAAGGTTGCACAGATGCATCCGACAAAAATGCTTCAGGTTTTTTGGTTTTGCCAAGTGACATTCATTTTGCTGTGAATACATTTTACATAGTACTTACTTACAGAAGAAATGAAATTAATTAAAAATTGTCTATTTAAAATGTGGAAAAAAAATCCATTTGCAAGGCTGCCTTGAAAGTGAGGATAAAATAAAGGGTTCATATAGCAAACTCTCTGCCACTTTCAGATTAAGTTGTAATAATCAGATTCTTTGAGTGTACATCACGTTCTCAGCATTTAAGCCCAGCCCATACTGTAGTTTTACTTTTGGAGGAATAGTTTCTTCTAATGGAGCTTGAAATGGAGAAGATGAATTTCACAGTGTCAGTCTTGGATAGTTTTGACTTGAGTGAAGTATCTTCCCTTGAATCAGAAATATATATGGAAGATTTCTCCATGCAAGAATCTCATTTTTGTGACTGAAACTCCTATTTCAGCTGAATGATTCATGTGTCATCCACAGAATAAGAAATGGTAAACTCTTCCTTGCTGTTTCTCACTTAACTTTTGGAAAACAGATCTGTTTTTGGAGACCATTATTTCTGTTAGCCCTATTCTTACATAATATATGGTAAAGAGGAAGTTTTTTCAGCTTAAATTCATGGTAATCCCTGGTTTTCAGAAAAACATCTGTTTGTGCAGAAGAATGAGCAAAAGTATATTCTCCAAACTAATACAACTTGATAATAAGTAATGAGTAGATTCCAAGTCCCCAACTCCTTCCTGCATTTGTTCATTTGCAGCTGCCCCAAGAAGCTGAAACCAGAATGTCTGCAGACCTAGAGTTATGTTTCAGCTATTTATTTTAATTTCTCTAAAATCAGCCATAAAATTCTTAACTAAAACTCTACTGGAATAAATAACAATGTTTCATTTTTCGTTACCCCACCAAAGATACATCTCCAAAAGAATTTTTTTGTCTATATTCATTAGCCCAGGCCACTTGAGATGGTTTTCTGTGATGATTCCTAGAAGCTAATTTCCGTATGGCTATGAATGTACAGTCCTAGCCTGAGAATTTCTGTGTCTCATTTACCTCTCCTTGCTGCTTTTGCCGTGTACATATTACATCATGTAATTCTGTATCTCCTGTTAACATTCCGTGCATTTATAGGATATGTATTTAGTCTGCCAAAATACAGTAAGACTGAGGCAGATGAATAATGTAATAAAGACACTAGCAGTTTTAGAAAACACAGGTAGTTCTTCACTTTCTCTAAAGGCCTTTTAAAAATTCTCTTCTCATTTTTGATTAAAAAAAAGTTTCATTTCTGTCTGATAGCTAATAGTTAAAAAGACTGATAGTAATAGCCAGCATTCATTTTTTTTCATGGTCAGATTGTTTGCCTGGCTGCATCTGATGTTTAAGAACATACATAATTTTTCAATGACACTTTGTCTTCCCAAAACCAAGCTGGAATGTAGTTTACTATCAATACTGTCCCATCAATTTTAATTATGAGTTCATCTGTTTCTTTGCTGATGCACTGGACTGTGGTTACTGTTGTATCCACTCTGAAGAGGTTCCACAGAAATGTTCATGTTGCCAGCCAGCTGAAGACACTTTTCTCCTGAATGACCTATGGTGTGTCCTGAATTTACAAGATACTCTGTAGCCAAGATGGATTATATACTAGCCAGTTCTAATCTGAGGTGTTCTTCACTCCTGTGATATTTGGAAAAACCCAACAATGTCTGCCAAACAGATAATTGAATCATCTTCAAATTTATAAATGCATTTTTCTAGTATCTAATAAAATATTTTTTTAAGAATGAGCAATTATTCTTACTAAGAGAAGGTAATGCATCTTAATGCATGAGATTAGAGAGGTTCTTTTAGCCCAGTTCATCTCTTTATTTTCTTTGCAGCATTCAGTAGTCTATTAAGTAGTCTCTGCAATAAACTTGATTGTGTACTCTGTCAGGTGCCCATGATACATGGTGAGTTAGAACTGGGAGTCTTTATTCTTTGCCAAGGAGATTAAAATACAAGTAAATTATTTTGGCATATTCCCCGGTCAAAAAGACAGAGCATCTGTATGAAACCATTGTGGAATGTATTACATACTGTTAGTCTAATTGGTTAATTTGCACTAGTTTCTGAATAATTAAAGCATTCTAATCAAGTAAACAGATATTTTATTTGCTTTCTTCTTACTCACCCATTGCTGAAAATAAGAAGGTGCATTGGAAAAGTAAATTGCCTCTGGGAAGGGGTTTACATTCACCGTCATGAGAATGGTTGCAACTTTGGAAGAATATAAATCAGTAGCTTTGTCTCTAAATAAAACCATAATTCAGTGTTTTATCTTTATGAAAGGAAATAATACTAGCGTGTTAAACTATTCTAAGCTGAACATTCCAAGCTGCGTTGTTTTGATGCTATCAGATCTGGAAGGTCCTTAATTTTTAATTTTCAAAAAAGGGAAGTTAATTGACTTTTTATTAAATAACAAAACACGACAGTTTTGGTTTGTTTTTTTTCTCAGATCAGAGGCTGAGAAAAAATTTTTTTTTTGAAAAATCTTCAGTCTTTTTTGGCCTTCCCTATTTCTCCTTAAAGAGATCCAGAACAATTTTAAAATTGTGTATATAAATGTGCAAAGCCATTCTTTGTTATTAAGACACCAGCATCGTTGAACTGTGTGTTGCCCTTTGGAATAATGCTTTCAATCATTTATCTGTGTAGTGGTTAATAGAATTTCAAAAACTGTGCTCAATAATATTTAACCTATTTGAAAGTAAGCCAAGAATGTTAAGGCGTGAGATTTAATAGGAAATTTAGCTATGTGAAGCGTGTTTAAGTTAGTAACTTGAAGAGCAAACACTAAAATAGGAAAATTAAGGAAATACTAGAATTCATTGTTAAACAGACTGTTAGTATTGTCATCAGATAAGAGAGAGGAAATGTCATTACAGTTCAGTTTAGTATTACAACCATTTTTTGTCTGTGTTTTATTTCTTCCATGTGTTTAAATGCCTATTTTAAAATGGATGTCTTCTTTCATAGATACATTAGGTAATGGCTTAGCACACTTACTATGTCTTTTTTCAAGGCCATAATAGTGTGTACAGTTAGGTTACTTTCTGTATGATGAAGACAGTTGATGAACAATCTCAAAGGTTCTTTTAACTTGGAAGGTCTTCAAAGTATTATGAAACTTTGCAATGCAGTGTTGCTCATCAGCGTGATTAAGAATCACCACTGTGGTCTGTGAGAGAGAAGCATTGTGGAAGAAGATACACAAATGGGGTTTGGGTTGTTTATGGGTTTTTTTGGGTCTTCTTTGTGATAATTTACAAAGTGATGTTAAAGCCATTTTAACTAAATTCAGCAAATGCAGACCTGAAACAGGATGCTTTAAAACATGTCAGAAGTTCAGAGAAATATTCCACACATCACCTACAATAGTTAGCATCAATGAAGTGCAAAACCCTCCTTGTCTTGGAGGAAGGAGAAAAAGACACCTGAACCAGAAATCTGAATTTAGTAAGAGGAATTTCCTTGCACTGTGTATGTAGTACTCCCGTTATGTTGCCTTGTGGTTGCTAGTAAAAGAAAATCCTAATCCTTTGCATTCCCAACACCTGAGTTACTGCAGTCAGGAACTCTTTCCAGAATTACTCCTTATATACAGAAACACAGTAATAAGTGTTTAAAACATATAGAGGGAGAAGTAGGATTAACAAACAAGTTAATGATTTGTGTGTAGAAGTCCACCAAAAGCATGGTCAGTGTGCAGAGGCCTTTGTTGATAATGGGAGTCTTCTGAAAAACAGGGAATGCTTGGTCTTGCTCATGCTGTCCTTTTTGACGTGATGCTCTTTATATTAAAGGATGGCACAAAAGGAATTCAGTGTTCTTTGATGTCAGTCCTCTCCTGCTTTCTCTCTTCATTAGGGACTACATTGTGCTTCTGGTTATGTATGCTTTTACAGTCTCAGAATTCCATGATTTGTTTTCCGTAGTTGTGTTCAGGCTATCTCTAATGCTAAAGTTTGGTTCTGAAACTCCTATGAGATATCCTCTACCAGGATTACAGAATTTCTAGGTCTTTGATTTTTGTCAGTCATCCTTGCTATTACATATTCTTATCTTGTCCTACCCTATGAATACATGATGACTTGCTGTACTGTGCCTGCTCTTCTGTGTTGCCCTTCCCCAACCTTTCAGGTGTGTAGTGGCTCAAATAACTTTGCTATTTACTTTTTTCTGGTCACTTTCCCTGTTCGTTTTCCTTTTCACATATTTTCCTTTCTGTATTAGGAAAGTACAGTTGTTGACTTTACAGTTAGCTAATACAGCTAACTGTATTAGCTTCAGTGTCCTTACTGTTTAAGGTAAGCATAAGCTCCAGCTATGCTTACATTTTACCTGTAGTTTTTACGGTCTGGTTCATCTAGCTTTAGTGCTCCCACTGAGGCCACATTGTCACTCACTTCTCCCCTGCCCCTCACCACCACCTTGAAGAGGGCTGGAGAGGAAGATTGGAGGCACAAAAGGCAGAGGTCAAGATAAGAACAATTTCCTGGAAACAGAGATGAAATAAGAAAACAAATATTAGCAGCAGTATTGACAGAGGGTATAAGAAACAAACTATTCGAATGGACCCCCCTCTTCTTGACAACAGACAATTCCTGACCTCTGCCACGATGTGCCAACTGGGAAAAGAGCCCTTCTCCCTGGAATAGACTCTCTTTCCCCTGCCAACGATGTGAGATTTATTTGAATAACCTTTGGGTCCTGGCCATGCCCTCTCCCAGCTTCTGCAAAAATTAACCCTGTCCTGGCTGGAACCAGGACACCTCTTCATCATGTCTCATCTTTATCTTGTCTGCCCAGCTCCCAGTCTGAGACATGGCATTATTCATACTGAAGGTAGAAGCAGGACCACCAGTTGAAACTAGGGCATTTCAATAGGGTTTTTACAGGAAAAAAGAGGCTGCTTTTTTTGCAATGCAGTGTCAAACTCAAGGATAGGAACCTCTTGCAGTGGGTGTAGAGTTACCATTGGGTAGCTAGCAGTTCCTGTATTTAATAGATCTTTTCATGGGGAACAGCTTCAGATGTGGTTTTGTCATGGAGGCCTTGGAGTATTGCAAGACTCAAATTGCAGAGTAGATTGAAAGATGTGTTACTTCACAGTTCTGATGTAGGAAGAGTGCTGAGATAATAAATGTTAAAGGGTGATCTGTGAATACTGATTTAATTTATAAGACTAGCAGTTTCATTTTGGGGTGATGGGTGTCATATAGCTTTCCAGTAAGTATTCATTTTCAGAATGCATTTAAATAAAACTGCCTTGCAATCTTTATCAGAATGGCTTTAATGACTTAAGACCAGAGTTGCTGCAAGAAATATATGTCATTGAGAAGTTCCTAAGTGTTTTCCTCTTCTAGATTTAGTAAGTCTGCTCTGGATTACACACAGCAATATGCTTACTGAAATACTTAAATATAGTATTAGAACAACTGAAGTTTGTTTTTATTTCCTTTGCGGTTCAGAATGGTGGCGAACAGCAGACACGCACTCTCGTCCTGGGGCAGCTTTTTTCCCGCCACTCTTGGGAATTCCCACACTGTTTGCTCCTCCTGCGCAGAATCATGATTCTGCTTCGTTCCACTCAAGAGCTACAGGAAAAAGTAGTCGGAGCAATACAGACAAAGGTAATGGCTGAAGTTGTCAGGAAATGATCATACTGAACTTCTGCACATGCAGAAAAATGTGGAATTCAAGCTTTACTTCCCTCATTCTTCCCATTCCAAAATAGTTCTATAAAAATTGGTTCTGTTAAGTAAGGATGATACATACCAAGTATGTGTTCGGCCTTTAAATCATGGGTCCTCTGTATGATTAAACCAACTCCAAATCAGAGTGACACTTTGATGACAAATTTTAGTACATGTGGCAAGTAACTTCTAAGTAGTCTAGGATCTTATTATGGAATGTTAATGTGACTGGGGCATCTGAAAGAAATTACCTGTTACTTCAGATTTATTTTAAATGCCACTCTGTAAATCTGTCATCTTTAGGTATAAATGGATCACTGAATGGCAACAGTACCACTGCAGTCTCGGCTCTCAGCACATCCATGCTCTCCACTAGCATTGCAACATTGGCAGGACCAGTGAAAACTGTAACCTCAGGAGCTGGAGGACGCAAATACAATCAGGAGCAAAGCAAAGTTCAGCTTTTGGACACCAGGGCTGACAAAATCAAAGACAAGGTAAATATACGGAAAGAAACTGAAGATTCAGACCAAAAATTGGACGTAAGTGTTCTACACACAGGGGTATTTTTAGGTTTTCTTTCTGAGTAGAAAATGTTTTGGGTTCTTCTGATTAATTAGAGCGAGACCTGTACCCTTGTCTCTGTAGGGATTTTTTGTGTGTTATTGGCTTTTGAAACCTTTTAAATTGTTAGGGGTTTTTTTGACATAACTGTGACCCAGAAGTTACTATTAGTGCTACTTTCACTAGTTAATATGTTAATAGCTGTGTCCAACACCTTGTTTTATTTAATTTATCTTGTTTTGAAAAAAGTGTATTTTTAACACCAGTATTTGATACTATTATACTACAGTATATATATACACATGTATTGGTATTACAGTTATAACATTATCAATTATTTCTGTGAATTTAATTAGGTTTTCATGTATCTTACGAAAACAAAAAGAAAATTTTTAGATGTTAAAAATGCCTTTCTGGAAGTTATTTCCTGCTTATCAGAAGAAAGAACTATTATTAACTGCAGTGTTTCAGCAATAATTTTTGCCATCTAACATGAAAGACATGAGTAGTCTCAGTGAGTGTTCTAATCAAGTAAACAGATATTTTATTTGCTTTCTTCTTACTCACCCATTGCTGAAATATAAACCTTATATACTGACCTAAGCACTCTTTAAGAACTTTGCTACTCTTGGAATCAAAACTAGGTAAAACAGCAAATGGTATACAGGGAAGGTGATGACTGTCAGAATAGAAGCTGAGGGAGTAATTCTCTACTGATAGCCATCTAGGCTAAAATCTTTCTTTCTTTATATCTATTTACTTTTTGTTTTGCGAATGAACTGGGCTCCTTGCTTTCTTTCTGTTACTGAACTACGCTCAACTACCAAGTCTGAATGTTTAATTGTGAGAGGTTGGCATTTTCAAAGGACAGCTGGTGCTTGATGAATCTGCATAAAAATAGGAGTTAGCACTGAAATGGTTACTTGTAGTTGTGTAGTGATATTAGGGAAATTATTAAGAATATTTTCCCTCAAAACATTCCTCATGTTCAACAGTTGACAGCTCTTGAAAGTATTAAGCTTGTTAAAGGTATTTGGGAAATCTTTGACTTTTTTCAGGCTTAAATATTAAAAATGGCTCTTTCTAAAATTACGGTTTTATCCTGGGTATCTACATACAAAATTTAGCTTTCTTTCTGTGGTGCACAGCAGAGGTGCACAGCAGAGGTAAAGCTTTTTCCAGATGGTGTTTCTGTATTTCTGACTATTACTACAGTTTGGCAGTGTACCAAATAATTTTCTCTTTTAATATCTCTAAATACCTTCCAAAAAGGTACTTTTTGGCTCTTTGCTTTATTCAGAAAATTTTAGCTCTTTTTGCCCATTATTTGTTTGTGGTTTTGGTTTGTGGGTTGGTTGTTTTGTTGCTTTGGTTCTCCCCCCCACCAATTTCTGTCAGGATTGCTGTCTTCTCCTTTGTGTTACCTTTCATCTTTAAGTATAAATTTGGTACTGTTGATAGATGTCTTGATGCAGGCACTAATTTCAAACTCCAGTTTTACTTGACTAAATACTGAGGTGCTGTAAAAGGATGGATTTGATGTGCAAGTACCTTCCTTAAGAATATTGTGTTCTGTATCTTAATTTTTAAGTCCTCTGTCTCATGCAGGTAAATGTCAGGTTATTTGTTTCCTAAGTTTCAGTAGTAAATTTTTTAATACTGAAATTGAATTTGTTGTTCCGAATCTTACTTGATATGCTGATGTTCATAACTTCTTTTTCTCTGAAACTTTTTCTCTGAGATAATTGGTATTTGTCATTGTAATGATTTGAGCAACCTTTTGTATCAAAACACAGAAATTACTCTGCGAGCTCCAACATGAGGTTGATTATGATTATTAGAGCTGGGCTTTGTACAAGTGATGTTATGCTTTCAAATTTCAAAGTGTAACACTTGCCTCTTAAAGGCATGTCTTATTTTAAAACCTTTTAATATACTTTTAGAAAAATTCTTTTCTTGAGGGTTTTAGTTTTTTTAGTATTCATCTTCTGATTTCTTCAGTCATCTCTTTAGTTATAATTTCTTTTTGAGATGGTATCTAAAAATGGTTAAAATATTTATTTAGTTTTAGGAAAAAAAGAAAAAGGCAAAGCTGATATCAAACTGTTTTTATAGTTGATGAAAATATAGAGTTACTTTCAATATAATGTAGTTGTCAGAGTATTTCAGCATATTTTGGTCCATTTTTCAGAAGCAAATCCCAGAAGCTATTTGATGAACATATTCTTTTCAGTCCTCAAAACTGTACATTGCTGTACAGCTCATACTGTCAAAGTTAAATGAATGTGTCACTGAAACTTTGGTACCTAATATTTGCTGTTCTTTCTGCACTAATTTGCAATACAAATTTTGGGTATGATTTTTTTTGGAATTTGCACATTCTGTGGAGGTTTACTAGACCCAAATCCTATATCAATGTTCTAGGGCTAAATTTGGCATTTTGCTATATTATGTAGTGGTGTCAGCAGTGGTCAGAAAAAGACTTCAGTGGAACTTTTTTGACCAGTTTTAATTTTTGTCATCTTATGAAGCACTTTCTCTTCAAGCATTGCAGATCACTTTACTCCAAAGTCTCTCTTTCCTTTATTTCAAAGATTATGTGTAATAATAAGATTATATAACAGATTAAAACTGAAGCATTAACAGAGAATTCATCTTCCCGGTAGAAGCCCAGGAAAAAAGCAGTGGAAAGCTCTAGTAACAGCGACAGTGATTCAGGCTCCTCTTCAGACACCTCAAGTGAAGGTGTGAGTAGTAGTGACTCTGATGACCTAGAGGAGGATGAAGAGGAGGAAGAGGACCAGAGTGCTGAAGAGAGTGAAGATGATGAATCCGATTCTGAAAATGAAGCACATCACAAAAGCAAGAACAAGGTATAACACCTCACTCTGATGCCCCCAGTCTTGTTTTGCTGCAAGCTGATTGTCACGAGTTGACCTATTCACGTCTGTGAACACATAGTCAACAATTATTTAACTGCACATTAATAAATGCTAAGAATATTCTTTTTAGGTTTGCTTCAGGGTTTTCTGTTTGAGGGGTTTCTGAGAGGGATTTTTTGGTTCTTTTGTGTGTGTGCGTGTCGGTGTATTGCTGTATATTGCTACAGGCTGGGAGTTTGTAGGTAGTAGTTGATAGACTGTTATTTTTGTTATAAAGTAGGAAATACAAAGAAGTTAAGTACTGTGTGCAGGTAGTGAATTGAAAATATATCATTGTGGATATTGCCTTGGCAGTTGCTTTTTTGCTAGTAGAGTGGCTACTTTCCCCTAGCAGTAGAACAAGAAGATCGGAATCTTTGGTATCCTGTTAGGTTTACAGTCAGAAATACATTTAAGAACAACCACAGTTTAATATGCGTTCCATAGTAAACGTTGTCACAAGCTGAAACTGTCTGGGGGAAAAGAATGAAAATGAACAATAAATATATTACAAAACTGACTATAAAATTATTATTGTTCATCCTCTGCCAAGAGTAGTGTAATTAATGGAGACTGATCACCTGTTTAACCTTTTAAAAATGATCTTTAACTTACATAGTGAACAATCAAAAATAAATGTTTTGCAGGTGCTAATGCATAGTGGTGTAACAGATACGAAAGCTGATGGACAGAAACCACAGGAAAAGTCTCAAGAAAAAAGAACACACCAGCAGATACCTCTTGTGTCTGATTCCCAGACTCACTCATCATTCCAGTCCCAGCAGAAGCAGCCTCAGGTTTTGTCACAGCAGCTTCCATTTATTTTTCAAAGCTCTCAGGCGAAGGAGGAATCTGTGAACAAACACACAAGTGTGATACAGTCTACGGGATTGGTTCCTAATGTGAAACCTTTGTCTTTGGTACATGAAGCCAAAAAGGAGGCCTATTTAAAACTCGTAGTTCCTTCCCCTGATCTGCTCAAAACAGGGAATAAAAATACCTCTGAAGAGTCTATCACTTTGACCAGCGATGTTAGATCTAAACGGGTGAGTGAAGTTTTTGATAGTTTGTAACCTGTGTCATCTGCTTAAAAACAAGTAACATTGTGCCATCAAGCTCTTTTAAATATAGTATTAAAATTATAAGTGTATATATTTTCATAAGCAAGGGAGTTTGTGTTTCTAGAGCTGATCTGGATTTCTGAATGGTGTAAATGAACTAGATTGTCTGGGTCATGCATCTCTTAAGGACAATGTGTATCTGAAATCAATATCAAAATAAGAAAAGTACTCATGGGTAAATTGTGTGGCCTGGATATTTTTTCTGTGCTTCTAGGTTCAGTCAAAATGCTGATTTAATACTTCATGTATCTAATATGTAAGCATGGCTTCACTTTCTTGCAAGCTGTATAGTTGGAAGTCAAAGTAATTGAAATCACCTATTTTAACTATGATTTTAAACAAAAAAGCTGAAAGCCATTTAAAAAAAATGCTCAGTGTAATGTTGAGTTTTGCTTGCTCTTTAAAGGCAGATATTTATGCACTGATAGCTGTAAAAATGCAGTATGGCCATTTCAATAGTTTTTTTAGAATCAAAGAATGGCCTGGGTTGGAAGGAACCTTAAAGCTCTACCCTCTCTGTCCTCTCCTGGGACACCTCCCAGTGTCCCAGGCTGCTCCAAGCCCCAGTGTCCAGCCTGTTCTTGGGACACTGCCAGGGATCCAGGGGCAGCCACAGCTGCTCTGGGCACTCTGTGCCAGGGCCTGCCCACCCTCCCTCAATTTATCTTCCTTTTTACTGGTCGGGACTGTACAATAAGTTTATGTGTCTGTCTTAACAGTTTTGTGGCTTCTAAAATTTTTAAATCCTCTATTTATTTTGTTAATAGTGATTAAGGTTACTGCTGATGAATTTTCTGTTCAGTGAGATTTGATTGGGGATTAGAAGAGAATAAAAATCTGGCATTTTACAAACACTGAGGCTTAGGATATATACAAAAATAAATGTAATTAAAAGTACATTTACCAAGTCATTATTATTTTATTTTTTCAAATTTTGTTTTAAACTAGGTAGTATTCGGGAGTTGTAAACTCAATTCTGATTAACAGCTAATAGACAGGCCCTCAGTGAGGACTGAAAAATACTTAATTTTTATTGCTAGACTAGAAGAAGATATAAACTAGTTTTCCTTTCCAGTTTCCTGTTACTTGGTAAAATTCAAATAAGCTTGTCACTTACCAGGAGTAGCTAAATGAATTATAATTATGAGAACTTACATCTTTGCTATTGGATAAGGCTTCTGCTTTCAAATTTAGGTTACAAGTGTTTAGCTGGTGCTAGATCACACATTTAGTAGTTTGATTTCTCTAAAGGTGTGCACTGTGTGAATATTTATTTTAGAGATCTTCATAATTCTGTATTCACTTTTAAATGGTAGTAACTTCCAAGAATGTGTTGACTTAATTTTTAAAAATTAGTTTTAAACTGTAGTGTTTTATCCATTTTATTATATTTTCTATTGAAGATGATGTGGGATTTTTTCTTTGGGAGAGTCTTTAGACTAAAGTCACTGCAAGCTTTACGTGCATTTCTGAGCTATTACTAAGTTTTACCTGAAGAATTTCAAGTACTAGTCTTTCAGTTAAACAATTAAGATTTCACAGCATTTCTGAGTAATACCTTTCCCCTCATTTTTTAAAATAGAATTTTTCTACACCAAGAGTCCTCTATTGGTTTTCTAGTATTGGGGCCATTAGTGTGTTGTATTTACCTTGTGCTTTAAAGTGAACAAATTATGAAGGTAGCTGTACATTCACTAATGAGATTTTTATATGCTGAATTAAGTAATAATAATAAGTTTTCCTGTGCTGGTACACAAGAGTAGTGAGTATCTTTTTACAAATGGCCTTTTTCATAGTGATTAGTACCTTTATGAAAGTGTCTGTCTAGAGTATTGTAGCTGGTGAGAAAGTTTCCCTGCATTATTTGAATCAACTTCATCTTGAGTTCAGTTTGTCTTTCCCTACTTGATTTACAGTGAAAAAATCATGCAAGACTTGCATAACTAGTGGTTACTCATCTCTTCTGTTGTACCTAGTATCTGCTTTTGACTTTCTGAAAATGGCTTAGCAGATGTTTAAAATTTCCTAGAGCTCATCTGCCTGAATACCAAAGAAAGCCAAACAAACACCTCCACATTTTATTCCCCTGTCTTCTTCTTTCTTTAGGAACAATATAAACAGACATTCCCAGCAGCACAGCTAAAGAAACAGGAATCGTCTAAGAGCCTGAAGAAGGTTATTGCGGCTTTGTCAAGCCCCAAACCAACATCTAGTTCACCAGCTCATCAAAAACTCACATCCTTGGAAAACAACCATTCTAACCCCTTCCTGACAAATGCACTTTTAGGTAATCACCAACCCAATGGGGTTATTCAGAGCGTCATCCAGGAGGCTCCTCTTGCACTCACTACAAAACCGAAACCCCAGACCAAGATCAATGAAAGTGTAGCCATTTCTGGTAGTGCCCCCTTTTCTTTGCCAATAAACTTGAGTGCATCTGGGAAAAAGACATCTGGTAACCGGACAGCTGTTATGCCCTCTACCTCTCCTGTGTTACCTGGTTCAGGAAAGGATAAAGCAGTCAGCAATAATGCAGTAAATGCAGTAAAACCACAACACCACCTTCATTCTGCAAAACTGGTGGCGGAGCAGTTCAGAGGGGTAGACTCAGATGCCCCCAGCAGTAAAGACTCTGACGACTCAAATGATGATGACGACGACGATGAAGATGAAGATGAGGACGATGAAGAAGATGATTCTGATGATAGCCAATCAGGTGGTTTAACCTCTTTAATAGGAAAAGCAGACACTTAATTTTTTGCATTTTGAAAACACGCATTTCCCATCATATTTTAAAACAGGGGCAGGATATACTGGGCCAGCATGGCCTGCACAGTGCCCTACACATATCCTTGAAATTAGGACATGTGTCCCCATTCTCCATTGTGTCATGTCCAAAAATCATATTTGAGGTGTTCTGATACTTAGTCAGCTGTCCTGGTAAGGTGGCTGCTTAGCTTTTTGGAAAGGCTGTCAGAGACCTGCCTTCCACATTAGTCACCCAGCCTGCAGCTTGATGTGACAAAGTGCTCAGGAAGGGATTGACTTTAAGACTGGTCCATGGTTAATGATTCTGGCAGACAGAGACCAGCTGCAAAACAGGTTTCCTGACCAGAGAGGAACTAAACAAGGGCCTTCAAATTGTCAAGAGTGGCAAGAAAGGTGTGTTTCTGTGCCTCATTCAGGAACACAGTCATCCATGAGCAAGTAATTGGATGGTTTTAAGGGCTACAGAGCAGGCTATGCAATTTGGAATGACAAGGCCTGTTTTAAAGAGTTGATTGTATTCACAGTCACTGCTTTGTCCCATGTGCTGATATCCCTTGTGTCCAGCCTCCACCTTCATCATTCTGTTCCCCCTCTCATCCACACATTCTGCACTAATCTTTATATCTCAGGATTGTATCTCACCTTTAGTTCCTTACCCTGGCTGTCCTTGATTGTTACTCTTCCTTTGCCCAGATGGCCATAATTTTGATTCTGACCCCTTTCTATCTGTATCCAGTTCTGTTGTTTTCATGATGGATTTCACACGTGTGAAATGCCCTTCCTGGGGTAATGCCCAGCTGCTGCTGGGCTAATGGGATGATTTGGCTGTAGCTCAGTGTGGGATAAACAGTCTTGAAATACTCTAGCTTCTGTCACTCATCCCTTTCCATTCAAAAGAATGGTGTGTTATGCAGAATTACTTAACACTGCCATATTTGTAGTAATTTTAAAGTTAAGATAGTTAATTAAAACCTCCTATTTATGCTTAAGAGATGCTGTTAAAAGAGCATATATAATAAGAGAAAAGACTTTGCAAGTGTTAGAACTTTCATGTACATGCCAGTAGTTTCCAAGACATAATGAGCATTTTGGCACACTTTCTTTAAACAGAGTCTGACAGTAATTCGGAGTCAGATACAGAAGGGTCTGAGGAGGAAGATGATGAGGATGATAAAGACCAAGATGAATCAGATACCGACACTGAGGGAGAAAAAACCCCGCTGAAACTGAATAAAACTTCATCCTCCGTGAAGAGCTCTTCCACTGGTCTTACAGCTCATTCCACCCCACTTAATCTCCAAGTAGCAAAGACGTCAAGCTTGGCACCTGCTGCCTTATGTCCTGAGTCCCAGCCTGCGGTGTTCCTGGGGACAGGAGCCTCCACCCTCGCACCAGGTACACACTGTGGTATCTCACTGTCTTCTGTTATGCTGCCATGTGGTAGCTAAGGTCCATGTGTTGTAAAAGTAGCTGCAAAAATAGTCCAGGTGTTGGTATCAAGTGGGTAGAAGCTCAAGAAGATTTTTACCCTAAGAGCAGTGATTCACTGAACAGCTACCCCAGGGATGTGGCAGAGTCCTCCTCACGTGAGGTTTTCAGATGCCAGTCAGTCAGGGTGCGAGATAATCTTGGCAAAGCTTGCTTTCCAAGGAATGCTGGACCAGGTGTCCTTTGACATCCCTTCTGACTTTGAGCGTTGGGTGACTCTGTGATCTTTTCACAGGTGTTTGAAGCATCATTAAGATCTGTCAGCCAAATTGCAAGTTCTCTGGACTAGAACATTACACTTAGACCAGGACATTTTAACTCGTGTAATTATTTGAGAGAAGATAGAAATAAATACCCAGAGTTTATATTTATTACATTAAAACCCTTCATTGTTAGGTCTTGGGAATTCTCCATTTTATTCTAAACTAGTTATTCTTACTTCTGATTTCTGTACATTCTAGTTTGTGTTCTGAATCTTCAATTTTTGCCCTTTCCTTGACAAACTTTGTAACCATATTTTGTTAGAACATAATTTTCTAATAATTCTTTCAAAATTCTCAATAAAATGTATGGATTATGCGCAAGGACTTATTTTGAAAATGTTCATGGGAAGTACATGTAGCATTTGCCTGATATTATGTAGTGCTTATAATCCGTAATTTCGTCACTTAATTGGTAAGATTTAGTAACTACTATGGCTGCAGTAAAGTGCATTTTTGAAAGTCACACTTCTTAATTTGCGTAGTAACAATGAAATGAAAACACTTATTTCCTACTTTAAGTTAGAGACTTGATGTTTATTAACTTGCATGTAAGCAGATTTTTAAATGGGGATAACTGCTTATAAATTGTTTTTTATATTTGGAGTCAGTGGAATAGGAGTTTCATTCCATGTCGTACAAGGGCATTAGCTTTGAAGCGCTGTAATGTGATCTGCGTAATATTTATCCCAGAAACAGGCTTTTTAACTGTACAGTTTATAAAAGATTTCCTATGGATTAAGAGTAATCCAAATGGGTAAATTAAAAAGATAACATTTTTCTCAGGGATATGTGTTGACATGTGATGTTTTGAGAAGTCTGATAGCAGATTTTTCTGTTTACAGTAGTAAGAGGTAGAAAAATAAGTTTTATGTCCTTGCCTTATGTATAATAATACTCCACCTAAGAATCACCTAATAAGAATCAATGTAAGACTACAAAAATACTTTTGTGAACCTTTTACCTAGAGTTGGTCAGTCACTGAAGGGGTCTTGTAGTCTTTTCTCCCTATCTGTTTTGCACTGGACTTTGCACTTCACTTGTGTTTGGAAAAGCAGCCTCCCTTCCTGCACTGTGACCATTCAAAATAATGCAGTAGTCATTCATGTTAGGTTAAGAGTGCAGACCTGTGTCTAAATTTTGGGATTTGAGCACAGGCATTTCCTTGGTGCTTTATTCTAGGGGTCTGCTCACATCATCTGGAAGGAGCTGCTGGCAGCTCCCTTGGCAGTGGGTGCTGTGCTGCTGTGAGAGGCAGGAGCAAGTGCCAGGGGTCAGTCTGGTAATGGCCCTCACTCATGCCTGTTCTCAGGGAAGAGACATGTTACATTCTTGACAGAAGGTCCAAACTACCTTTTTGAGAAGTGCATCTTCCAAAAGTTGGTCTGTGTGCATCGTTCATGTCCTGTGGGTGTCTGAGAGGCCTGAGGAAAGCCTTTCACACTAAAAACCCCATGTTTGGCAGTTGTCTCTGGGATGCTATTGGTGTCAGTTGCTTGACAAGCACCAAACACGACATCTGTTTGAAGTGGAAAAAGCTGAAGTAGTTCTGAAAGTTTTCTGCATTTGGCATTTGACTGCATTCTGTAGACAGTGTTCTAAGAAGACTAAACCTATTAGAATATGGATTTTTTTAAAAAAGTGTGATTTTATTTGCATCTTCTTTACTGAAAAAAATTATATACGGTCTTGCCCAGAAAAACAGGTGTGCAAGGAATTAAATTAGCAATATTTGAGAGCATTAAACAGGACAAGCAGATAGGCATGGGATAGTTAGATTTTCTGTTTACAATTTCAGAGGATGAGGTTACAGGAAACTTAGAGGAAAATGAATTTCAGAAGGACAACATATTAATTTTCTTGGTAATTGAGGTACATAATGGCGAGAATGAAAAAGCAGTTCTCTTTTGTTTTGGGGGTAGTGACATAAAATGTACATTTTGGGAACATGTTTTCTTTTGTAAGTTCTGTTAGGTGTTAAAGCAGAGATTCTGTTTTAGGTATTTCAAAAAGACGAAGAGTAGCAGATGAACGGGAGCTGCGTGTTCCTCTCGATTATGGGTACGTTGTGTATATACCTGGCTTTCCTTAAAGGGACATAACGCCTTCAAAAATCCCTTGGTAAAGAAACAAGTTTAAAAAATTTTGAGGCTGAATAATAAGGAAAGGGCTTCAACAGTTTATATTTCTGACTCCCAATGACTGCGGATCTCTTTAAAAAGTGTCAGCGTATTTCATGTGTTAATTTTTGTGCATTAAATTTGCTCTTTTGCAAACGTGACCCGTCTCGTAGCTGTTTTGCTTTGGAAATTATTCCTAATGAGCTGAACTGATAAAGACTCCAAATAACTCCCAAAAATTGTAGTACTAAGCTGTTTAAAATCTGGTAATATGTAAGTTGCTTGATATAAATAAATTAATGTATTTAGTCAGTTTGGACAATCTACATGATAAAAGTTTCAGGTTTGGTCTGTTTGATTTATGATACTCTAGTCACATTTTCCTCTTCCTTTTTTCTGTAGAATTCTTAAATTGACACAAATTACTTGTTTTTTAAAAACTGTATTGTTGTATGCAACTATTTCATATTACTCTAGCTGGCAAAGAGAAACCCGAATAAGAAACTTTGGTGGTCGTCTTCAAGGAGAAGTAGCATATTTTGCACCTTGTGGAAAGAAGCTGAGACAATATCCTGAAGTAGTAAAGGTACATTAATTATTTAACTTCTGTGTTCTAATGCTAGTAAGCATGCTTGCAATTAAAATACATAATTTTTTTTTCTCCAGTAGAGATACTTATTTTCTGTGATGTGAGGTGTAATGTATCTTGGTCTGTTACTGATTTGATGTCTTATAAATGCGTGTCCCTTTGACAGAATATGCAAAACATTACACTCAAAAGTTAGCTGTACATCAAAGCTGGGTTGTAATTATTTACAAGCTGAAGTGGAAAAATATGTGATTTTTTCAGTATCTCAGCAGAAATGGAATAATGGATATCTCAAGGGACAATTTCAGCTTCAGTGCAAAAATAGGAGTGGGTGACTTCTATGAAGCCAGAGATGGACCGCAGGTATCCACTTTTTAAAAAGTAAAGTTTTTGATCCAAGGAGCATTAACTTAAGTTTAGGTGAAATAATTTTTGCTACGATCTGAAGCATTACCTGTTTTCAGCTAAAAACCTATTTTTACCTATTTCTAAAAGCTGCACGTGTTCTTAACGTGTTAAGTAGTTAGATTGAGATGTGAAGAGAGTTTGAATCTCGGCTGTGTTGAGAACCACCTTCAGTGGCTTTGCTTGGAGGGTGCTTTAATGATCAGCTCTGAGTCTGGCTTGGTCTAGTTTGAAAGCTCAGAGCTACATATTTTGTCTTAGCATTCAGGTACTTCTGACTTAAAACTTTGTTTCTTCTTTTATTGTATACAGCCTCATATCAATAGTAATTTATGTGTAAACATTCAATCGCATTCTGTTGATCTGTTTCTGTGCATAATATATGTGTGTGTGTGTGTATTTATATATATGTAAATCACATGTTTTTATATACAAGTGTCTCCTGTATCAAGAATACTGTCTGAGCATCCTGAAGTGTGACACTTCTACAGAGGGGGGTGCAGAACTATACCAGTTATGCTTTACAGTGGTAAAATTGTTTGACGGTGTGTAGATAAATCACACCAGGATAAGTAAACCCAAAAATTTTAAGGAAATTGTTACTGTGTGGCATGC
The DNA here is from genome assembly GCA_013397195.1 of Hylia prasina. Lineage (NCBI taxonomy): Eukaryota > Metazoa > Chordata > Aves > Passeriformes > Sylviidae > Hylia > Hylia prasina. The sequence goes on from VYXD01013947.1 coordinate 125,504, forward strand.
TGTGTTACTGTATTTTGGCCATGTTGCCATTTCTTCAGGTCATGCACAAAAATATTTGACTTTTCTCAGTGCAGGTATTTGCTTCCTTAAAGAATAAGTGTTCTGAACATGTTACTAGCTCTCAACAGTCATGAGTTCAGGTTCAAGTTAAGCCTTATGGTCTTGTAATACCTCGTAGAAATATGTAATATTTGCGTGATATAGATTTGAAAGCATTCAAGGCTGAATTCATGGTAAGCAGCTACTTCTAGGTGGTGCTTCCTGGCTTACAGGCTAAAACATTGCTATACTTGCTTCATGTTTGGCCTTCAACAGTTACAAGTTCCTGTAGTTATGAACTTCATTATGTACCTGCATGTCTTGATTGAAATAATTAATTTTACTGGGATGTAATGTAATGGCAGGGTATCTGCTCTCTTTCTGCCCTGTTCCCTTTTTTGTGTCTGTTGCCTGTATTACTTCATTAGTCTGGTCCCCTTCTTTAGTTTTATCTGTCTTCTCCCTTTAGTTGATTTGCAGTTTGCCCTGTGATCTATAAAACTTGAGAACGAAGGCAGTGTGAGGGGCAGATTTCTATAGGCAAGACCGGCAGTGTCAGGATTAGTTTGCTGTACGTATCGTCACTGAACTTTGTACTGATGTGGTTTTTGATAGCTTCCACTGAGACTTGGGTAGACAAAGGAAAAGTTTTCTTATCAGAAAAAGAGACTGAGGGCAGCTGTGTCAAATGTGCTAAGATGCGTTTACGTTTTATGTGTGAATGAGAACTTACAAAACGGTGGAGCTACACTCAGGCTGATACTATTGCCTAGTGAAACAGTATGTGGTGCTGATACTTTATAAAAAGAGCTTGCACCCTCTTTACTAGAGTTTTCTGAAGCATCCAGATTCAAAATAATATACGATAATCATATGTTCATGGATGTCTGGAGGTAACTCCAGAAATCTTATTTCTGCTTTTGTGATAATTTTGATTACTCTGTATAGCCCTTAGTGATTATTCTTCCCTTCTATCGTTATACATTTCTGTTGTCTTTGAGACATGCAGCATGTGTTGGGCAGTTTCATACAGCTCTAAGATGAAACAAGATGTGAACAAAATAGTATGGGTTATTCAAAGCAGTTTTTGAATGCTGTAACAAGCATATCTGGCAGAAGTGGGCTGCAAAGGAGTAGGATTAGAAGAATGATTGAAGTTTGGCAAATGTGAAAATTCAGTGCCTTAAACTGCTGTGATTTAGAAAGATTAGTATGAATGTGATTTGGGGTGATGGGATAAACATGGATCCTCATGAGTTTAAGTAATATGTACAGGAGTCTGTCCTTATTCTGAGTTCTGCAATTCATTTTGGAAAGCTATGTTGTTAACTTTTCCTCAAAAATCTAATCTGAAATTTAAGTGGATTTTTGCTTCTTGCAAAGTGCTTATGGTTTTGTTCATTGGCTTGATCAAAAGGATTTGAACTTGATTCTGCTTTCATGCATAGTTGTCTGGTGTCTTTTTGGCAAATGTCCTGATGGCAGCACCGTACTGCGGTACATGGTGGATGCTTGAAGGTCAGAAATTGAATGAAGTTATTATTTTGATTGAACAATAAACCACAACATTGCACAGTGTTACTCCCATTTTTTCTCTAATGTTTGAGTAGCAAAGCTTCAATTTTATGGAAGCCTGTGATTCTGTTATGTTAGGGCACAACCCCTGTATTTTATCTTTGGAATGTCATAAACACAGATTATCTGACTGTACATTCCTTTAATAGAAATGTATTTTGAGTTAGATTTTAAAAGTTGTTTGAGCACAAAATATAGATAGTCAATCAACTCTTCCTTAACCCTTAGTGCCTTTGTTCTGGACTATTTTTGTCTTGTCCTCTCTTAAACCTGTGAAAACTTGTGCATCCACAATGCCCTTTGACAGGACATTCTGTCTTCTCCCATCCCTTGAAGCACCTGCTCCTTTTGCTTAATGAACCTGGTTTCTCTTTTAGATGGCATTGGGAAAATGTAATACCCAGCATGGTCTCTGGTACTAATGATCTGCTAGACCTCTTACTTTTCTGTGATGCGTATTTATTATCGTTAGTATCATTAACTGCAGAAAATACAAATACAGGGCAAGAGCAATCTCCATTGCTGCTCTAAGGTGCTTTTTGAACTATGGCTGCTTCTTCTCCTTGTCTTTGATTTCTGTTTTGCCTCCCCTGGAATGTACATTTTATGAGATTAGGTTTTCTAGGTTGCAAGTTGGTGTAGGTAGTAAGTACAAGTGTTAAATCTACCTCAATAAACTGAACCTGTGATAAACTGCGATTCAAGTGCTAGGCAGAGAAACAAAAGTTACATTTAAGTAGTACTCTTCAAGATAGTAAGAGAATTAACTTCTAGTCAAGTGGTAGAGGTGAATATTTTGGATGAAAAAATCCTTAGGGGTGCTGCATGATGATGTGGTACACATTAATGATATAGTCTTGGTTCTGAACAGTGCATTTTCAGCACATAATTAATAACAAAGCCCTTTGGAATGTGTGCAAACCAAGTGTGACTTGTACTCTGGGGATGGTCCTTAACTGGGAATGATTCAGACTTTAGAAAAGTATCTTTGTGGATACTGATAATTCCTTTGAAATCTGAATGTGTCATTAAAAAACTGCCATTTTTTTTTCTGAAGTTATGCAGAACTTTGTAATTGTGAAGAATGAGCAGAAATAATTAAAAGACAAATTACCAGAATAAGCAAAAATCATTTATTCCGTGGCACAGTAAATTGGATTTTGCAGTTTATGTGCATATAAATGTGAAAATGAAAGCATTCTAAATATATTTTTTTCTGAACGGGTATTTAAGGAGTTTTTTAAGTTACCAACTTTCCTTTCTTTAGCAGATATTTTCAAAATTTTATAAACCTTTTTAAGGCAAGTTATGAAGAAGTCCTGAAGGATCCTTAGCTTGCAGTTTTTTCCCTGCATTTCAAAAGCTTGGGGAAATGGTAGAAGATGTTAAAATTTTGAAATACTGGTGTTCAGTTAAACAGGAGCACCTAGAGAGTGCTCCTTTTCTGCTCAGTAGATGCAATAAACTCTACTTTTTATTAACCAGTTAAAGTAAAGCTATTCCTTCATGAGGATTAAATTGGCTATTTTTATTAACAAAGTATTTTAGAATCTGCATTCATGATGCCACAAAAGACTGCAGTGCATGCTTTGTTTGTTTAGAGAACACAGTTCATATAACTTTAGACGTGGATACTTAGAAGTTACTTTTCATTGATTCAAGTTGGTGCAGAAGCTGTTTTGCAGTGAATGAGGGGAGAACTCAGTTGTACTAAAACTTGAAGATTGAGATGCATCTCTGTTGTTTAAGCTCAGTTATTGAGTCCCACAACACTGAAAAGCAATATTTGAAAATGCATTGTTGCATATGCCAGCATTTCTGTAAACATGCTCTGTTGGAAGACAGGACCTCAATAGCTTGACTCATTTTTTCATTCATGTTGAGCAGTGGATTATGTGAAAGCAGAATAGTTGTTGTTGAGTTTACATAATAAAGAAGAATCTGTTTTGCCTTTTAGAAAGGGTGGAACAATTTGATTTGACAAGAAATAATTAAAAATAAGATGGTAATGGCATATCTACTAGGTAAAAACTTTGTATATGCTTGAATAGTCTTCAAAATCTTTCTTACTGGTAGAGTTTACAAAAGTTCTTAGCGATTGTCTCTCAATATGTAGCTTCTGCGCAGCATGAAGAAACTGTCCTGCCCAAATAATACATCACCGCACTCGTGTATTTAATATCTACAGCTCATCTTAGATTTCAGGTTATTTTAATCTGTATTTGTAATACCTTTCTGTGAAATGTGTCGATTAAAAGGGTGTGCAGTGGTGTCTCCTGAAGGAAGAGGAAGTCATTCCCCGTATCAGAGCTATGGAAGGGCGTCGAGGACGACCCCCAAACGCGGACAGACAGCACTCGAGAGAGGAGTCCAGGACCAGACGCCGCAAGGGCCGACCCCCCAACGTCGGAAGTGGTGAATTTCTGGATAACGCCGACACAAAGCTTTTGAGAAAGCTCCAGGCTCAAGGTAAGAACTGTGTTCATATTTTCACAAAGAGAGGGTATCAGTATATAAAGAGTTATTGTTTTTCCTAAAGGAGAGTGATTTGTCTCATTAGGATGTTAATATCCAGGATTTTATTTTGGATATTTATTAAATGCTCTTATTGAAGACTTTTTGAAGATCAGTAAACAGTTTATCTGTACATAGGTTTTAAATTTTTAAAGGAAGTGCATGTGTAAAGACATGTCTAAAAGCTTACTCTATAGTTGCTGCACATGAAGCCGATGGTATTTTGGGGAGTTCTGTCATGCAGGTCCTGGAACTCAGTCCTTTGAAAAGCAAGCTGAATTCAACCTCAGAAAATCCTTCCTACAACTGTCTTCTATCAGTGTGTCCATAAGCAGTTAATTCAAATTTCAGAAATGCTATCACAGGGTAGTAGAATGCTTCAGGAGGTTATTAATTAGCATAAGAATGGCTGACTTTAGGTAACCACAGGAAAGAGGCATGTTACCCAAGTGACTGTGCTCTTGCTTCATTGTTGAAAAAGGATTATGTAATTACATGAGGTGACTTGTAAGGAAAACTCATTTCATGCTTTCTGAATAAAATGTTGATTTAGTAGTTTTGAAACAAGTGTTTTCTCCTTTAAAAAGAAAGAAGTAAATGGCTTTTTAATGAATCAGCATTATTGGCATGATTCTGTCTTTTAATAAATTATTTTTTTCCTCTAAAACCAGTATTATGTAGAAAGTGTCCATGTTCATTTGCACTGTAGATGCAGTTACTGATACATGATGTGCCATTAATGATAGTTCATAGAAAAATTTCGTAAACACCAGTTTGTGCAAAACAAATCCTCTGTTTGCTCTGTCTTTACAATGTGCAAATGTGTGGAACACGAACTGTATCTTTGTTGTTGGACAGAACTGTTTTTATGAACTTAATATTTCTTTTTGTGACAGAAATAGCTAGGCAAGCAGCACAAATAAAGCTACTGAGAAAGCTTCAGAAGCAGGAACAGGCACGAGCTGCCAAAGAAGCAAAAAAACAGCAAGGTAAGTATTACTTGGGCAAGTTTGTGCATGCTAGGGGATTTTTTGAAAAGTGTTTATGAAAAGTTACCTGTCTGTTGCCATGTTCTGCTGATATTGTTTGCTTTTGTTTGTTAGCTATTATGGCAGCTGAAGAAAAGCGAAAGCAAAAGGAGCAGATAAAGATAATGAAGCAACAGGTAACCTATGCAATTGCTAAATAAGCTCTTTAAATGATGTTTTAAATCATTCAGTAAGGTGTATTTCAAATATTTAGTGGATTACTAAGTATGCTGATTGCAAAGTGTATGTTTTAAATCTAGTTTTAAAGAGCACACAGTGTATGTTATTTAAAATTATAAACTCCATTAAGTCCACCACTAACCCATGTCCCCAGGTGCCACATCAACACATCTCTCAAATCCTTCCAGGGACAAGGTCTCCACTGCTGCCCTGGGCAGCCTGTGCCAGAGCTAAACAACCCTTTCCAGGAAGAAATGTTACTTAATATCAAAGTTAAACCTCCCTTGGTACAATTTGAGGCCATTTCCTCTTGTCCTGTCCCTTGTTCCCTGGGAGCAGAGCAGACCCTCACTTGGCTGCACCTGCCTGTCAGGGAGTTCAGGAAAGCACGAAGGTTCCCCCTGAGCCTCCTTTATTCCAAGCTGAGCCCTTTTCCCAGCCCCTCAGTGTCTGTATATGATCTCAACATCCCAACACTTGGATGAAGTACTAGGATTGGTTTGCCTGTAAGTTATACGGGTGACATGGGAAGAAGGCAGAAATGCTGCTTGCCACTGTGGAGAGAAAATTCATGTGGCCAAAGCTCAGTTAAAGTTGGAGCTGCCAGAAATGTGGGGGACAATGGAAAAGAGTTTTTTCAAATATATTAATGGCAACCCTGGTTGTGTTTACAAATTCGGAAATGAGGAGCTGAACAGCAGCTGCAGGAAGAGATCTGGGGGTCCTGGCTGATGGCAAGTTGGGTATCAGTCAGCAGTGCCCTGGCACCCAGGAGGGATATCCTTGCCCTGGAGGATATCAGGCTCAGCGTCGCTGGCTAGGCAAGGAGGGGTTTGTCCCACTCTGCTCTGCAGTGGGGTGGCCTCACCTTGAGTCCTGGGGACAGTTTTGGATATCACAATATAAAAAGGACATTAAACCATTAGAGGCTATCCAGAGGAGGCCATGAGGATGGGGAAGGGACTGGAGGGGAAATGTTAAGAGGAGTGGCTGAGGGCACTTGGTTTGTTCAGCCTGGAGAAGAAGAGACTGAGGAGAGACTCATTGTGGTCTTCAACATACTCAGGAGGAGCAGTGGAGGGGCAGCTCCCCTCCCTGCTCTCTGTGCCCAGGAACAGGATTTGAGGGAACTACTGGAGCTGAGTCGGGAGGTTTGGGCTAGATATCAGAATAAAGGCTGACCAACCCAGAGGGTGGTCAGGCACTGCCCAGGCTCCCCAGAGCAGCAGTCATGGCCCCAAGGCTGCCAGAGCTCCAGGAGCATTTGGACAATGCTCCCAGGCAGAGGGTGGGATTGTTGGGGTGTCTGTGCAGGGCCAGGAGCTGGATCGATGATCTGATGGGTCTCTCCCAACTCAGCATTCTCTGTGATTTTATGACATCTTGAGGTGTTAAAAAAGCCAATTAAAATATGAAACCCTTTGGCGTCTTTGAAATCCAGGTATTAAATCCTGACATACTTCTAGTTTTTTTTGAGTACTAAACCAAAATTGGTGTTATTGCACACTACCTTAAATATCCCCATAATAGATAACAATTCTTGTTGGTAACCGTTAAAACATTTCCTGTTTTTTTTTAAGGAAAGTGCTCAGTGTAGTAGACACAGAGCTAGAAGTTGTTACTCTACCATGTGTGAGTTGCAGTAGAAAAGGCTGGCAGAGCTGGGACTGTTCAGCCTGGAGATGAGGAGGCTCAGGAGGATCTTGCTGGTATAACGAAGTACCTCCCAGGAGGCTGCAAAGAGGTGACTTCTCTCAGAAGTGCCCAGTGCCAGGAGGTTCCTTCTGAACGTTGGGAATCACTTTGTCACCAAGATGGCAACTGAGAACTGGAGCAAGTGACCCAGGGAGGCTGTGGAGCGTCCCACCTAGATTTTCAACAGCAGTTACATGGTCCTTTGTAACTGGCACTAGGTGACCCTTCTGGGGCAGGGGGGTGTGGACAAGGTGACTTGCAGATGTCCCCCCCAACCTCAGTCAGTCTGCACTTCTGTAGATTGTGATAGTTTCTATGCATCCACTTCTCAAGGCAGCCCATAGTCCTTACATGCCAAGGGTCCAGGGAACAAGAATTTTTAAACTGTCAAATACATCAAATCCAGACCTTATTTGTCATCATCATATTCCTTCTTGATGTGTAACTGGATAAAACTCAAGATTTCAATGTGCTGAGTACTTCTTCTCTGATCTATTTCTTTATTGTGATCTCTGCTGAAAAGTTTTTTTTTTTGTATCAACTCTAACCTTTATGTAGTTGAGAGAGGGTGTAGCACATGCTTTCAAATTTTGCACTGTTTTGTTTTAAGGTATAATGGGGGATAAACAGAGATTTAAGGTGCATGCTGTGAGCTTCACATGGTGGAAAAAGTTCAGTACTGTCTGAACAAGGCCTCTGAATTAATTTTCTTGATAAGGTTATATTATGTTGAACTTCTCAACAGTTTAAGGAGCTGGTAGGATTTACCTGGAGTTTATAAGACTTCCTGTATTGGAACTCTGTTTTTCAGAAAACTTTGGATATCTTTCTCATCTGTGATTGCTTTTTTTCGTGTTAAGTATTTTAGATTATCCTTTCTTAGGAGCTTGGTTTTGGTTTTAGTTATTTTTCAAAAGAGTGTATACATCACTATGTGTTCTCCAGAGACTAAAATTTTAGAGTGGTCTGTGTTCTAAGAGTCTCAGGCCAGCTCACAAGCAAACAGTGTATTCTGTACAGGTGGGCTTTACCCTCACTGTTGGGAAAGAGTCTGCTGTTCCAGAGAAGGTCATTGAGTTTCTTTTCAAACTTCTGGTGCAGGCCTCCCCCAGCTTGCAGGGCTATTCCATGGTCTGGGTTTTGCTATTTCAACTTCACAGCAAGATGGATGTATGCACTTTCCTTCAAAATGGTCCATCCTAGTCACTGTGGCTCAGTCAGCTCTTTTGAGTAATAAAATCTCAAATAATGTGCTAGTGAATTTTTAATAGCTGATTTAACAGAGACACCTGTGCAGCACAGGTAGTGTGAAATAATTCCTGTGTTTGCAATGATTACATTTCTTAATCAATATAATAAGACTTTGTTCAGATTTTAGGAACTAATTCATGAAGATTAATTAAATTCGAATATGGTTGCCTTGCATCCATCTGTGGAGTGCATAACTTGATCATTTTCTTCTCACCATGATGAAACATGCTTAAATGTGTTGTAGTACGCATGGTTCCTGTTCCAGTCACTTCTTTTGTTACTGCACGTATACAATTCTGTCCCCTAAATTACATATTAAGGTTAGCATCAATTACCTGAGTAACTGAGCATGTTACCCAGCTTGCACGTGGATGAGTGTTCCTGGCTGACAGCATGAGCTTTGGGTTTTGCTGAGCTCAGCTCTCTGTGCTGCCCGTGGGACCATGATGGCCTGAGAGAGGCTTGCAGGAACTGGGGCACAAACGGTGCTTGGACAGATCTTACTCTTTCTTGGTCAGGGAAATCACTTCAAAATATCATGTATGTCATGGCATAGCTCAGCCTCCTGATCATTCCTAACTGGCTCAGTCATTGTCAGCTGGAAGTCGAATGCTGTAGCTTCCTTACTTAGTCATTAATCTGGTCCTCTTGAAGGTGTCAAAAAAATAATAAAAACTGACAACTTAAGTATGAGTGCCGATGCATAACTAGGTGTGGCTTCCTTCAGGGTTATACCAGACATCGAATACTAGTAAAATTTCTAGGTATATGGGAACAGTTGACTAAAATGGGTGAAACTCACTAACAAAAAAGTATGTATAAACTTTGTCATTTTTCAAATATAAAAATAAATTCCCTTTATGTTTTTTTTTTAAGAAATAACTTTCTTACTCTTGTAGGAAAAAATTAAACGAATCCAGCAAATTAGAATGGAGAAAGAACTTCGAGCTCAGCAAATTTTAGAGGTAAAAATAATGGCTCAAATGTAATTTTTCTGTTGCCATTTTAAAGAATGTTAAATTTTAGTAGTCATACTTGTAGTTAGGAATGTAACTAAATGTAGCAGCTCTGACAGCCTTGATTTCCAAAGGCCACTTCAAAAATGTGTCTTAAATTATTTTTCTTAAAAGATCAACAGTAACTGTGATTTATAATCCTACAGGTGTTCATACTTGGGCTCACAATTTTTTATCAGAATAGTCCTGTGTGTACTTAAGTTAACAGCAGAGCAGTTCCTTTATTAGAGAGCAAGTTTGCAGCAGTAGTTTATTAAAACAATATAATGCTCTGCTTTGTATGAAGTGCAGTGAGTTTAAAAATATTGGCTGTATTGGAGTATACTCTACAGGTTTGCTAGTGTACTAGCAAAGATACATTGCTAAGTCTCTACTGACGTAAAAATTAATAGTAATCTGTTTGCCATTTCTGTTGTTTCTGTGTGTACTTGCTTTCTTAAAATAGCCAGGTAAGCAATTTTGAGTGGGACTTGAAATTTCTGGTTAAATTTTTATAAAGTAACTGAAATGTGAATTGATTGATTGTGAAAGCTGCATCAGAGATTTCTTGCAATGTACACAATAAGTGATGATGTTCTGAACTTTTAAAGGTACCTGACTTTGCTTCTAGTCAAATTATTTTCAAGTTGTCATGGTGCTGTTGTGTGACCTATTTTGCATGCACAGGCAAAAAAGAAAAAGAAGGAAGAAGCAGCAAATGCCAAATTATTGGAAGCGGAAAAACGAATAAAGGTTAGTTTGCCGGAGCTCCAAAAACAAACTGGTTTATTTTACATAATATATAATATTGCTTGTTGATGTTGATGTATAAAAACAGTAAATTTGGGAGGCTGTTCATTGATAATGAAGCTGTCCATAGAGACAGCAAATAGTTTATAGCTATACATGTATGTATAGTTACAAAAAGGCATGAAGCATATGCAGAGGAGTTTGTGTATGTGTGACATACACAAATACACAGAGACAGTACTTTATGTGCCATGACCATGGTATGTATAACAAAATGTTTGTGCACTAACGTTATTCACAATGTTCTTTTAAGCACACTGTACCGAAAAACTATGTTGTTTCTTGGCAAGTATAGTCTTTTCTAGGCTGTAATGCATGCAAGACTACAGAACTCTTTTACAAATACTGGAAAATACTCTCTGTGTGTGTGTGTATATAAGAACTTCTATTGCTGCTTCAGCATTCTAGGTGTGTTCTAACATGGAACTCCCAACTCCGCAGACTTACTGTAATGTATGCTGTATGTACTTCTCTGTAAGTTAGAATTTAAATCAGATGTGCTGTTTTAGTGTGGCAGAACTGTGCAACTTGGGAAGTAAATTTTGATTGATGTTTTAAATACACTTTTGTTCTTCTGTTGAAGGAGAAAGAGATGAGAAGGCAGCAGGCTGTTCTTCTGAAGCACCAGGTTGGTATAAGTTCAGTTGACCAAGCAGAGAATGCCAATTGTGAGCTACTACTTTCAGTTGTATGGGGGGGGTGGAATCCTCAAAATATGCCCTTTTTAAACTTCTGGGTTTGATTCCTGCACAGATTTTCTTTTGCCTTATGATTTTTTTGCTTTGCTTTGGTATTGGGGTCTTTTGGGGGATTATAAAGTGGTTTTATGACTTTGTGATTTCTGTTTCATAATGTTGTGCCAACTCTTTCTACCAGGAGTTGGAGAGGCATAGACTAGATATGGTATGGGTATGTTTATTTTTGTACATCTAACACCGCATTGTGATTTGGTTGTGATATGGTTGTCATAGCAATGCATAAAATGTAGCACTGGCTGCTGTCATATTACATACTGCTGCATGGCTTTACAGCACAGTGCATTGCATACATCTGCTTGTCTTGTCTGTTAAGGAAAAAAAGACATGTCTTGAACATGTGTATAAATTGAATGTGGCGATAACTACATGTGTTTTTTAACCAGGGATCAATGTTACTGATGTCCCAGTAAAAATTTGAGTAGTATATAAAATCAGGGATTGAGGCAAAATTAATAGGTAGTCACTTGGATGATTTTTGCAGGCCTTGTCCCATTCAATGGGAATGAATCCATACACTTTAAATACAATTTGAATTAACCTGTTTTAGAAATCAGGGTGATGTCTTCCCCTTGTAAGATACTGAGGAAATTAGCTTTCAGTTGGTGATAATTACATACTATAAGTCTACAGTGAGATACTATAATATAATGTTAACCTCACCAAATTGGATGATAAAATTCTTATAGCCTTTACTGCGGCCAAGATTTGCTCTTCAGCTGTTAAGGCAAAACCCCCATACTTAGTGCCCTCAAATACTGCTCCTTAATGCATTTGAAGCTACTGATATAATTTACTGAGGGGCAGGCATCAGTTAATGCACGTGTTGTTGCGTACATATATGCACCACCACTGGCTTGATTAAAACTGATCTAGAGCTGATAAAATTAATGATGTTAATTTGTTGCTTGGTTACAAAAATGTTAATATTTGCAATGTTTGAAAAAGACCAGTTTAAAATTTCTGCTGAATTGGCTGTTGAAGAAGTAAATTGCAAGTTCCGTCATAGCAGATGTAAGGTAACTGACCTGTTTCAGCCAACCATTATGCTTTTTGTTCTGCCAGCTTATGAAGGAGCATCACAACTGACCATAAGTAAATCTGTATGCTTCTTTTTGACACTGTCTCCATGTTCATTGCTTTACCTTTTTGCTTTTGATTGTTCTTGTATTTGCTTTCTAAACCTGAACTAAAACATGCACAGACTCGGCCATTCTTGTCCTATATTTAGTATTTACTGTGACTTGTCTATTAATGCTGAATTTGTTACTTGGCTTTTTTACTGATTTGAAAATGTGGTTTAGTTTTCTTCTAATATTACCTGGTTCAATAGGAACGGGAACGGAGAAGACAACATATGATGCTTATGAAGGCCATGGAAGCACGTAAAAAAGCAGAAGTGAGTATTAACCTCTGGATGTTTGAAATTTTCATGGTTTCATTCTGCACTCATCTCTCGAAGAGCAGTGTCTTTTTACACTGGGTATAATTTAATTTGTATGTATTGCAGCAATAGGACAAGAAGCATTAGGCACAAATTGAAATACAGGAAATTCTGTTCAAACTTAAAAAAAGCTTTTTTACTTGGGGGGAGGTGGTTGAACACTGGTACAGATTGCCCAGTTTTGAGACTTCTGGATTTTTGTGAGAGGAAACATAAATAAGATACAAACCCCCCACAATTACTAATTTTTTTTTGTTTTACTTTCTATGTATTTCTGTATCCTGAGACTTTTTTATGTCTGTATTCCCAGACTTTTGTAAATGAAGTGCAGATAATGAAGATATTGAAATAAGATAACCATCATTATAGCAAGTAGTTGTTAAGGAGATTGTTAAAACCTTTCTCTAGGACGTATTTACAAATTTCAATAAAAGTGACTGACCAAACCCAAGAAAAATGGAATAATACTTCAGTGCAAGGAAATAGAGGAAGATAATACCCCAAGCACCCATTCCGCTGTTGGAAATCAGGATACCAGGCTAAATGGTCATTTAGTCTGATCCAGTGCTCTAATAATATTCGTACTCTAATAGAAATAGAACAGTGTTTATTTCAACCAGTAAAATAAACTTTAAATAGATTAATGAAATGTAGTGCAGCTAAAGTTTTCGGTTTTAGTCACTACTGTTAATTACTGTGTTGCCACATAAATATCCTTATATGCATCTCTTCTTTTCTTCTGTCGTAAAGTGTTCCGAATTGGCAAAAATAAGTTGTAGGCAATGTCAGTTGGCCTTGAGACATTGACATAGGCTAAGATAAAAGGCAATAAATCATTTTCAAAAAGCAAATCAGAGGGCATTTGCCATTTTAAAATCAAGCTAGGGATTTTGTGTGCTGCTTTAGTGTATTGTAATTTTTCCATACAAGATGTGTCTTATGAACTCAGTGTAGATAAAGAGGGCCTGCGTTGGCAGTACAGAGGATGCTTACAGAGCTGTAGAGCAGCAAGCAGGTGGGCAGATGGGTAGTTCTGAATGTCACTTCTTTTCTTTTCTGCCAGTGTAAATTTGCTGGTCCAAAAATGTTCTTTGTGTCTAATGTGAAACTTGATCTTGCATAAAATCCACTAAAGACTGTAGTAGTGGAAGTCATGATCTCTGTGCACTCCCAGTGGTTATCCACAGCTGTCACTAGTGGTCGGGTAATACTCCAATAGAATCAAAAGGAAGAATAAAAAGTCATGGGGCCTGCCAGAACTCTACAGAGAAGTCAGTGGTTAATACTGACCTACTGACCTACAAGTCAGCTGAGCCCTGACTGGGTATTGCCCATACTCTCACTGTTGCAAAATATGGTGGTAGTAAATGGAAAAGACTAGAGTGACCTCTTAAACTAACCTAATAGTAGAGAGTGGTTCTGAGTAATGGGAGGCATCTTGGCCTGGTTTAGCCCTTCTGTGTCCACAGATGAAAAGCATGTACAGCATCTTCAACTTCAAACTGTATCGGGTTCTTGAGTGGTGGTGCACACACACACATATACATGTGTTTGTTTATACACACGGTTCTGTGCTCTCAACAGGTGGTGTTGATTTGTAGCACATTCCATACATTCTACACTTGATACTGGTTGTCCAGAGGTGTGTGGGGAGTTGTGTCATTAGGACAATCAGTGGATTGTTGTTCAACATGTGGCAGCAGAACCTCTAGCACCAGAGAAGGGGGAGGCCATGGGAGCCTCCAGGTTCTGAGTCCTGGCATGTTACAGACAGAGTTGCTGTAATACTGGTGTGACGCCACTGTGGAGGGTGTTGAAGAGACAAATAATAGATGTTTGATTTCTCACTTGGTGATCCATGTGTTCTTGTTGTGCATATAAGACATAAACGACTGTTCAGTTTCAGGTTGCATGCAAAGTGTATGGTAATTCAAGGCCAGAAGCTGCCTGTGTTTGAAAAGATCAATTGTTTTTTATAAGTTACTCATATCTAGTTTACGTATTATGGGACTTTTTAATCCATGTATTGTTTGGAGAGGTTTCTTGAGTGGTCTCTGCTGTAGCAGGTGCAGATTAACAATGCCGGGGTGTAAGCAGAGCCTTTAAAATCAGATGCCTTGCATGGCAATTCTTTGCCATATTTTCACTCAGCCATTTTTTTTAAATGGTACTTCAAAGAGTTTTTCTGTGCAAACGTACTTCAAACCTGTGTCTGTGTGGACATGAGAGAAAAAAGTGAATCTTACATAGCTTTACAAATTCAATGATTTTGTTCTAGTTCTCCCCTCCCATTTACTTTAATGCAGGTTCTTTAATTGATGTGGGATTATTAAGGTTACAGAAATAGTGTTTTTCAAATTCTTAGATTGTTCCTTTGTAAGTTTAACATGTGGGGTTTATTTTTTTCCCTTTTAACTCTCTTAAGGAGAAAGAGCGGCTAAAGCAAGAAAAACGTGATGAAAAAAGATTAAATAAAGAACGTAAACTGGAACAGCGAAGATTGGAATTAGAAATGGCAAAGGAGCTAAAGAAGCCTAATGAAGATATGTGCTTAGCAGACCAGAAGGTAATCACAGCAACATAGACTTACTTTCTTGTTTCTTATTTTTGTATTTTATAATTCTGTCAATAATTATTTTCTTGCAGCCACGCTCAAAGCATTCAAGTTTTACTTGAGGTAATTAGAGAACAATTTGAAATATATACAAATACAAGATACTAGAACACTACACAGGTGTATGTTTAGTTAATTAAAAGCTTTTTGTTTAAAAGAGGCCTGCTTCCCAAAAAGCATGATTGCTTCAAAAAAATTCCTTACTCAAGTTATTTTTACATTGGGAATATGCATCATGTCTCAGTACGCAGGCCCTAGATAGTCATCTAGGAACTCTTACAAGCGCTTGTTCAAAAAAAAAACTACTCTCCCAGTCTTTGGAGTTCTTAGTTCTTGTCTGTAAGGACTTAACAAAGCTCGGGTTCAAAGTCTCTGTTCCAGAGAAGTCCCTTGCCTTTTTCCCCTAAATAATTTTACACCACCTTTTACAGTAATTTGGCTCAGAATAGATCCTTACAATGTCTCCTAGCCAAAAAAGAACTATTTCTTAATCTCTTGCCTCTTATAATTTGTGGAAAGTTAAACGTGTTTCAGCACTGAATGGACATGGGATGGAGATTCCCTGTCGCCTGTACCTTCCAGCATTGTCATGTTGTAGGTCAGAAGGAAGTGTCAATCAATTTTCCCAGCTGTTATCAAAAAAATTTCCTTTTGAAATTTACTAGGTGAATCTTTCACCTTTTTTCTTTACTTTGCAGCCTTTCCCAGAGTTGCCTCGCATCCCAGGCCTTGTTCTTGATGGAAACACGTTTTCGGATTGCCTCATGGTAGTGCAGTTCCTGCGTAACTTTGGTAAAGTTCTTGGCTTTGATGTGACCATAGATGTTCCCTCCCTGAGT
Source organism: Hylia prasina (assembly GCA_013397195.1). NCBI lineage: Eukaryota > Metazoa > Chordata > Aves > Passeriformes > Sylviidae > Hylia > Hylia prasina. The sequence continues at coordinate 141,243 of VYXD01013947.1, forward strand.
GTTCTTCAAGAGGGTTTGCTCAACATGGGGGACAGCATGGGAGAAGTACAGGACTTGCTTGTGAAACTTGTCTCTGCAGCTGTGTGCGATCCTGGACTTGGTACAGGATACAAGGTAAAAAGAGAAAATCCATAGTAAACACCCTGTATATGTGAATGCATTCTTCATAATGTGTCTCAGACACCTCTCTCAAATGGATTTCTATTCTTTTCCTTATTCTTTTCTTCGCTGTCACAGTTCTAATGTTACTCCAGAACTTTGTGTCCCATCAGCCTTCCTATTTTCCAGACATGATATATTTCTGTGCATTTTCTCTGCACACAAACACACATCCCATTTTTATTTGAACCTTTTGTAGGGACCTGTCACATCTGTGGCCATGTCTTTTGACTCCTCTCCATCCATTCCTTTGCATTCTTATCCTCATGTTACATTCTCAGTGAATCTTGCTATTTCTTTCCCTAAGGTCGGCTGTCTAGGTCACTTAATCAAAACCCCAATTCATTCATGACTCTCGTTCTTACTGGCCTTCTTTTTAAGCCAATACAGCTTTTTTCCACTCTAGAGCTCTTCAGAGCATCATTGTACAAAGCAGTACTTATCAATTTTCAGGACCATGCCTTTTTATGTGTAATCCATTTAACTATTACTAATATTATCTCTGTTTTTAAAACTTAGAGGTGAAGACATTCTGATTTGCTGTATTTAAGATTTACATTTGAATTGTTTCAAAGAATAATCATGTTTGAAGTCCTTATGTAAAACTGCAAACAAACCCATACCACCTTCTATAAACAAAAATATAGCCTCCAAAGGAAAATGGTGTTTTTTAAACATGATTGTTTGAAATGTCTTTGTTCTTTTTAGGCTAAAACTATTCTTGGGGAACACTTACTGAACGTTGGTATCAATCGAGATAATGTGTCTGAGATTCTGCAGATTTTCATGGAGGCTCATTGTGGGCAAACAGAGCTGACAGAGAGCTTGAAGACAAAAGCTTTTCAGGCACATTCTCCAGCTCAGAAAGCATCAGTACTTGCTTTTCTGGTCAATGAGTTAGCATGCAGCAAAAGTGTAGTAAGGTAAGATTTTTTTCCCAAACAGGTGTGTAAAAATAAAATTATAAAAATGTTGTAATTCAGAAATACTGTATATTCACTGTACTCTGTTACAGGAGGACTACTTGAGTTCTTCTTGTAATGAAAGCTGAAATTGGTTGAGTTACTGCTTCTTACCTTTATGTACTGTTGATAGGAAGAAAGAATAGAACTTTTCCATTTTTCGTCTGTAATTTTGTTTTCAAAGCTTGAACCAAAATTTCTGTAGCAATTTTTGGAATAAAAGATCAGGTTGATTGCAAAGAAATTTATTAGGTATTCTAGGGAATAATTTAGAAGAGTTTTTCGAGGCTTCTGCAGTACACTGTTTTCCCTTTTGTCCTTTTGTTTTTGAAGATGTTTGTTGTCCAGATACTTTAAGTAGGGTCATAAGGTGAGGTGGCAAGCTTGATGTATCATGAAGGAGGTGTATGTTGCATTTGTGGTCAATAGTGTATAGCATTTCATAATTTTAAATCCCCCCTGTGTCAAAACCCACCAATGTGCAATAAAAAGTAGGAAATGCCAGTTTGTGGGATGCCTGTTCTGCCACAGAGTGACTTTCTGTGGTAAAGTCTTCCATCACCTAATAGAGTGCTGCTTTGTTTCCAGGTGTATTTTCTGGGTTTGGTACACTGTGCTGCAAAAGTTAATCAGGGTTGTGTAAGGCAGGAATGGAAGAGGTGCTTCAGGTTTTCCAAAGCTGAAAAATAGCAGAAGTGGGCAGTGCAAGTGCTGTGCATCAGCTGTGCCAGAATGTTCATGTGTATCAGTCAAATTCATCATAGGAAGAAACTTCCTCTTGTTGCAGATGACTGTTAGGTCCTATTGTAGAAACAGTCAGTCAGAACTTGAGTTTCTATATTTTGATCATAGAAACAACAATAATCTGCTGAATTGTTGAGGCCGGGATGTCTCAGAGGTGGGCATGCAGGTGGTAACTGCACCGAAGCCCTTTTTTTGGTTCTTCGGTTTCTGCAGTGAAAAGTGAATGTTGGATTGTAGATCCCAGGGATCCTAGGGAGAATACCCCACATGTGCCAGTGGTAACTGTTTTTCCAGCACAGGGCACCATGCTTTGTGGCTAAGACACTTGGAGGCTTGACAGTGAACTAGAACTGTGAAGAGAAATGTCGAATGCCATGCTTCTTGTGGAAAGCAAGCGGAGGTGATACTGGCAATAAAGACTGACATAGGTATAGCAGTGTGCTACATTGGCATTCCTAGTATTGTGATTTCCTAGCTTTAAAATGATTTATTTTGAATTTTAATGATTTCTCCAAGGCAGTTATTTGAGGGAAAAGTGTCTATTTGTAAATGTCTGTCAGAAAAAAGATACGTAAGTTCATAGCTAATGGATTATTTTCATCTTTGACAGTGAAATTGATAAAAACATTGATTATATGTCAAACTTAAGGAGAGATAAATGGATGGTTGAAGGCAAACTTCGGAAGTAAGTTTCATTTCCTTAAATATTAACAATATTTTGCTTTTTTGCTTTTGTTGACATACACTGCTGTATAGGAAATTGGTTCTAAGCACAAAATCAGCTGATGAAGTTACAGGTTTACCAAGAAATTAGTACTCAAACTGCTTAATTAAGACAGATGTGGATTTTTACTGTTGCAACACCAGTCTTTCACAGACTATTAAAGATGCATGAGATTCAGAGGGTTAGTGTCATGCAGATTTGGAGCAAAATCAAGTCTAATTTTTTATTCTTTGGAGGAAACTAAAAACTTTTAAATTGGAATATTAAAGGAACCATAAAATTGCTATTGACATAATGAAAGTTTATTTGGACCTACCATAATTCCCAGTGTTCATTCTGAAAGGCATTTTGAGACAACGTGATTTTCATACAATTGCCAATTGAATTTTGCTAATTTATGTTATCTTAGTGTTTCTCATCTGTCAATGTCACCTTGTTCCCTATAGCTAGGGATCATACGTAGAATGCAAGCTTTGAGGTATTTTTTATATTTTTTTATATTTCTGTTTAAGGTAAAATTGGAACTTCTTAAGGGTTGTCAGTTTCATATTCACTGTTCTCCCATCCTACAAGACAAAATTCCATACAGCAACCATACTGGCTTCAACTATCAGGAAGCTGGACGGCATAAAGTTAATGAATCACAGGGGGTAAAAATGCATAGCCAGACTCTGCTTTTCTTTTTCTTTGTCATCTTTATCTCTTGCCAGGCACAATAAATCCTTTCTTAGTCCTTGCTTTTTAGGTGCTTTCGTTTCTAATCTTATGTCTCCATTTTTTCCCTTTAATGTATCTCAGAAGGAAGAAGGAAAGAAGTAAAGAAGAAGAACAAGAGGGAGGTAGAGGAAAAAATTAGACCAATAAAAAGAAATTCTCTACTAATACTGCAAATCCCAGTCTGCACAGAGTTAATGTATTTTAAGCTTTAGGATAACCCAGATACTTCTTTCCTGTCTTCATCTGTATCCTCTCTATGGGATATAATTTAAGAAGTGTTTTTGAAGTTCTGATGTAGCCAACTTCCCATTAGTGAAATGGGACCCTTTCCTGTCCTTGTCTTATTAGGGCCTGCTTAGTCTTTCTCTCCCTCCATCAAACTGTAAGTACCTGTAGATGTAGGATCTTCCCTTTTCCTTATAATCACTCATTCCTTCCCTGTCAAGTAGTGAGCATCACACCCTGAAGTCCCAAGCTCCTTCTCCTCGCTGCAATCATTTCTCCATTTCTTGGTTTTCACCTCATGTGTGGATTTCAGGTTCCAGTAGTGCTTTCCCTATTTATGAGTGTAGCCATTGCAGCCGAGCTAAGAAATGTTGCTCTTCTGCTTCTTTGAATTTACTGGGCTTGATTAATCTCCCTCAATCTTTGACTCAAAATTTCTGAATTTTCCACTTTTTCTGATGAATTCCAAGGAGGTTCTAGAAGAGCCTTCTTCAATCAATTTTAAACAATGTTTTCTTTATTATGTCAGTTGTGTTTTCCATAAACCCTTACAACTGTTCTGGGGCTTCTCTGAAAAGAAATCTGTACATTTCAGTCTTCTTTTTGCTATTTTTTTCTGCTTCCAGACTTCATTCTTACATGTTATCTTCCCCATCCATTTGCATCGTAGTCTAATTTTTAAGCATCCCAGTCCCAAACAGTTTTGCATGGGAATACCTGGTTAGTTGAGTACTCGCTGTGTGATCAGCAGCTGTGACCTCTTCTCATGTGCCTACAGACCTTTATGTGCCCCTCAGCACATGCCCCTTCTGCAGGAAGTGTGATGAATAATGGAGGCTGAGGAATGGATTTGTTTCATCTCAGCTTGGTTGGCCAGCGTTTGCTGTTGTTAGTCTTCAAACCACTGTGTCCAGGCTGGCTGCAAGTATATCCAAGGAGGTTGAGAAAAGATTCTGTCTGCATCGCTTGTGTTTGATGAAGGATTTTTTTTGTGCTTATGCTTTCGTTTTTAAACTTCATAAACTTCTCAGCTGGGGAGGAGGGCAAAAATAAATACAAAAGCGTGTGCTTGATGGATGCAAATAAGCAACACTAAAATCCCAGACTGGAAAACAGAATTGTATTTTGTTTTAAGCAATGCTTTCCCTCTCACCCCTTTCCCTGCTCTTCCTTCTTTTTCTCCTCCTTCCTTCAAGGATCTTAATAAGCGTAATATAGATGGTTGGAAATAGAGTTCTGAACTGCCTGGACTGTTTTTGCTTAGCTGATGGTCAACAAGAGGTTGCGTCTTATTCCTTCTCTCTTCACATCATTCTGATGTGAATCTTGCTACTGATCTCTTTTTTTGTAAAGGCACCTACCTCATACGATCAAGTCATCTTGCTTTGTACTTTCTGTGTGACAGCTGTGTCAGACTCTCACCTGAGATGATTCCGTGATTTTTTTTTTAACTAGATAATCAAAATCTCAGCATCTCCTTTTCCATTACATGTATTCTCTTTGGCATCTCTCTTGTAGCCAGATCAACATAAAACAGAATAAATATGAAATAACAGCCTCTTAAAGAATTAGGTAATAATATGTTTTTTTCCAAGACTCTAAACAAATTTTTCACTGCAATAGTGTTCTTTTAACATGCTAGTGTTATGGTATGCTCTGTGTAAGTTAATTTCTGTTGAATGAAACCATTTCAACTCTAAATGGTCATTGTATATAAAAAGCAGCATCACTAAGGGGAGAAATTAAACCCTTAGTCTGGGTAGGAGATGCTAATGCTGATTTGTCAAACTTTCACTTTTTGAGACACAAGGTGAAGTATATTAAAAGTATATTAAAAGTACATGTTCGGAATTTCTTTGCCTTGGTTCTACCTAATACTTAGGTGCAAAAATTATGGGGGAGGCATAAAAACTAAGTCAGAAGGTGATTTTTTTCTTCTGTGGTCTAGTAAGCATTATAGATCAGATTAGAACAGGCTTAAGTCAATCATCTTGTTCTCTGATCGGCCACCCACTCTTTTTATAGGCCAGTAGGCTTTATAATTCTCGCAGCAGTTGCAGATGCAGGTTTGGCCCATACTTGAAAGTGAGAAAGACAGAACAGTTTCTTAAGTAAGGGTTTTCTTCTCTCAGTGAGCGATATGGGTATGCAGCAACAGAAAAATCATGCTGTTTCTTGAAATAGCTGAACGTTTTAAAAGTTATGCTGCCATTGGTTTTTGCCTCTGTGCTACTTTGAGTAGAGACTGCTGCTTTCTTCTGCTTGTGGTGCTACCAAAGGAGAGTATCTTTGGTTCATTTGCATACCTGATAATTTGCAGTATCGGACAAGCTTCCTTTAGTGCTTGACAATATTACATCCTTATTTTTGCCTTCAGCAAAAGTAGCCTTTTTTGTTTCTTCTGATTCCCTTAGGTATGCAAAAGAAGTGTTGGCAGGTCATTGAGCATTCACTTCCCAGCTTTATTACTGAATTGTCTTCAAGATTATCTTAGTGTATGTAAATTGTCTCTGAAATGGTACAGTGCTGCAGCAGTCAATCCAGTCATTGACTAGTGATTTTGGTAGTTGGTACCTCTGTATTGATAGGAATTTCCAGTCTACGCGAAGAGGCTTGATGTTATCCTCATAAAAAGGAAATTAATTTTCTAAAAAATTTAATCAATAACCTGAATGGTATTGATGCTCAGTGAGACTGAGGGTTTTTGCACCATACGTGAAAATGTTATTTGCTTCCAAATTCACTGGAAGGTCTGAGATTTATTTTTTTTTAATCACTAAAACAGGTAAACATCCACCTGATACGGAAAAAATAAATGTATAAAATGTATAAAACTTTATAAAGTCTCCAGTGGATTAACCAGTGCATAAAAACCAAACCCAAAACAACAGCAACAACAAAACCACACTGAAAAACCAAAGCCCAGCAGTTTTCAAGTCCCCTTGATGATTTCTTGGCTAACAGTCCTTTTCTAGAAAAAGTGCTGCTCCCAGTTGAACAGTAACACCTTCGTTTCGGTCTGTGCTGTTGAGTACTGGCTCTGGTTATTAGCATTTTAGAAGGCTGATCCATTTGTCAGTATTCCCTGGAGCCAGTACTTGGACAGCACTCATTTTACTTTTAGCCACTTGCTGTATGGAATATTGTTCTGTAGGATGGGAAGAGAGAGGAGTACGACAAGGAAAAATTACGTCCTGGTAATTGTGTTTGTCGTTACCGTTCTGCTTTTCCCATCCTATCTTCTTCAGTCATCTCTTACAAAATCTTTGTCTTTTCTACACGTTTATAAATCTCTTCTAAGTCAGTTGCGTTTTTGGTCTGCGTGATAAGTGACTGGTTCAGCCTGGCTATTTACACCTCCTGTGGTTCAGCATGTTTGCCTGCAAGCTCCCTGATAGGTGGAACTGTAATTTCTGCTGTGTGGAATCTTGTCTTATAGGGGTTTTATAGAAGAAGGAGGTCTACTACAACCATAATAACTGGTATGTAAGTTTCCCTTTTCTTTCATAAAAGGAAAAATGACGGTTTGAGTAATCTTTACTAGTTGAGGTAACTGAAATTCCCCAGAAAAAAAGTATATCTTAGAATAAAAAGTTCAGCTAAAGGATTAAAGTTGAACAATATTTAAAGTTCATAAAAATCTGAAAAAAAAATTAATGAACCTTGCTGTTGCCATGCAATGTATATAATATCATACTTCAAGTGAGGATTTTTGCCTTTTCCTCCCTGGCTCAGACACAGGTATTTTGTCACCATGTTCTTAAATGCATTCCATAAAAGATAAAGAAGTGGAAATGGTTCTTTCTTCTCTCTCGTCTTCCCTGACTTTTCAAAATCCCTCCTGTGTTTCATTTCTTCTGAACAGTTACACAATAAAATTGATCTGGGAAAAACAAAGGCTATTCAGAACGGAACCATGCGTTGTAAGGGTTTTATAACCTCAGTTTTTCTTGTTGACTAGTTACAATAAATATTGAGAAAATACAGTGTCATGATAAATCAGAAGCTCTAATTTAAATCTGGAATGTATGATTTTCTTTCAGTCTCATGGGAAGAGAGTTTATGCTACAGACATAATGCATTATCATCCATAATCATTTCACCCTTTCTCATGTGTCCCAAGGCTTAGAATCATTCATGCCAAGAAAACTGGTAAAAGAGATGCTGCGGGGAGTGGGGATGGAGGTGAGGAACCCCATTCCTTGGAGACACCCACACCCGGCCGCAAGCGCCGGCGGAAGGGAGGGGACAGTGACTATGACGATGATGATGATGATGACAGCGATGATCAGGCAGATGAGGATGATGAGGATGAAGAGGACAAAGACGATAAAAAAGGAAAGAAGGCAGAAGTTTGTGAGGATGAGGTGGGGAATTGTCAGTATAGTGAAACTTTATTTGTGAATAAGCTACAACTTGTTTTCCTTCTGTTTTTCTGTAATATAGCACTGCTTCCCCAAAATGTTCCCATAAAAAAGAGGGACGAATAACTTACCTGCAGTGTTTTTAAATTTCTATTAGTTTTTATTATTTTGCTAATTCTGCTTCAAAAATCAGCGGGATTGATGCTGTAACTTTTGAAGCAGTTATAAATTGAAGTGACTCTACAGTTTCATGTAGATATTGAAATAAAATGCAAATACGGACTGACCAAAGACTTACTGATGGCATTTAAAGAGATGCCATTATTTTACGCATGAGAAACACTTAAAATTATTTTGACGATCTAAAAAGCTTTAGAAACTAAGATTAAATTCTATAGTGTTGTGTTCATTCACAAACTGAGTTACTTCCAGTTTTCAGCAAACATGAGCTTTCTTCTTTGTCCATATCTGGAGTGGTTTGAAAAGATTCAAGGTGTAGCCTCTTTTCAGTTATATTGTTGCTAGTGAAATGTATTGCACAAGCACAAAATTTGAACTTTTTTTTTCCTCTTTAGTATTTTCCTCTCGTTTTCTATTAGATCTTTTTCCTCTAATAATGGTAAGACATAGTAGTATGATTTTATCCTGAAATAAATTTGGTGTGACAGTATATTTGGTGATTATAGGATGATGGGGACCAGACAGCAAGTGTCGAAGAACTAGAGAAGCAGATCGAAAAACTGACAAAGGTGAGAGAGCATTTTCCTTTTTTATTCTACAAATGTTATCACTAGATGTCATGAGTTAGTATATTAAACATAATTTTCAATGCTGCTACTTAATATAAATTGAAATAAGTATCTACTCTTGTTTTGTGAAAGTATGAGTGATGCTCCAATTCATGACACCTGAGCTGTGAGTTCAGTCTGATAGCACTAAGTGGAAGTCACTCAAAAGGCTGTTAATAGTAATAGTTGATAATGTATTTGCACTTTGGAAAATAAAAAGTAATGTAATTTTTATCCACATCTACTTCATATATTCCTGTTTGTTGATCTTAGAAAGTGATGACAAATTTTGTATGGGAAGCAATGGCTTCAGTTATTCAATGAATGGATTGTGGATCTCATTCCCTCCTTTCCATTTCTGCAGCTGTGCTCCAAGCCAATACAGGGCTGTCTGAGCTTCACATTTTGAAAGAAGTAGCAATAGAATAGCAAGAGAAGTGTAAATGAGAAGGATCTAATGCTGTAATTTGGGGTACTTGTGGCCCATTTTTTATTGTTCCTATTAGAAAATTCGTCATTTAAGACTTTGTGTGTTGGTTTCTCTCATGTTCCATATTGCAATAAATTAGCAATCCAGGATTCCACCTGACTCCCAGCAGTATCAATTTAGCAGAGCAAGAACTGAATAAACAAACTGAAGTTCTTGTTGGCCCCCCTCAAAGAGCCAACAACTTTGTTATGTTCAAAGACAGAGTTTATTTTTGTGTATTGTTGTCATTCTTCTATGAACAGTTAAAATATCTCACTAGTATCCCATTAGAAGTTGCCCTATCATCTGTCTTCAGGGCTCTGTTTACCATTTGCTGATGCTGTGTAATTGTCAGTATTTCAGCTGTTCTCATGCAGTGAAATCTTTCTTTGATCCACTGCTTTTTGAGAGTCACGAATAAAAAGACAAGGTGCACCACTGCAGTGTGTTTTTAGAGGAAAACTTATAAACCTAGGCTGAGCCAGGGAGTGCTTTAATTTTTTTTTTTTAAAGGAAACTTTGTAAGTAAAATCAAGGCAGTGATTGTGAGTAGACTATCACAACACAGACACACCACTCTCCCAAATATCTGAGAGGACCTCCTTGTCTGATCCTTTTCTGTTTAGTCTAGCAGCCAGATGTTTTCTGTAATAATGAGATTTTTTCCCCCCATTGATTTATAATGCCCTCCCTTTTTTAAATAGCAACAAAGCCAGTACAGGAAGAAGTTATTTGAAGCTTCGCACTGTTTGCGTTCAATGATGTTTGGCCAGGACCGTTACAGACGCCGGTACTGGATCCTGCCCCAGTGCGGTGGTATTTTTGTAGAAGGCATGGAAAGTGGTGAAGGTAAGAGCCATGAAGGAGTGGTGGCACAGACACACACAAGGCCAAGACATGCTGCCTACCTCTGAGGCGCTGGCTTTCTGCAGAAAGGTCTTCACCCTCAGCCAGATGCCCTCAGGCTGCTGTCAGTAGAGCTCTCCACTCATGTGGTTCTCCAGTATCTCTTTCTGGTTATGAAAGATCAGGTAATACCTTTCAAAATGAGGATTGGTATTTTGGAAGTTTTCAGTTGTTATACTTTTACATGTTATGCTTTTACCTACCTGCAAAGTTTTTTGACTCTTTCTGAACTATTTCACCTTTTCCCTATGGCGGTGACCTTCTGTGTATGAAAATTAGAAGGACCACAGAAAGCAGAAAAACATTTTCATCCTCAGACTTTCGGCAAATGCACAGACTGTTTGGTGCATGAAGATATGATAGATGTCTGCAAAAATATGACAGTTACTTTCATGCAGTGAAGTACCTTGTTTTCTAATCAACCACGTGATTTAGTGTCTATTTTACCAAATGATTTTTCTTTAACCAGCAATTGCTGAAATCATTTTGCTAAAACTAAAATGTAATTTTGGGGTTGTGACAGTTGTATATTAACCGTGGTCGAATTTTTCACACACTTCTAATTGGATAGATGCAGAATTATGTATTGATCTGACTTTTCTTGTTGGTATTAGAATTTTTAAACATAAATATTCATTTTGGTCACAGAAAAATCCTTTCCAGTTTTTATACAGATGAACCAAAGCCTCATTTCTCTCATATTTTTTCCTCAAAAAATAACAAAAAAAATGATGCACATCATAATTGCATGATCTCATGAGAATTCCATCATTCTAGAGAGCTGTTTAATTAACTACAGAATGGCATAGTAGGAAATTTGAGCCTGGTTTGATGTCCAAAAATAAGCCATAGAACTTCCCCTAAATGTAATCTTGATCATCAAGTTATCTTTCTAAAATGGGTATCATAAAAAGTACTTTCCTCTCTGTCTCCTGCTCTGCATTGACTTATGTTCTATGTTAGGAAAGGTTTTGCATGAGAAGCTTCATAGAGAATGTGCTGCTTGTATTTCTTTGATTTGCTGTATTTCATTATATTTTAACCAGATGAAGTCCCCAAACCATTTGGAAATGGTACACAAAGAAAATAATTTACATACAGTTATCTGTCTTAAAATAGTAAAAAACCCTGCACAAACAAACCCACACAAAAGTTTTAGCCAAGAGCTGTAGGGCAAACCTCTGTTTTTTAATGTTGTCTTAATGAAAGTTTAATCTCCCTGAAAAAGAAAACAGATGTGTTTTTAAATTCTCACCTACCTCCTCTTCCCCTCAGTTCTTAGTCTGCTGTCTTTACGTGAATTTTACAGTTATCTATTTCTAATTCCCTAACCCTAAACCTTGGAATTAGGAGACAGAAGTCTTGAGTGATCTGTCCATTTAAACAATACTTCTTTGGCCCTTTTGTGTAGCCATTTTCATGCTTATGCTGATACTTAAATTGTTTATATCTTGATACAGACCATAATTGTAAACACATTTTGAAGTTTTAATAGGAAGGGATGTACTTTTTTTGTAGAAATTACAGTTTTTCAGGAGCAAGTAAATATTTGTAGATGTGCCTGCCATGAACTGTAAGCCATGTGTTTATTTGTGACTGCAGTATCTGATGAACTTAAAATAAGGAGTTGGATTTTCTACCTCCTTCCCCTTATGCTAACAGTTCTCTGTTTAAAAGCATTTTATACTTTTAAAGACTTTTTGTCTGAGTTGGCAGTCAGTGTAAGGGTAGAAGAAAAATGGTTAAGAAAGACTAGTGGTGCAAATAAGAGAAAAAAATCTTTTCCTTTCGTAAAAGGTAGATCTTCAGATCTTTTGCACCTCCTATGTTTGAAGAAACTTTTTTTTTAATCAGCTTCTGCTTGCTGTACTTTAAATTTCTTAGATGTTAGCTGTCTGCTTAGTTGTATGGAGAGTTCCAATCATGCTGGGTGGCTCTTGAAAGAGTATTAAACTTCATAGACTGTTGATATTGTTGCACAAAGTTGTTAATGACTTGTATTGAATGAAGTAAAATGTTTAATGTTATTTCAGTATTAGGGGAATGTTTGATTTTGTCACAGGAACTTTGGTTCTCCCTTTCGTAGCTGGCTGTGTGTTTAATGAAACAATCAGTTGCAAAAATGAACCGGGGGCTGTAAACATTGCACTCCCTTGTTATCACCAGAGGGGCTTCTTGGTGAGGCATGCAAAGTCCTGCAAAAAGAAAGCTGGCAAAAATTTGTCCGTTTCTGAGACTTGGCACTGGGAAGCTGCTTCAGCTGTGTGAATCTGGTAGCGTGTTAGCCATGTTGAGGTGATTTTTCCCAGAGGTGTTTAGTAGTATTTAAATCTGTATGCCTAGAAACTTGTTTCCTGCTGCAAAGTGTGCTGTAAAGTGAGAAGGGATTTCATTAACAACATCAACAACAGCAAAGACATGGGAATCTACCATGTGTTGAGCCAAAAACAAAGTAATTTTTAATTCAAACTATTATTATAAAAACTTTGTAAAATAGTTGATCTGTTACAGGTAATCTGTGCTTCTTATACCTTTTTAGGTCTAGAAGAAATTGCAAAAGAAAAAGAGAAGTTAAAAAAGGAAGAAAGTATGCATATCAAAGAAGAAGAATTTGAAACGGAAGAAAAATTACATTGTTTAGCTACAACTCACTGTGAGCAAAAGGAAAATCTGAAAGAAAAGGACAGCACTAACCTGTTTTTACAAAAGCCTGGGTCATTTTCAAAATTAAGCAAACTGTTAGAAGTAGCAAAAATGCCACCTGAGTCTGACACTATGTCCCCAAAACCTAATGGCAGTGCAGCAAATGGCTGCACATTATCTTACCCAAGTAACTCAAAAAGCTCTCTCTGCAGTCTGCAACCCCCTGCATCACAAAGCTCCATTGAGAAGTCTGACTCTAATAATCTTTTCAGTCCTAATGCCAGCGGGACAGGAAAGTTTTACAGTTCTCCACTAATTCCAAACGATCAGTTGTTAAAGACTCTTACAGAGAAGAGCAGGCAGTGGTTCAGCCTGTTACCTCGGGTGCCCTGTGATGACACCTCGGTGACCCACGTGGACACACCAGCTACTGCAGCTCCGCTCACTCCTCAGTCACATCCACCATCAAAGTCACCGTCACCTGTTCCATCTCCTCTTCTGGGCTCAGCCTCTGCACAGAGTCCCATGGGGTTAAGTCCTTTTGCATTGTCACCACTGCAGGTAAATAGATTAATTTTTGAATAGCTTGAATTTGCAGAGCTTATTTGGGTAGGATGTCTGTTTATACAAGTTATTTCACAGACCTGCGATCCTTATATCTGCATTTTTTTTTCCTGTTTCTAAGTGTTAGTAACAAATACAGAAGTTTTATAATACTAGATTATGATGTTTCAAGTAAGCCAATGTATGATATTTTGTATATGTATTTCAGTTATTAATTTGGCTTTTAGGGTGTTGGCTAATGGTATTAAATGAAAAGCAAGTAAATACAAACTAGTTTTTGGAAGTGTAACACACCAAACCCTACCTTTAGAAGCTACTGGTTTTTAGCATTAACTGGGCCCTAATAAGAAGTATTACGTGTCAGTGTTGTATTAGTTTTTCTGAAACTAACTGAAGTACTGAGTAAAGGCTTTCTTTGTGTTTTGATTATTATTTGACAAACAGCATCCTAATCATGATTCAGGTTTCTTGGTTATAGTAATGGTAGTTGTGCTCTGTAGCAGATGAAGACAGGACTACCTATAATGGGACTTCAGTTTTGTGGATGGCCTACAGGAGTTCTTACTTCAAATGTTCCATTTCCATCACCTTTACCTGCTCTTGGATCAGGGCTGGGATTATCAGAAGTCAATGGTAACTCATTCTTGGCATCTAGTGCTCCTGCAAGTAAAACTGAATCACCAGCACTACAAGCTGAAAAAACAGCTTCTGCCCCTTCTACAGCAGCTGAAGTAGCCAAGCCTGTAGATTATCCTAACCCAAAGCCTATACCAGAAGGTAAGCGTAATGCAACACTAAGATGATAATTTGTGTAGTGCCTTTATCACATTACAATTTTTTTTAATAATTTGCCTGTTGATGTTTTTTAATTATTGCCTAATCTGTTCATATGTGATCACATTTAAAAAAACACCTGCAAAGTGTTTATATGCTTGTCTTGATTTAGAAATGCAGTATGGGTGGTGGAGGATTACTGATCCAGAGGACCTAAAATCTTTGCTTAAAGTGCTGCATCTCAGGGGAATAAGAGAAAAGGCCTTACAAAAGCAAATACAGAAACACATGGATTATATCACTCTGGCCTGCATCAAAAACAAGGATGGTATGTAGTTGGTAATTATGTTACGCGTGATGTTGGGGCACCAGACAACGAGAGCTCTTTGGGATATGTTTAGTTAAAGTAATGGTTGCAGAAAAAAGGTAAAGGTCTCCTTATCTGTAGTTGCCTTTTCACCAGCCTTGTTCTGGAAAGCTACTGGATTAGAGAAATGCCATTTAATGTAAATAGTTCTAGTGGTATAATTAACCTTCTTAAGCTCTGGTAACCTTCTGAAGCTCTTTCCATCTCTGTAACACTGGGCTTCTCCTTCCCCTTCTTGCCTTTAAATTGCAAGTCTGAAAGCATACAGAATTTGTAGTCCATATTGGGTATTTTAAGAATGGTATACTTTTACAACAGTTCTTCAGCATTTGACTGGAGTGATGGGTAAATCAGCTTGAATTCACTAGTGCAGTTTTAATGCTAATTAAAATAATAAAAATGTGATTCTCAAATACAGTTGCAATTATTGATATCAATGAAAATGAAGATAACCAGGTAACTCGGGATGTTGTGGAAAACTGGTCAGTAGAAGAACAAGCTATGGAGATGGATCTTGCTATTCTTCAGCAGGTGGAAGATCTAGAGAGGAGAGTTGCATCAGCTAGTTTACAAGTTAAGGTAAAACCAACTTTCAATAAAATGTCTCTTTAAAATAAGTGGTAAGAATTTAAAGCAGATAGCAGTCTGTGTATTGGTAAGTGCCTTCTTATTCCATCCTAATTGCCTACAAATGAAACAAATACACTGTGCAGTATCATGGAGATTTTGTGTTGGAAATATTTTATTGCAGTTCAGGCTTCAGCTGAAGATGCTCAGAATAGCAGTTCCTGGAGAATGTTCTCCTACAGTGCAGTTTTGTGTACAGTTTGTTAACCTTCTCTGAATGCAAAGACTGTTTCATACAGACAGCTTAACTCTCGGGGGGGCTTGTCACACTTCTGCCTACTTTGTGTGATTGTTGCTGGTAATGCTTTTAGAAATGCCTGCAAGTGCATCAGAATAATTTGCTTGAGTATTGTAGAGCCATGGAGAACATGTAGTGGTTATGAGTTGACAGAGTTAAGAATTCTCTGGATTTTGGAATTTTTCCAAGGTGGGTGTAAGGTTATCAACTTGTGTATGTTTGGTTATAGTACAGGTGCAGCGTTTGGGATCTAGTTTTTGGCGTGAGATGGATGTTACTCTCCTGTGTGCTGATACTGCCTCCTGAGCCTACTGAACAGGTTGTGGCCCTGATATTTCTGAGTCTGTAAGGTTTTCAACCTGTCAGTGGCTGATTTTTCTTCCCAAGGGAAGAATTCTTGGGAGAATTTTTTCATTCAAGGACAGTTCTTGTAAACAATGATTTTCTTTTCAAAACATCTCTGGGTTCTCATAACAAACTCTCTCCCAGGTGCAGTTTTGTTACTAAACCATTGGAGAGAGGTGTTGATTCTGTGGACCAATGATACGCCTTTTTAGCGCAGCATGTTATAAAAAGGCTGGATGAATTGTAAATAAAGCCTTCTGATCTTTCTTCTACCTTGGGGTCAAGCTTCTTTATTTCATGTCCAACAGCGACAAACAGGTAGACCTGTTCTGCTGTTTCGACCAATAGAGCAGGATACTTCACAAGGGGATAAGAATGCAGACTGCTGCAGAAAGGTCCCTTCAGAAAGTCCGGTAATGCTTGTATTTCTTGATGAATTATTTTAGTTCTCTGGATATTTTGGAAAATGTCTCTACAGATGGATTACAAGTAACCGAGATCTACTGGAAACAGCGCTTCAATGACTTAGTTTGATTCCATAAAACAGTTCCTCTGTTTACACACTGAGTTAACAGCAACCAATAAATGCCCAAACCTTTCTATTGACATAGGGTTGGCTGTGTCCTGAACCTGCATCAGAGAGAGACGACTTGGTATATCGTGAACATAAGTCAATTACTAGATTGCACAAGAAGCACGATGGAGATTGTGCTGGAGGCGGAGAAGGCACTGCCAGCTCTCTAGAGCGGAGGAGTGACAACCCTCTAGATATAGCTGTAACCAGGCTCGCTGACTTGGAGCGGAACATAGAGCGAAGGTATCTGAAGAGCCCCTTAAGTACCACCATTCAGATCAAACTGGATAATGTGGGCACAGTTACTGTCCCTGCTCCTGCACCATCTATTAGTGGTGATGGTGACGGGTAGGTTATTGAGATTAACTTGAAAAATTATTGTGCTTCTTTGCTAATTGGAGCCTATTTTCTTATTGCCTGTTATCTATGTACTTTCTTGTATGTCTGTGATCCATATGGATCATGTTATTCTGCATGGTGCTTTGTAAAGATTTTTTTTGTTACGTTTGTTAATAATCTTGCAAAGTTATCTTACATTTAACTGGTTGTGACTAAGCTTTGAGGCACGTAGCCACAGTCTGTGCACTACATGAAATTTAGTTGCTTAAACCTTATACTTATTGGCTGTGTACGTTTTGTCATTGCTTGGCTTTCAGTGTGATAATGATTGTCCCACATTTAAACATTAGCAAACATGGGTGTGACCTACTTAATTTGTCTGTATTTTAATGCAGAACTGAGGAGGATATTGCTCCAGGACTGAAGGTGTGGAGAAGGGCACTGTCAGAAGCGCGCAGTGCTGCCCAGGTAGCTCTGTGCATTCAGCAGTTACAGAAATCAATAGCATGGGAAAAATCCATTATGAAAGTTGTAAGTATCTAAACTGTTTTTGCTATATCCTGTTTTCCAACTTCAGGCATTTTAAGTTGAATAATGCATTTCTTATTACTTCACATAAAACCTCACACAGTTAAAACTGTACATTGTGCACAGATGAATGAGCCTAATGGAAAAGATTGTCCCTTCCTTTACAACTTCAGCATCCCAAACTTGCAAAGAAAAGCTTGTAAATGGTTACGTTATTTAAGATGGTAATTATTTTTTGATGTTGACATCAAGGTAAAAGTCATCTTGCTCCATCTGATGAAAGATACTCATGGAGCGTTTGTAACCTCATCTGTGACACAAGTTTTATGGAGGTTCATCATCATATATCCTTCATTGAGGATTTCATTTTTCAGAAAGTTGAGATGCTCCAAATACACGGCTTCTTTGCATGCAGAGTTCTCACAACTGAACATACTTAGGCAAGTGTGTGAGGAGACAAGCTGAAATACCTGTTTCCTTGTACACCCAGCAAGTCAACATGTCAACTACATACACAAGAAAAAACACACAAAGGGGATATGTCAAAATTTGCATGGACCTGTGAACCTCAAAATCCTTGAATTTGAAAACAAAACTTATTCCTACAGCAATAGCAACTATGATGTGATCAAGTATGACCAGCATTATGTAGTGGGTGGCAAAAGTGATTCTTCCATTTCTGATCCTTTTCCTAAATTTTATATTTCCATCGGTCCTATACAAATTCTAGTTACATCTGGACACTTTAAGGATGATTTAAATAAAAGCTGTAATGTCAGACTGTACTTTTGAGTTAATATAGCTGTTAGTTTTAAGCAGTATCTTTAGGGCAAAAAGCTTATGACTTCGGTAGGAGCATCTGAAAAGGCATTGCAACATTTCAAGATGAAGTATTACTATTCAGGAAAAAATGTGTCACTCTCAATTTGGTTTAAATATTCTCTGCATTTAATTACAACACGGTTGGTTAGAGCAGAGGTGCTCTCAACACCAAGGTCATGGATTCAGTCCCTGTATGGGCCATTCACTTAAGAGACGGACTTGATGGTCCTCATGGGTTCCTTCCAACTCAGAATATTCTGTGATACCAGTAAATATATGTATTTGGTGAAAATATTTGGAGAGTTTTTAAGTTCCTGAAAAAGATGTCTAGAAATAAGGGATTGGCAAAATCACACCATGTACCTAAGAAAATTGACAGTCCTTTAGATATTTCTAAGTTAGTGTGAATTTTAGGAAGTGCTGGGATCATTGGTTTTGCTTTACTGAATTTATTCATTGGGGCCCTTGGATAAGATCCTTAATGATTATTATGTGGAAATACTCTTGTAAAATGTAAATTTTCTTTATTAAATAGCAACGTACGTATACAGTAGGGGCATAAATGAAGAGAAGATTTCTGAAATAGTATGTTTGGGCCAAGAGGTTTTGATAGGTATACCTTTACTTCTCACAGACATTAATGAATTATAAATGTACTCATCTTTTTTGTGCTCTAGGGACACCTGTCTTATAATAAATGAATTGCTTTTCCAACATTTTCCCTAAATGTAGCCTTTAAATTAGCTCCTTACACATATGCTCTGTATATTCTTCTATGGACATGATCATTAGCAGATTCTGATTGAAGTAAAATGAAAATGTTTTTGAGAGTGAATTTGTGTGTTTGAAGGCGAAGGGTAATTTAGGTACCATTTATGTGTTTCAAATTTTAAAAATAGAATTAAACCCATTTTTCATGAATTACAGTACTGCCAAATTTGTCGAAAAGGAGACAATGAGGAACTGTTGCTCCTTTGTGATGGTTGTGATAAAGGCTGTCACACCTACTGCCACAGACCCAAGATCAGCACCATCCCAGATGGGGACTGGTTCTGTCCTGCCTGCATAGCAAAGGTAACCCCACGTGTCAGGATGAAGGGACTGGAGCAAGTGACTGGTTTATTATATGTAGTAGAGTTACAGGTCTACCAGCACTTTTTTCAGTGAAAATAATGATCTGTATGCTTTATAGGGGGCTCCCGTTAAATTATGAGATTAGTAGTTTGATTTAACTTGTATTTTAGTGACAGTAAAGGCTATAGTTTTATTTGCTCTAAACTGTGGGCTTTTTAATATAAGGAGGTACAGAACTTTCATGCTAATTCAATACCATAATTTTTAATTTCTGTTTTAAAATCTATTCAGTATTTGTTTTCAAATTTCATCATTAAGTGTTGACAGACCAATGTCTCAGGTTCTGTTTTAAAAGAAAAACCAGAGAAAAAAACTGAATTAATTTTCTTTTGTATGTTTCTATCAGTCATTTAGTAATGGACTAAGGTTTGTCTAAAACGATGCCACCCTGGTTGTTAGAAGGTACTGTTTTACTAATTTGAATGCCAGGTGCTTTTGTATTGTCACAAGTTGAAAACCTAGGTCGTAAGTACCAGGAATTTCTGCAGCCTTACTTGCCTTCAGAGAAGAGCAAAAAGTGAATATTCTCTAATATTAAATATTTGTTTTGTATTAAATTTGTTTTAGTGCTTCTGTTTCTGATCTTCATTCTGTCAGTGATAGCACAGGTTTCTGTAATTTCTAGGTTATTACTTAGTTCTCTCTATTGTAGGCAAGTGGTCAAACTCTGAAAATAAAAAAGCTTCAAATTAAAGGTAAAAAAAGTAATGAACAAAAGCGAAGCAGGAAATTAGCAGGAGAAACAGAGGACGAAGACTCTGCAACTACAAGCGTTGCCTTAAAAAGAGGAAAAACAGACCCTAAAAAAAGAAAAATGGATGAAAATGTTTGTGCAAGCCAGTTAAAGCAAGAAAATTGCACTGCTGTTAAGAAACCTAAGAGAGATGGAGACTCCAACTCCAAGGACCTGGCTATATGCAGGTAAAGTGTCAGATGCTAAATATAGGGGTAAGTGTTGTTGAAACAAGCAGTACTTGATGTTTTGTATGTATACGTATGTATATACATGTAAATATAAATGAATATACGTGTATGCATATACACACATCCTGTGTGTGTGTCTGTGTACACACACGTGTGTCTGCTGGCAGAGTGTCTCTCTCCAGACTGGGAGGAGTGAGGCCAAGCCCCAGCAGCAGTGGCACTGACCCCTTTCTCAGGGGTGTCAAAGACAATCTCTGCTGTGTCCGCAGGGGCGCACAGCGACCACGTGCCTGTGCCACCACTGCTGCCCAGTCACAGCAGACACAGTTCGAGCCTTGTCACAGCCGTGCAGAGTCAGTATTGGCAGCTGGCTGGCACAGGCTTTACACTGAGGATCAAAGTTGCAGGATCAACGTTTCTTTTGGAATGTTGATCATTAGAATTTCATCTCACATAGGTTGCCTGAAGAGAACCTAATGCTATTTTACTCAGTTGTCTGTCTCAATGTACATTGTTCCCAGCTTTGCAAAAGGTGCAGAATAAAGTGCTTTCCTTTTGTAAAGTCAATAGTTTGGCAGTTCATAGGGAATTCATGTAATAGTGAAAACACTATGAGTGTATGAACAGTTAAAAAATACTGACTTCAAACCTTATTTTATTCAGCATGATTCTCTCAGAATTGGAAACTCATGAAGATGCCTGGCCTTTCTTACTTCCTGTAAACTTGAAACTTGTTCCTGGTTATAAGAAAGTTATTAAAAAACCTATGGACTTTTCTACCATTAGAGACAAGCTAAGTAGTGGACAGTAAGTAAACCTATTGTAGATTTCACTTTGCATTTTAAAAATATTTAAACACTGAAATACAATACATTATTAAAATTAGCTAAACTGTATTGTTCTGCTCTGACACATCTGTGATTAATTCTACAGTCAGAATAAAAATTCTTAACGGTGTGCTTTTATCTTTAGCATATCCAAGTGACATAGTATGTTGGATGGGAGAATGTGTGGAACTAACTGAAAAACAGTAAAACCGCCAAGTCAAATGCACCAAAGCAATCAACAGGAAGACTTTTTTCCCCCTCATCCTTTTTCCCCTCATCCTTTTTCCCCTCATCCTTTTTCCCCTCATCCTTTTTCCCCTCATCCTTTTTCCCCTCATCCTTTTTCCCCTCATCCTTTTTCCCCTCATCCTTTTTCCCCTCATCCTTTTTCCCCTCATCCTTTTTCCCCTCATCCTTTTTCCCCTCATCCTTTTTCCCCTCATCCTTTTTCCCCTCATCCTTTTTCCCCTCATCCTTTTTCCCCTCATCCTTTTTCCCCTCATCCTTTTTCCCCTCATCCTTTTTCCCCTCATCCTTTTTCCCCTCATCCTTTTTCCCCTCATCCTTTTTCCCCTCATCCTTTTTCCCCTCATCCTTTTTCCCCTCATCCTTTTTCCCCTCATCCTTTTTCCCCTCATCCTTTTTCCCCTCATCCTTTTTCCCCTCATCCTTTTTCCCCTCATCCTTTTTCCCCTCATCCTTTTTCCCCTCATCCTTTTTCCCCTCATCCTTTTTCCCCTCATCCTTTTTCCCCTCATCCTTTTTCCCCTCATCCTTTTTCCCCTCATCCTTTTTCCCCTCATCCTTTTTCCCCTCATCCTTTTTCCCCTCATCCTTTTTCCCCTCATCCTTTTTCCCCTCATCCTTTTTCCCCTCATCCTTTTTCCCCTCATCCTTTTTCCCCTCATCCTTTTTCCCCTCATCCTTTTTCCCCTCATCCTTTTTCCCCTCATCCTTTTTCCCTCATCCTTTTTTCCTCATCCTTTTTTCCTCATCCTTTTTTCTCATTTTTTTTTCGTGGAGACATCTTAGTGTTGTTGCATGTCAGAGAGAACCAACTATGTAGGCTTTAAGCTGCTGGAGTCCCTGTAAATGATGTGGCTGTGGAGTGAATTGCCAGCTGTTGTGGGTAACATTCCTGTAGTGGTGGTTAATCATTTTATAGTCCTGCAGTTAGACTGCACAGGTTCTTAAAAGAGAAGACCACACAACACATGTCTGTACCTTCCCTCCTTGTTAATATTCTTGTGCTCTAATGAATCTGTGAAAATGGACCCTCTGCAGTGTCTGTCAGCTCCACACAGAGCAACTTTCCTAGGATAGCACAAGGAGCTTTTTAACTTCTTCAGGCTTTTTCTCCTATGAATATGAGATTTAAATGCTCCCCGTGTGCTCATATCAGTAGACTTGTAGCTTTTCTTCTTATTTTTAATAATTCCTATGAATATCTGAACACTCTTTGGGCCATTCAGGATAATAAAAAGAATTAGCAAAGACAGTGTCACAGGATTATCTGGGCAGCCTTTTTTTGTCCCCATTTGTACCTCATTTAGATAAATTCCTTTCTATTCAACATTTTGAAAGGGCCTTGAGCCCAAGAATAGATGCATATATGGAAAATAGCCAGAACATTTTAACCAGAAAGTTGTTGAAGAGAAGAAAGAATTAGTTTTCTAAATCTTTTTTTCCGGTACAGGCATGAAATTCCACCTTACAAAACTTCAGAGGAAAAAACAGAACACTGATGAGAGAGTATTTCCATTCACTGTTGTTCATTTTCATGTTAGAAATTCTAATTTAAATTCTGACTTAAGTATTTTCTCATGTTGATGAAGTATTTTTCCCCTTTAATTCTCTATGTTCCATAATTCTTTCACTTTTTTCTTCTTTCAGGTACCCTAATCTTGAAGCATTTTCGCTGGATGTCAGGCTTGTTTTTGACAACTGTGAAACTTTCAATGAAGATGATTCTGACATAGGCAGGGCTGGCCACAACATGAGAAAGTATTTTGAAAAAAAATGGACAGAGATTTTCAAAGTGAGCTGAAGCTACCAGAACCTTTTTTTTTTCCTTTCCTTTTCTTTTTTCCATTAAATGAGGACTGATAAGACCAGCAATGTGAACTGTATTTACATGGAAGTGCAAGGCACATACATCACTAATTTTTTCCTTTGAAATATCACAGAGCTGTGATACTAGTTTTAAAGGCTTCACTCCTACAGCAACCATGGCCCCTTGGTTATTGGTTTGTGTGTTTTAACAAACTAATTTAGGTAGAACAGGGAAGCACACCCAAAGAATTTCAAAGAAAGGGGTGTTATAGTGCAATAGCAATTTATCAAAACGCACTGAATATTCAACCACCAGAGCTCTACTTGGGGAAATGGTTTTCTTTTTCCCTTTCAATAAATATCTATTTTTCTTTTTTTTTTACTTTGTAGTTAATTTTTTAGTGAATGTATTTAATTTTATGAATTATTTATGATTATACAGCATTCAGAATCTTCGTTTTCTATGAAAAGGAAGAACTAGAAAATTGCTTTAAATGTTGAAAATACAACAAGGAATGTTTTAAAATATGAAACAAAGCCAAGTAAAACTGTTTACACTGATGTGCTGTGAAGGCACTAAAAATTAAACTTTACTGTAGAGTTACAAGTACATTTATATATATGTTGCTGCATCACTTGTGTAGTTAAATTGTATTTCAAGACAGTGAAGAAAAATTGAGACATGTATATACTGTTCATTATTGTTTATATTAAGTCTTGTTTTAAATATGTATGATGTGTACATATTGTTTGCAGACATTATTGTTTATGCCTTAGGAGGATGGTAGCATTTTATTTTAGTCTTAAGGTAATTACAGCTCTATGGCTTGTACAGTAATTATCCTCTACCAACACTGTGGAGTCTCCTTAATCTTGGTAGTGCCTGCCTTTAAAACAGGGTGTAGGGGATATTAGTTTTCCATTTTTTCTATTTTGTTATATAATTTCAAGCCCCCACGGCCTCAAATTCAAGTATAATCATTTGTATCCATGTGGAAGAAAATTGTGACAATTTCCTACGCACACAGTATTTTTTCATAGAAACATTTCCTTCCATTTGCCTTGCCACAAAATAACAAAAGA
Source organism: Hylia prasina (assembly GCA_013397195.1). Taxonomy (NCBI): domain Eukaryota; kingdom Metazoa; phylum Chordata; class Aves; order Passeriformes; family Sylviidae; genus Hylia; species Hylia prasina. Next base: position 165,142 of record VYXD01013947.1, read on the forward strand.
AGACATTTGTAACCACTGTGTTTTATCTACTGTGTGTTGTGGTGGCCTGTTGGGGCAGATAGATCGGAATTTTTTTTGTACTAATGTAAGAGTACTTGAAGTTTTATTTAAAAGAAATGTTGTGGAAAGGTAGCATTCTTTTTCTTTTCCTTTTTTAGGAGTGTTATTTTTCACTAGTATGTGTGGCACGGATACAATAAAAGACTGTTTTGCAAACCAGATTTTCTTGGCAATTTTAATACTTCAGGTCCTGTGTATACAGCTTTTTGGTTTGGGGTATTTTTTAGATAATATCTTGGGAGTCTTGCATTTAACATTCAGTTCTTTTTATGATGCATCTAATTCTCCTGGGTTTTTACTGGTAGTTCCCCGGGAGGCGATTGCCAGGCAGCCAGTGAGCAGTTCCCTGCCTGTAAATAATGGCGGCGTGCCAGGCTGAGCGCCGTCCCGAGGGACGTCAGTGTGCACCTTTGGTCACGGCTCTGAAAACCACTGTCCGTGGAAGGTTTTGTCCCTTTTGTGGCCTGTAGAAGGGCATTAATCATAACTCTTGCTCTCACTGATGAAAATACAGGAATTACAAACAGGTATTGTGGAACCACAGTACCTGTAGTTCTCTCACATAATAATGTTGGGAAAGGTCTTGGTTTGTGCTTTTAAACTAGGTCTGTCATGTTCGAGTCTTACTGCCTGTTTTTTAATGAAAGTTTACATTTCTCTCCCCAGAATATCTTGTTCAGTAATATTTTCCTTTATTCCAAAGTCCTTTAGAATAATTTGTTATTACTTCAAATAAAAAAAAATCACATTTGGGTGTCAGTCTTGCATGCTAACGTGAGCTCCCACACTGACTGCTCCACGCCTTTCCTTTTCATGACCATTCTGAAGACTTCAGTAAAGACGTTTGCTGACATGTACCAGAGATGTGACGATTAATCACTGTTTTGAATTTATGATGGTAAGCTTGTAAGAAGGTGTTATAAATATGCTTAGATAATTGAGAAATCTAGTTCTTCAATGATTTTTTGCTTTGGATTCTGTACTGGTTAATGCTTTGTCTGCAACACTAGAACTGTTAGTTTTCTGAAACGTCAGACAGATTACCAGCTACATTACATACCTTATCTATAATACAGGTTGCATTTTTTTCAGCTTGCATCCCAATTCAGCTGAATAGCTGGGAAGGTGGCAACAGCTACTATAGTTGATGACAGTGAAACAAGCTTTACCTCTCTCCAACTTGACATGGCCAGTGCATTGCATTTCTTGGTAACAGCCAGTGTCTTCATTACTCTTGCCGTAAAATTAAATTTACGGGAAATATAATATTTGAATGGCAAACTTGAGTCATGCATATACCCTCATATCTCCATAGAAAAGAGCAGGGATTTAACCACTAGAAAAATGTTTGTAACGTTTCCTCTTTGCTGATTTTCTCTCCTGTTGTATGTTGATGTTTGTATGTTTTCTTAAGAGGAAAAGTTTGCCAGTGTGCTCTCATCCTTTCTGAACAAAGTGTTGTGCCAATTTTAGTTTAGAGAATTTATTCCGAAACTTTCAAACTTACTATTTTATAATACTGCAATGGTGCTCAGTCAAGAGCGTTTTGGTTGAGTGTGGGTTCTCTTCTGTCTGACATCTTTCAAAAAAATGGAATGATAAAAAGAGTAGCTGAAAATCAAAATATTGTGGCTTTAAAAAGAGGTCTGAAGCCGCCTTTTTACTAGTGGCTGCCAGCTAGGATTCAGAACAATCAAAGGCCAGGCTTCAGTCGTGGAGCCACAGAGTGTGTAATCAAATAACGTGCTATAAAACAGAGCGTGAGATGGTACAGACTAAACACGGAATGCCGATCATTTAGGGAATGCTTCCTGGGCACAGTGACTCCGAGAAAGTGACTTTGTCTTTCTCAAAACGTGTAGGTGCCGCCTAAACCGTTTATTATGCGTGAGTTGCTGAGCGTGTGTGTGGAGGGGGAGAGGGCGATGGTGTAAATTACCTGACGGCTGCTTGGCCTGCCTGGGGAAGCAGGCACTCTGTTGAACTCCCCTTCGCTGTGCTCGAGGGCCGCGCCTGTGGCGGGCGGAGGCCGGGGTGAGGTGGTTACCTCAGCGAGGTGTGGTGAGGTGTGGATCTCAGCGCTGCCCGCTCCGACACGGCTGGCGCGCCGAGGGCGCGGATCTGAGGGCGCGGCAGTGGCCGGGAGCATCCGGCCCCGCCGACCATCCCACAGGCGCTGGCATCGCCCGCACCCACGCAGGGTTCGTGCCAAGGCAGCCACAGCGTCGGCGGCTGCTGTGCGGCTCCAGGCCGGAGCTGAGGGCGCGGAGGGCTGAAGGTTACTATCCGGCGCCGCGCTGCCTCAGGGCCAGGACCGATGGCGGCGGCGAGAGCGGGAAACGCAACGCCGACTCCCCCCGCGGCCGGCGCAGAGTGGGTC
>VYXD01013947.1:167702-211288 GCA_013397195.1 Hylia prasina
GGCGGCGGGGCCCCCGCGCAGCCGGGGCAGGATGTTGTTTACCCAACGCCTGCCACTGTAGGTCGGGGCGACTCCGCCGACCTTCCGAGCGCGTCACGGCGCGATGGGTTGGGTGGGGCTAGGCAATAGGGACGGTGCTGCCAGCCGTGTCGAGAATTGCTGTAGCTCTTTCTGTGGGCAGGTGCTGCTGCTTTCTGGATTATGAGAAAAAAAAACCGTAATTACCAGAGGAGATGATGCTGTGGTTTTGAACGTCTCTCTGATGACGAATGCTCCCGCTGCTCCTCGCTCCCTCAATCGATTTATTGGTACCGAAACCTCTTGTTCTTAGGTGTGCTTTCCTGTAGTGAGCTCCTGAAAGTCTCTTGACAGTGAGATCAAGGTGCCTTTTTCAGCTCATCTCCAGATGTCAAGCTTTGTCTGACTCTTCGGTTTCTCATAGTCGAAGGAAGTATGTTTATTTTCTTTCTGCAGCTATGTTATTTGATACTATTTCATCTGCTTAATGGTTTTAAAGAGAGTGGTAGTAAAACAGCATCCTGAAACTAAATAGATAGGATTCAATGACCTGGTCTTTAAATCGGTGTGCCATACACTGTCTGAAGAGAGCAAGTATTTTGCTGTCACTTGTGCACCTTTGTGTCTGTGTGTATACATACATACCTCTGCATGTGTGCATACATTTATACATACTTGCATGTCCACATACATACAAACATACATGTGTCTGTGTATGTTTCTATCTTAAAAAAGGAAGTGTGAGTATACATGGTTCGCAGGTGCCTCAGCACTGAAATTATTATTCAGAATGAAGTACTTATCTAAAACAGCAGACTATTATTTATCTCAATATAAATAGTATTACTAGGGATTTTTTTATTATAAACAGCTTATAAGAGCTGTAGGCACTTCATTTTGGCTCTGTGCTTCCTTATTCTCAGGAAGCTTGTCTGTGATCTGCAGCATGGGGAGTAACTGGTTGGAATGTACCTCTCTGAGGGGAGTTTCCCAGACCTCAGCAGTGTAATTCACTTGTCTGATACAATTCAAACTGGTTCCAGCAGTTTTAAGTCCTGGGAAAACGCATATGAAGTTCACATTGTCTTTTGTTGTTCTGTGTAGCACCAAATGCAATTTCTGGAGAGGTCCCAATTCTGATTACCCCGTTAATTTTGACTTAAATGTTTTAGTCAGTCTGGTTAAACCTTGGATTGGCAATGCAAGTATGTGGTATTGCTCTGATGTTTTCTTATCACTACTGTTGCTGTCTGTGAAAGTAAACAGAAGGGAGCCCTTAGACAAATTCAAACAAAAATGAAGAGGATGCAAGCAAGGACAGGTAGCCTGGGAGGAATACAGAGAGATTGTTTGAGCAGTCAGGGGTTAGGTTGGAAAAGCTAAAGTCCTGATGGAATTAGATCCAGCTAGGGATGTCAGAGGCAACAAAAAAAGCTTCTATAGGTGTGTTTGTGATAAAAGGAAGATTAGGAAAAATGTGGGCCCTCTCTAGAAGGAAACAGGAGACCTGGTTGCCCAAGACATGGAGAAGGCTGGGGTACTCAATGACTTTTTTTGTCTTGGTCTTCACTGGGAAGTGCTCCAACCACACACTACAAAAAGGCTGGAGAGGGTCTTTTTACAATGTCACACAGTGTTAGAAAGGGGGGTGGATTTAAAGTGAAAGTAAGTTTAGATTAGAGATTAGGAAGAAATTCCTGGCTGTGAAGGTGATGAAGCCCTGGCACAGGGTGCCCAGAGAAGCTGTGGCTGCCTCATCCCTGGAAGCATTCAAGGCCAGGCTGGATGGGGCTTGGAGCAATCTGCGATAGTGGAAGTTGTCCCTGCCCGTGGCAGGGGCTGAAACTGGATGATCTTTAAGGTCCCTTTGAACCCAAACAAGTCTGTGATTTTATGATTCTGTGCTTAAACAATGCTAGGTGAAAAACTTGCCTTTACAAATGAGTTTTTCTTTCTTTTTTTTTCCTTCAGAATTTGTCTTGCTAAGGTATTACGTTTCATTTATGAAACAGGAAAATTAAGTCTTAACTGTTAAACTTTTTTTCAGATTTAAATTTTTTTTAAATGGCGACATTAATTCACACTTTAGCAGATCATAGCGATGATGTCAACTGCTGCGCCTTCTCATCATCGTGCTTGGCTACTTGTTCCTTGGACAAAACAATTCGTGTTTATTCTTTGAGCACCTTCACTGAGCTCCCGTACTCGCCTTTGGAAGGCCACAGGTACGCCGTGCACTGCTGCTGCTTCTCGCCGTCGGGCCGCGTGCTGGCCTCGTGCTCCACGGACGGCACCGCGGCGCTGTGGGACAGCCGCGACGGCCGCAGGCTGGCCGTGCTGGAGCAGCCCGGGGCCAGCCCCGTCAGGGTCTGCCGCTTCTCTCCCGAGCCCGCCTGCCTGCTGGCAGGGGCGGCGGATGGCAGCCTGGTTCTTTGGAACGTGCACTCCTTGAAACTCTACCGGTGAGCGCCAAATATTTTTTGACAAATACTTTGTTTAAAAGTGAATATAGTTAAAGTAGTATGCTGTACTTGCATACAACAGACTTACACCACTGATGGATATCACAAAGAAACTGGGATAGAATTTAGATGACTGCAAGATTTATCAATAGGAGAGGGAGAAGTGCTGAGTAGCTTTTTGGTTAAGTTAAACAACGCGAACTCAACCTTTAATTCTTACAAAGTTATCTCGCATCTAAGTCCTGTGTTTTTTTAAAGTTCATTTCATTGATTTAACATGAGCCCAGGAAGCATTGCAGGCTGTATGCATTGGGTTTCTAAACAGTGGGTAAACAAACTGTGATACATTATACACAATTAGTGGAGCCTGACTGTACTGTGTGCTTTATATTGCATTACGCATAGTAGTATAAGTTAAATGTTTGATTACCAGGACTTTGGAGTTCAGGAAGGTCTTGGAAGGTTGCTGGTAATCCAGCAGAGTTTGGAAACTACGGACCTGTCCTGAAACCGCACATTTTAAGACATAAAGCGACAAAAAGAAGTATTGGTGCTAAATAAATTAAGCATGACAGTCAACGTCCAACATAGGTGTCCAAGAAACATTTGAAAACAGAGCAGATGAGCATATTTATTGGTGTTGCACATTTAAAGACATGAACCTTAGAGCTGTCTTCAGAGTCCTCCTCCACATCTCTGTCTTTCAGTGAATTCTTCAGGCCAGTTGTTGTAACCTGTACTTGGGCAAGAATTAAGGGAGAGAATGCTTTTTAGAAGGTTGTGGGTCTGATTAGTGTGACACTGAGAAAAATTTATTGACTTGTCTACTGTGGCGTTAAGTTTGACACCTCTGGCAGTAAATAAAATTTCTGTCAGTAAAAGAATTAGCAGCTGTTCTACAGAGTATGATGACAGAGTAAATAGGACTGGCATTTCTTGCCATGTGACTGCTTCCCATGGCTGTGATTTTCTTCCTGCACTTAAAGACTCAGCTATGCTTGCTTGGCTGGGTCTGGTGTCCATTAAAAGGAGTGAGACTCTTTCTATTAACTTTAGGTTATCAGATAATGTAAAGGATGTCAGGTTGACCCCACTTCCTTCCAGAGGGTTGACCACACTTCGGTATCTGCTAGAAATTTTCTTTGAAGATCAGTTTTACAAAGTGCTTTGGCTGACTTAGTTAAAATACAGAATTTCTTTTCCACATTGCTTTCGCTTCTGTACAAGTTGTTCAAAATTAATCCCACTCAGCTACAGCTTATCATATTGGCTAGTGGGTGTTCTCTTTTGTCTCTAAACCCAGAAGAATTGTCAGTCTTTATTCCCCCTTGTTTGTGTACATGTAATTTTGTGTTAATGATAGTTGTGTATTTATCTTTGACTTTTAAAATGTGTACTGCCGTAGAATTTTAACAGTGCATTGTGCCTTTTAAGTGTTAAATCCATGCAAATTGTCTTTAGTTTGAAAATTATTTTATCATTCAGTTAAAATTACTTCCTTGGGCTTCCATCTCGTGCTTTTCCTCCTGCTGTCAAAGTGCAGGTCTGGTCCTTGCTGCAGAGCTCATTTTGCTCTCTTTTCATAGTTGGTTTCTCTTTCCTCGGTTAGCTAGTTCCAAAGTGCAAAGCTTAGAAGAGTTTGGCTTATTGCATCAGTCTGCATTTGAGAGGTCACTTCGTAGAACTTTACCTACTCTAAATTCAAATCCTGTGTACTCTTGCTTTTCAGATCTGGGAAAGTTAAAGGTGGTTCTTTGATGGCTTGTGCATTTTCTCCCAATGGAAATTTCTTTGTCACTGGATCATCAAGTGGTGATTTAACCATTTGGGATGATAAAATGAGATGCCTGTATAATGAAAAAGCACATGATCTTGGCGTTACCTGCTGTGATATTTCTTCACATCCAATATCTGGTTAGTTACTCAACTCGTCGGGAGGAAGATTTTAAAAAAGAGATACTCTATTTCTCCCTAGCTCTTGTTTTCTTATTCTTTTTGCCATTGGTGCTCAAAATACAAACGACCTTGTGAAGAGATGGTGTTTTAGAATATTCTGAATATTCTTAAGTAAAGGTTGTGGTTGATGGCAAGGAATGTACTAGGTCAACAAACAAGGTGATAACTTTGAGTAGCTAATTACCCCCTGGCAGACAAGGGTTTTAGAAGATGCAGTGCTTGACTACCATTCCCGCTTGACTCTTTCATACTTTGGTTCCCAAGGAGCAGGACTGGATTAAAACAATGCAGAGAGCTTAAGCTGAACGCTTGAACTGTGGAATATGAACAGATGGGCTATTTTCCTGCCCCTCACTTTCTCATTTAGAGGAATTTAGGGGAGTAATGAGACCAGAATCTCCTGCATTCCACTAAGATGTTCAAAAATCTTAGAGCTGTTTTAGCATTTGACCACATAGTCATTTGCTTCTAATGGAGGTTAGGAAATTGGGAAGAAGCCTCATTGTCAGCTTTAGGAAGTAATGCAGCAACTTGACTTAACAACCTAGTGTGTATACTTTCGTGCTTTCCAGGTCTACTATTGAGACAAAGTGATCTTCATCAACATATTTAGGCTTTTGTATTCAGAATACACAAGCTGCTCTTTCAAAGGCCCCAAAAGTCATAACTGAGCAGCCACTTGCATCTTCAAGTGCTGAACCCAGCAATAAGTACTGCTGTCTGTGTACCACCCTGTCTAAGGAGTGGTGCAGAGCAGGAAGAAAACAGGACAGAAGCAGGAGGAAGCTGAGGAAGAAGGATGTGAACATATGCTTCAGAACAGAGAATTAGTGATTGACAGTACCAAATCAAACAAATGTGTGTCCACTGAAAGGTGTAGGATCTTTCTTGGTGAAAATACTACACAGAAAACTCCATTGTGAACTAAGAGCTGCTTCTGAGAGCAAAAAATATCTTGCAGCTGAAACAGATCAGAGTAATTTCCACCACTCCATTTCATATTGAGATTATTCTCTTGGTTTAAAAATTACAGCCTTCTGCCAAGGTAAAGTGAAACAGGCAACAAAGCAGGTATTTCCTACACTGTGGATTTGTTCTGGCTGATTTATGATAATTCTTGATTTTTTAATTCATATATTATTGAAAGTCAACATATTTCCTTTCGTGGAAAGGAACATATTTGCTTTCTGAGATTTTCTGAGATTCTTTCAGGATCAACTTTGAGGTTTTTGGCAGATTTAACACATTATGAAATTCAAGTAAGTAGTGCTTGTCCAGTACAACTAGAGATAGTTTTAAATTGAGACTCTCTTTACCTGCTTAATTCAAAGCAAGTTTTGATCCGGAGCGTCTGACAGGTTCTTTGTGCTTTAGGCTGTAACTGGTGGCTCTTCTGCCTTTGAAATGGATTCAGTCACAGTTGCCTAGGAGCTCATGGGATCTAGAGCAGTTGTGGTGGAGTTTGCCATCTTAAGGAATATAGGTCAGGTAAGAAATAGAGGCAGGCTCCTGAACTTTAGGAAGGCAGACTTCCAGCTCTTTAGGGACATTGTCAGTGGGGTCCCCTGGGTGACTGCCCTCAGGGACAAGGGAATGGAACAAGGGTTGGCAGATCTTCAGGGAAGTCTTCTACTGCGTGCAAGAGTCAGTGGTCCCTAGGAGGCAGAAACTGGGCAAGGAGGGCAAGAGACTGGCATGGGTGAGTCAGGAATTGCTGGTCAAATTAAAAGGCAGGAAGTAAATTCACAGGCAGTGGGAACAAAGACATGTAACTGGGAAAAGTATAAAGATGAATTACGGTTGTATAGGGAGGGAGGTGAGGAAGGCTGAGGTGAAGCTGGAACTGAACCTGGCAAGGGGTGCAATGTTCAGAGCCTCTCACCCACCAACACGCCCAAGTCCTTCTTGGCAGGGTGCTCTCCACCTGCTCACCCCCCAGCCTGGATTGTTATGGGGGATTGCCCCAACCAGCTTCAAGTGCCCCAACCTCACCACACCTGAGGTTCCCATGGGCCAGCGCTCAAACTTGTCCAGGTCCCTCTGGGGTCCTCCCAGATCCTTGTCCTTCTGGTGTGTCATCTGCACCACTCAGCTTGGTGTCATCTGCAAATTTACTGAGAGTGCTCTTGCTCCCTATGAAATATCTTAATGAAGATATTCAATAGCACTGGTCCCAGTACAGAAGCCTGAGGGACACCACTGCTCCATTGGGACTCTGAGCCATTGACCACTATCCTCAGGTTGCAACCATCCAGCTACTTTCTTATGCATCTAAGTCCACTTGTGGAACATGGTAATTCAGAAATGTTCATAGCCACTGAATTAAGGGGGGGAAGCTATAAAACTATTATTGTTGCATTTCACACTTAATGCAGTATTTACAAAGTGTTTGGCTGGACTGCTGTAATGAAATGTCAGTTTATAAAAATGAAAAGTTCAATGTGTAAAAGTATCAAAATTCCCTGTCAGATAATCTCAAATTTTGTACACGTGTATGGGGTTAATTTTGAGAATTATGGAACTGTAGAAAAAATGGATATAGCCATATAATTTAGATTAAGAGACTCCAGCAGTATAATCAGAGGAAACAAACATTTCCCATCAAGAAAACTTAAAAACATGAGGACAGCACTGGTCTTCATCTGCTTATTCAGGGAAGAGTATAGCAATATCTATTTCTTACACCCAAACTGTTTTAGAACTTCCAGAATGATTTTTATGCTGATGTAGTTTACTGATCTGCTGTTATTCTTAATGTTTCTGACTCCCACTTATATATTTTAATATTATCAGATAATGAAAATGGATTAAAATACTTCCAGATGGCTTCCTGTGGACAAGATAATCAGATCAAACTCTGGCTTATTTTGTTTGCAGATTTCTTAGGTTTGTATAGAAATGTTTTTTGAATATACCAATGTCTTAAGTTTTTAGTCACAATGTAAATCAAAAATCAAATTTATACTACTGGATTCACAGCCAAACTAACCACAAGTTGAAAGTTTTCTTTTAATTATTCACTGGAGAACAGCTAAGGCATTCAGCACTTTGTGATGCTGCACCATGTAGATTTTATTTGGCAATTTATTTATCAACAAATATTGAAAGTAAAGCTTAAAAAAAAAAAATCTACTGTGGCCTTTCAACAGGTTGATAGGTTAAAACCTCTTAATCTGCATGGCCAGGGAGAGGTTTGTTTACACATTTCAGCATATCCTGGGCCTTGAATAAGGGCTGGAGAAAAGAATGTTGGCTCCTGCAAAAACTACAATGTAGAGACTAGGTAAATTGCCAGAAATATCTTCAGTGGTTACTTTTTTGAAATGTCCTTTATATAAAAGTATGTGAGCATTAATATTGTGTGTCTAGATACACATTTAATCATTTAAACCTTGTGAGACATGCTAAGACTACAAAGTGAGTAAGTTGGAGATATTAAAAGGGGAGGAGATCTGTGATCTTTTTATACCCTTTTTTGTAAATAGTACATCACAGAGTCACATCTTTGGCGGAGCTTTGGGCTTCTTAAAGCAGCTTGTGTTATACCTTGTCAAATATGGCCATCTGTAATAATTTACTTTTTGTATTTTTAGGTGTTCAGTTAAAATGTAAATGCACACTGAATGGACACTCTGCCCCAGTTCTGGCTTGTGCATTTTCATGTGATGGACAGATGATAGTCTCAGGGTAAGCAGCATCTTGTTGAAGTGTCTGGCTGTCCAAATTCACGCTTCAATATTGTAAAACAGAAAATTCAAAAGAGTTGAAGATTTCTAAATATTTATTTATTATCAATAATTAGGAATAGTTCTGTGACCTCTAGAGCTGTTGAAGTGTCTTTACAATCCTCTTGCAGGTGATGAGTTTGAAATACCGGGTTGTGGAAAAGGTTAATGACACAGTTCCCTTTTCCTTCTTGGCATCATTCTAATGTCAATATGTTTTATTTCAAGGTCTGTGGACAAGTGTGTCATAATCTATGAAACTGTAAGTATAGCAAAATACAGAACCATTTGTTGGGGTGTTGTCTTTAAATATGAGCACTGCTTCTGCAGTGTCTTATCAATGAACAAATATTAAAGGATACAAACGACACTAAGCCAAAATATTTACTGTACATTTTGGGGGTAGGTGGGGACGGAGGAAAAATATCTCTGGAGAGTTGATCAGTCTTGCTTACTTTTTATTTATGTTGTGAGGATTTGTCAGTTGATTTCTCTGCAGTAGGGTGTTACTTGATTAATTCCATACTTACAGGTATTACAAGATTCATATTGAAGCGGAAGGACTTTTTTGTTATCCTAACTTTAGCTTAGCTTCCTAAGCAAGGAGGACTGTACCTTTTGACATAAAGTCAGGAATGGTGATCATAGAAATTCTGTAGTTAGTTATCTGTAAAGTGCATATAAAATAGAATAATAATAAAGAATTCAAGATTTTTTTTATATTAAGTACAATGTCTTTAAAATATATTGTTTAAGCATTTTCTATAATAATGTTTTTATATCCTTTGTGATTCACCTGTAAGTGGTATATATACCTTTAGTACTTTATTGCATTAAAAATAATAATTTTGCTGCAAATGAAGGCTGAACAAATTTTACACTCCTTCAGCTTGCTCTGCACATACCTATTGTATTGATACAATTTTTAAATTACCATTGAAGTTTTTCACCAAAATCACTAACGTGATACCTGCACAGTTTTTGGCCCAGTTATTTTAGTAGTTTGAAGTCTAGACAGGTATGTAAGATGTCCTCTAGAGTCTGGGAGCCTCAGAAAATTGAAAGACGAAGGAAGCCACAGCCTAAGTATTTCTTAATATTGTTCATCAGTTTTGTGGCCTTAGGTTTTTATCAAATGAGACAATAACTTCTAGTTGTGAAAATCTCCTTTGGAGATACTCAAAACCTGCCTGGACACCTGCTCTAGGTGGTGCTGCTTTAGCAGGGGGTTGGACTATATGATCTCCAGAGGTTCCCCAACCATCCTGTCATTCTGTGGGGAAAAGTGGGGACAATAAATCTTTGTGGGAGGGAGAGAGATTTCAACCTGTATTAGAGCACTTTAATCATGTTGGACAGCTCAAAATACTGGAGTACTGACTGATCAATTAGTGGTTCAGAATAACTTCACTCGTCATCTTTCTGACCTATCTGTACCTGTCAAAGAAATGCTATTTTTCATAGGAGAGAAAATCTTTTAATAGTAAGTTAAAACTGCCAAAATTCAGGAATTTAATTTTTTAGTAGTATTTAGTGGCCAAATAGAGAATAGGCCAAATAGGTGTGATTAATTATTGGTCCAACTGAAAGATTTTGAGTTGACCCCCACAATGATCCTTTTGGTAATTTCTAACACAAGATTTGTAGAAGAAATGTCTTTATCTACACAATCAACCAACCACTATGGATTTAATTCAGTCAGTGTTTCTGGCACTGTTCCCCCTGCATGTTCCATGCTGGCTGATTGTGCAGGGGAACAGTGCTCCAGGGAATCAAAAAGGGGCTTCAAGTAGGAAATTCAATTTGCATTCCTGACTGTGCTGCTGGTCAGCTTTGTCAAGGTTGTAGGTGATTGAGTTTGAAATCTAACTTCCCTGAAGGTAGCTTCTGTCACCTTTCAAGAAGCAATACTCCCTGTTTTAAAAGGAAGCATACAAGTGAAGAAACTTTTTTTTTTAATTCTTTAAGATGTAATATCACAAAAACTCTTTTACAGAGTACTGGCAATACCCTTCATACTTTGTCTCAGCATACGAGGTAAGAAATCAGCATGATTATTCTGTTTCATAAATAAAAGAAATCATCTTCTCGTGAATTTTCAGACTTTTTTTTTTTATTTGTAGATATGTTACAACTTGTGCTTTTGCACCACATAGTCCCTTACTTGCCACAGGCTCAATGGATAAAACTGTGCACATATGGCAACTTGATCTTAAGGAACACTGTGCAGGTCAGTGTGTGAAGTATTTGTAATCTGTTCTTTAAATTAAAACACCATCTGAAGATGCAAAAATACCACATTCTTACCTGCAATTAATGTGTAACATCAGGATTGTGTGCATATGCTTAGAAGAGGTATTCTCTTTTTGTTATTTTGTGGAGAAATATGTACTAGACGTATCTTAATGTTATTAATTTGCTATATCTGTTTTTCTGGTATTTGCAATTGCTTATTCTCTGGACAGCATTTAAGAGATGAGTATTTTTGCTAGAGTGCTGAAAGGCTTCTTGGACACCCATAATTAGTGACAAATTGAAAATACACTAATTGCAAGCATAGTTATCGATTAGAAGTGCAACTTACCAGTCATTATAGGTGAAAAACTAATTGTACAAATTACATTAGTGCCATTGCTATAGGATAATAAATGGTACAAATTACATCAGCACCTAAAATTTGTGGAACAAAGGTACATATTGTCTTTGTGCAAAGCACAACAGTGAGTTTGGATTTTGGTGTGCCTTCTAAGGAGGTGCAAGATGGATTCCAGTGTCTGCTAACACTTTTCTGGTTGTTTGTTCAGTTCAAATTTGACAGAAGTGTAGGCAATCTAAGAGATTAAATTCCTCTAAACTTTGAAAATTGATAGGTAAGAGGTAAACCCAAATTACTGCCCTCCCTCCCAAAAGAATGTCTAATAAGCATTTCTTTTATTAGATGAAGAATATATAGTACTGAGAACACTTTAAAACAGGGTCTATTAATGGCATTGTTTCTTTGAACTGAGAATTTCATTGTTGTTTCCCTTTGGGGGGTTGTGGTGAGGTTTTTTTTGTGGGGGAAGAGGGAAGGTGTTGCTTGTTTTTGTTGTTTGTTTGTTTGTTTGTTTTGTGTTTTAACTATTTTTCATTTCCTAAGGAGTTACTGTAGAAAATGAATCAAAGGTGGCTGTTGAGGACTGGTCAGAGGATGACGTTTCAGCCTGGCTCTGTGCACAGGATTTATCAGACTTTGTTGGACTTTTCAAAATGAATAATATTAATGGCAAGGAACTACTGAACCTTACTAAGGAAAGTCTTGCTAATGAATTAAAAATTGGTAAGAGTATTGAAATCCTAATAGTTTTTAATCTCTAGAGTACTTTGAAATGTTGTAATGAAATCAAGTTAGGAGTTCCATACGTGGTTTTTTCCCCCTGAAATACCTTTTTTATTTCATTTCCAGGGCTGTTAAAAACGTCCTAATGTTACATTGTCCACAGTGTTCCTTTTTTTGTGTGTGTGTTTGCTTATACCTGGAGACATACACTGCACTTCTACTAATGATGCTCTTAAACGTTCTTTCTTACCTGATTTTGTTTCTATTTTCCTAGTTCGATCTTGTATTATTAAGCTGTGGAAAAGGAATTTCAGCTTTTCTCTATAATTCATGTTTCTCACTTTGGTAAATAGGGTGGTCTATAGTTTTTCCTATCAGTCTGCAGAAGTGCCATGTTTAGAATTGCGGGTGTTCTCCAACCTTGAATCAAACAGCAAAATTTTTTAAGTGTGCATTTGATGATGACTTTCGGTAAGGCTCAAGCAAAGCTTGCCTAGATCAGACACCTTCGAACACATCAAGTTCATAGATTGTCCTGTTGCTTTGTTGCAAAACTGTGATTACATTTTAGAAGGAATCACAAGGGAGCACCATATCAGTAATGATTCCACAGTGGTCATTATAAGAAATAAGAAGTCTAAGGATAGTGAACTGCACTGGAACTTTCAAAATACAAGTTCTCTATTAATTTTGATGACCAGATTTAGGTGTAAATTAGGTGCTAATAAGTTTGTCAAAGTGAGGTCAAGTGTAACAAAAGGCTGAATGAAGTAAGAAGCATTTTAAAAACTACAGTTGGATATTGTTGTAAGAAGACTGCTCCCTTCTTTCTTTGTATTTGTGGAATTGGTCTATGTTGGATCATTTTATCTCTGTGTAACAGCTGGCTTTGTTTAAGTCTAGAAATAACAGAGATGCTGGGAATCTGTCAGGAATTGTCATCCATGAAAGACATTTGGCTTCCTCAGTTAATGCAAACATTTTCCTTAGCATTGAAGTAGCCTAAAACTTTGTTGCAGCAATTGCCAGCTGAGGCTAATCAAATAATGGTGACTAGAAAATCCTGTGAGAATTGAATGTAGTGTGACCAATGACCTGTTACAGAGCTCTCTGTGGGGAAAGAAATACAACAAAGGTATAGAGATTATGGCCTCACATATCTGACTTGAAAAATTCCTATCTGCCCTAACTAACTCAAGCATTTACAAAGTAGCAAAATACTATCTGCCTAAAATGAACATTTTCTGTGTTACACAAATTCCTGTTTAACTAAATTTTTAGGAATCTACCACCATACAAATGCTTGTCCTTTCTGTCCTTGATAACCTGTTTTCTTTGCTCTGAGAATGTGATGTAACATCTTGCTGAAGACCTCTAGAAGGTTTTTGGAGAGTGGAGTTTGTTCATTTTGGAGGACATCAGTGTTCTTTTAAAAACCACAAGCTCAGGCAGCTTTCAGTTGTACCTTTTTGTAAGCCCTAGACAGCAGTGCTGTACAGCACGTGTACTAACAGAGGTGGGTATAAGCAGCTGTGTCGAATGCCAACGTGAAGGCGAAGGGAAATCAGTCTGTTGGAGGTGCTGGCAGCACCTGTGCCCAGCTGTACCTTCCTGCTGGCACTGCTTTGTCCCGTGCCAGGGGCCAGCCCGGCAGTGTCCAGTGCAGGGGAGCGGCTGCAGGGCAGCGCTGCAACTTGCGCTCCGTGAGCCGAGCGCGTGGCCACCAGGCTGCTGCACTGCCATGGCTCTGCTGCTCCTGTGCTGGTTTTATTGATTGTCTTCATTACTGCCCCAAGTCCCTGCTGGACAGCAGGAGAGAGAGCCTGTGGCAGAGCTTGGCTGGGGCAGGGGCCAGGGCTAGCTGCAGGCTTTTGGTGTAGGGGGGTGGTGAGATGGAGCTATGTCTCCTGTAACACAGCTGCTATTTCAAGACCTCACTTCTTTGCCTTACCTGTCTGTGCTGTCCATTTCATGTACAAACAATTTTTCAGAGTCCCTAGGCCTGCGCAGTAAAGTTCTCCAGAAAATTGAAGAACTGAGGATGACAACGATCTCAGTTTCTGTTCCTGATGAGTTCCTATGTCCTATAACAAGAGAGCTTATGAATGATCCTGTCATTGCCACAGGTATGTCTTTACATGTCATGGATTAAAACTAATTACTTGAGGGTCAAAATAAGCCTGTTTTTGTGTTGCAACACCTATCCTATCATCAGCCTAGAAAGATAAGCTATTCTAAATAGTTGTTGCAACAAACCAGAATTGTGATAGACATTTAATTTGCTGAATTATGATATGGAGCTCTGATATGGAGAAAAATACTGTATCAAGCAACTTCTTCCTTTTTTTAATGTGACTCCCTTTATGTGCCTTTGTAAATATAATTACAAGCCTAATTGCAATGTTGGCTCAGTAAGTGCAAACTGGAATTGTGCATTCAGTGGGGCAAAAAGCAAACAAATGAAACCAACCCCCCTCCCCAATATTTATTAGCTCATTACTATGCTTAGTACATCATCTATAGGGCACTTAAAAGTTTGTACAGAATGAAACTCCTTTAAATGCATCAAGCCCTTTGAACTGTCATATGCCAGCAGATGTTAAGATGTTACGTAGTTAAAGCATTTATGAAGTACTAGTGTTTTGTAGTTTGTTCCTGGGGGGAGAGGGAAGGAGGTGCATACAAGCATCAGACCATCAGTATAAATTTTTTTGTGGCTCTGTGAACAGTGACTAACTTCATCCAGTTCTGAGGTATTAGGGCAGACTTCTTAGAATTAAAATATAAAACCATTTGCTAACTGCTGGAGCCATAGTGGCTTTATTCACTAAGGCGTAAGGAGACAAGTATAGCTCTGTGTTATAGGAGGGACACAGAGCTGGCGTTTGTATTCCACCACAGATATTCCTGGGTGACTGACAGCTGGGGCCTAATTTCTGTTCTTTAAGGATGAGCTGGTTCAGCTCCCAACTCTAAGAGCCAAAGTCCTGAACCTGGCCAGGTGGTGAGGGCCCTGTGCAGGCACAGCTCAGGGCTGGGTCAGCCAGGTGGACAAACCCCCCATGCAG
Source organism: Hylia prasina (assembly GCA_013397195.1). Classification (NCBI taxonomy): domain Eukaryota; kingdom Metazoa; phylum Chordata; class Aves; order Passeriformes; family Sylviidae; genus Hylia; species Hylia prasina. Next base: position 182,251 of record VYXD01013947.1, read on the forward strand.
CAGAGCAGCAGGCTTTGGCTGTGTTAGGCAACTGATAGTAATGAGCTTTTACTTCGCATTATGGATCATTCAAACTGAAAGTGCTCTTTAACTTGTGCATAATATATTTTGGTGCTTTGCAAGCAGAGATAGATACATGAAACTAGACAGAGCTGTTTATACCCACAGTCAAGATTTCACATACAGTATACTTATTCTAGATCTCAATTTTCCTGTTTGGATGTATTTGCTTTTTATTCCCTTTTTTATTTCCCTTTTACATTTAAACAGCTAACATCTGCACAGTGCCCAAGCCTCTGTAATACGAGCTTCTGTTGACGGTTTCTTTGCAGATGGTTATTCCTATGAAAGGGAAGCAATGGAAAACTGGATCAGCAATAGACGGTCTAGTCCCATGACGAATCTTCCTCTCCACTCTCTTATGCTTACACCAAACAGGACACTAAAAATGGCCATAAGTCGCTGGCTAGAGACTCAGCAGAAATAGTTAAACCACTTAATTTTGAAGCAGTTTGTTAAAATCAATTGAAATTTAATGCAGCTGAAGGAATTAATTGTATCAGTAACAAATGGAAAGAAAAAGTTGTGTTTCTCTTCTAATCTGTGGCTGGTTCAACCTTAACTGGTGGAAACTCCCAGAAAAACTTTAAGTTCCTGGTAATTCTACTTTGTGGTATTTCTGTTTAAGAATCAAGTATTCAAACTCAGTTTTTCAAATAATGTTTTTACTACATGTATGAGTTTTGAGTCTTCATCTTGCCAAGTAGTCTTTGAGAAGGTAAGAAATAGCAAAATGTAGGATCTGTATTTCTTTTTCTACTGTAACAAGCCAAAATGTGTCTGTCTTTGTTCCCCATTACTGGACACATAGTTGGAAAAGCTGGGAGAGAGTTTCTCCTGTAACCATCAGGGACTGCATCTCATGCCACAGGTATATTAATAATCTTTATTCTGTATGGAAAGAGTACAGTAGCTGTGCAAAAATAGAACTACAGGACAAGACTATATAGGACTTGTACAAAATATCAAAGAAACCATAAACAATAAATAAGCTAAAGTGTAAAGATGCAAACTGCAAAGGATGTGTGGAGCTGAGTACAGCTGTTTACAATGTACACAGAACACTGTGTAATCAAGCATGATGGGAAGAGCATAAAGCTGAGCACTTCAACTGAATTGCACTCATAGGAATGTCACTGCAGCAGTTCATTTTCAGAATGTTCTTGCCAATATAAAACCCTCATTTCCTCAAAAAAACCAACTTCTCAACTTCATCCTGTCATGCAACTGCACATACGCTTTTCCTCAAACTTTCATGTTCACCCTCCCTTTCTTGGGTCTCCCATAAAAACATTTACAAGGCATTAAGTTGTTGTACCTTTTCACAAATAAACAATAGATCATTTTGCTTTAAGATAGCACCCAAAGGTGATTAGATACCCTCTATAAAGTGCGATTACTGTTAATAGGCCATTATATTGTGTTCTTCAGTGCAATAACCAATATGGTCAAAGCCTCTCAATACACATGCAAATGTCACTCATTTTACTTAATTTCTTCTATTTACTAAAACCAGTTGTATTTACATGTTTAGTGGGGCTGTTTGTAATTTACTCCTACACAAATTATTTATGCTTCCTAAATGTACATCATGCAACCCAAATTAAATCCCATCAAAAAGTGATAAAATTATTTGATTTTTAAAAAATGCATGCATATTCAGATCTGAGTATGCTGCAGCAGATTGTGTCCCTTAGTGCTGCTGTGAGACATCAGCATGTAAGCATTTGAGAGGCACAAGTACTACGAGTGAGATGCAAGAGAACCAAAAACCAACATTGAAGCCCTACGTGAAATGGTAATATTTAATGGAAAGGCTGTCTCTGCTTGAGTTCTAATTGAATCTTTCTACATGAATTTGTTATTCCAGTTACTGTCACTGCCCTGTGATGGTAGGAACAGTTGGAAGTGGTTGTATCCCATTAAAGACTGTTCCCTGGGACCCAGCCACACCCAGGCAGTGTTTTGTAGAGCAGTCAGACCCATCGATGTTGTGAGCCAGGTCTACCCTGTCAATGTACAGAGCAGTATTTATACATTTGATTCAATGAATGATCGCTTTGGTTTTGCTGTGGTGATGTGACTGAGGTGGCCGTCCTGAGTGCTGTGGGATGGAAGTTTGGCTACAGCATCGGGGTATAAAAGAGAAACTTGGCTTGGTGATCTGCTGTCTGTACAGTGGGGAGGGATTTGGCAAGTGAGCTCCTCACGTTCTTTAGCTTCTGCGCTGCTCTGGCTGCCATCTCCCGGGGCAGCAGCTGTAGAGGATCCTTTAGTTGAGCAGTGTTTAACTGAGAACTGCTCCAAGTTGGAGGGCTGAATGCCGGCAGAAGCAATGTTTGTGGGTAATCCATCTGCTGCCTGAGAGTGCCAAGTGCGACTAGGTTGTGTGTTTTGCTGCTGAAACCTTGCAGTCTTGTCCATGATTCCCATAAACGGGGTGTTGCGAGGTCGGTGCTCAGCACCCTGAGCTTGACTAGTGTTGGTCTCCTTGAGTCGAACATCTGGGCCCAGCCCCTTAACACTGCCTGATAAACTGCTGGCTGCAGTGAAACTGCTCTGTGAGCTGGCAACAATCACACTACTGCATGGAGAGGCAGAAGAGCGACCACAGGGTACAGGGCTTTGCTGCCTTGAGTCACTGAAATTCACTGGAGCAGAGGCTGTTGATGTGTCACCAGGTTTAGATTTACTAGCAAAAAAACAAGAAGAGAGAGTCTCATGGTGCTGTGGATGTGAGCGCTGGCTGGACACAAACTTCTCATTGTGCAGTTCATCAGTGGGATCTGTGGAAATGCTTCCAGATGACAACGTGCTTGTCCCATCCACATGTTGATTTCTAGAGTGCCGGATGGGCAAGGGACTGTGGGGAAGATGCTGCAAAGACAGTTGTGTTTTGGTGCTACCTTGACTACTTCCTGGTTTAGATCCAGGCTGGATGGAGCTCAGATGCTGATTAGTTTTTACAATCTGTGCCTGCTTTGTTGGCTGCATGATCAGGCCTGGCTCTCTCAAGTACTTGTTGCTTGTTCTGCTTTGAGGGGACACAGATTGAGCTTTCTGAACACCTTCTTGAAGGGTCCTGCTAACTAATGAATTAGCTGAGGAACACTGCAGCCTTTGTGGAGGGGAGACAGATTCATTGGGGTGTGGCAGCTCATCTTCCCTGTCTTGAAGATTAAAATTATCATTCACACCTGGTACAACACCCTCCTCCTCATTATCAGAGTTGTTGGTTTGTTCAAGTAGCTGTGGAGACTGATGCTTCTGTTGCTGTGCTCTCTGGAATTGTTTGCATTCCTCTTCCACCCGAGCCAGGAGACGTTTTATCTCCTGATTGCTGGGGCACAGCTGAGTGGCTTCCCGTAGGTCAGCAAGAGCAGCAAGTAGTTTTCTGTTTAGGAAGAATTAAGTAAACAATGAAAACTGGGGCAAATCTGAGACCCAGCATTGCCCACTACTCCACCTCCACCCTTGCAGTGAAATATCCTGATTTGTTGCTTCCTGTTGCAGGTGGTGACAAATTAGAAGTCTCTACCTGCAAGTTCTCTACCTCAGGAAATTCTTAACTAGGGTGGAAGTGCAGACCCAATCCTAAACTCTTCTCTCAAATATCCTGACACCCCAGACAGGCAGGCAGGAGAACTCTCCGCTGGGAACACCAGAAACTGACACTTTGTCTCACAAGCTCTTCACAGTTACCTCCAGAGTAGGGAAACTGCTGAACTCTGCTTCATGACCATTTATTGATATGTTTAGAAAAGACACAGTGAATCAAAAAGGCACCTCTTCCTGTACATCAGCTACACCACTACCACTTGTTATTCTTCCAGCCTAAAGAGATAGTTGCCTCCTCTCTCCCCTTGTCTTCAACTACTAATGATTCATCATATTCTGTCCTATCAAAGCAGCCAGTAATAAATCATAAACTTGGCAATAAATAATGAAATGCTGGAGTTGGGTGGCACACGGCTGGTCACATTCTGCTGTGTCATGTGGAGCAGCAGATCCATTCACTGTTAAAATAATCCCTCTTCAAATGAATTTGTTATTTTCTAGACTGCCTCATAAGTATTAACAGAGTATTCAACATTGCTATTTGGATGTGGTTGGCTTTATCTGATAGAGAGACCTAGTACAGATGCAAAGTGTACTAAAAAATAATTTTTTCTTTCCAAATTTGAAATATAACTAGCAGAAAAGAACAAGCTATTAAAAATGGCAAGTTAAAAAAAAAAATCTGTGCCAGCAGATGCACAGAATCAAACAGTACCTGCTGTTCCTCTTGGCTCTTGCTCTGGCATAATAGGCTTCATAACACTTCGGCTTCAGATCCAAGGCTTTGGTAGCAAACTCTTCAGCCATACCAAAATCCTAATAAAGGAATCAAACGCTCGTTACCAGCAACAGTCAAAGCCAGCTGCCAGCTCGGGGTCGTGCTCTGGCTCCTGGAGTGTCTGTGGCAGAGGCTCCTGCCCCGGTCAGCAAGAGCAGGCTCAAAGCACACATGGGGCACAGCCAAGGCACCTGCGTGTGCTGTTTGATGGCAAAGGGTGCTAGCAGTGTTTTCCATTCAGTCTTTTAGAAGTACCACAAAGATCCAGCAGTTCCTCATTCCAAAATTATGTAAGATCAGCTGTAATAGATCCCCCATGGCTACAAGCCCTCATCTTATAAACCACCCATTTATTGACATGATAAAACCCAAGATCAGGATATAGTGAAAAGGATTCTAAAATGGCACAGACATTGCTGTCCACATACAACCCCCAGTAACAGTAGGATATAAGTCTCAGATTCCCAGTACCAGAGAGGCAGCAGACTAACAGCAAGAGCTTACATTTGTTTTGCGGCGACATCGTGACAAGTTCAGGTACAATGAAACTCTCAGCTCAGTGAAGGCTTTCATTTCCTCACCAAACCCTTCCCTCGGGAACTTCCTTAATGCATACTGATAGCGCTGTGCTGCTTCCCTCATCTTGCCTTTCTGCAAATTTTAGGGAACGAGGTTTTTCAGAAATTTTTAACATTGCAATACTGTTGCCAAAAAGCATATTTATATTTGACATCTAGCTTTCAAGTAGAGAACACAGAGACGTATTTTTAATAAATATACACAGCATGAACTACACTGTCAGATAAGCACAGAGAGAGCCTGCATATTAACCAGAGTTTGCTTCTGTCTGAACTCAAATGCTTAATGGTATTTGACAAGGATAATACTTGCACTATTATGTACTACTAGTACCAGAAAAAATCATGTATGATTCTTGTTTTGTTTTAAACAGAGTAGTAATATATCAGAATATATAGCTGAAAAGGAGGCATAAAGGCATTCAGTCTACCTCCAGGCAGAAGCCCAATGTTCTGCTGCCAGAAAAAAATAAAAATCTACCTACCTTATACAGCGTATTTCCTTCTTCCATCAGTTTCTGCAGAAGAATCAGGAGAATATCGGGTTTGGAGGTGGCCATTGCCCACGCTGCATTTCCTGCAAGTTAAATTTTAAGGGTCTCTGACAAAAGGGAAGAAAGTGTGTGTCTGCTGTCTACCACAGCAGGAAGCCTGGTCCTACTTCAGTATCTATTCCACTTGCATGGAGCCAGAATTACTATTATCATCATAATTAGGGTGAACACATTTAAAATACATCTATACCACCACCTGGACAGCAGCCAGGTATTAAATGGTCTGATACATTTCACCCCTGTGAAGGAATGTGTAGAAGTCACAATTAAATTCAGGCCTAAGAACCTATACTTGATCACACTTACTACCCAAAATATATGAAACAGGGGTTCAAAGGTACTAAATATTCAGTAATTATCACATAACACAACTGCACCATGTACTTGCCTACTGGTAATACATGACTTACATTTTTTTGGCCTACCCTTTGCAAAAATACAGTTCCATAGTTTATTAGAAGAATGCTATTTAAAAGTAAAACTTCCTTATCTAAATCATTAATAGTGCCAGAACTATGTATCAGTAATAGCATAATTATCATTTTCTTGTCTTAAGGCAATATAATAAGGCAGAGTAACCATATGCAGTGACTCCTCCAGACCTCACCATCAGCACACATCAAAGGAGCAAAATCAAAGTCCTTGTGTTTCCTCACTTCCAAAGTGAGTCTTGTGTCTCTGCCTTTAAAGGAGATTGTTTCTCTTGGGTGGGCATGTGCAAACCAGCCAGCCTGCAAAAATCTGGTGTTTTATTTCATCTACTTTACAGAAGTAACTAATTCTGGCAGAGCAGAATCCAGTTTGTCCTGGTGCAGGGCAGTTTCACTAACCTAGCTTAGCTCCCTTTCTCAGCAGCATGACCACAACTGAGGTATTGCGGCAGCCAATCGCTCTGTCCAGCGGCCTCATGCCACTGTGGTCCACGTGCTCAATCATTGCTCCTTTCTCCACCAAATACTGCACCTGGGAGAAGAAATGAGACATGCCTTGTAACATGGCTTTTGGTAGCAAAGGCCGACCAATGAAATATTTAAGGTACCACATAACCTTTGAAACACACTGAGCATGTGCTGCAGGGTACAGTACAGCCATCTAAAACCCCCTGAAGGCACCACAGCACAGGCTGGAGGGAACAAACAGCTCTTTCCCAAAACCATTACTTGCCCAAGTGCCACCAGCAGTGATCTTGTAAGGGAAGTGGCACCAACAGTCCTGCCCATGGACAGGCCCCACGGCCATGGGCCTTCTCAAGGACCCCTTCACTGTCCCTGTCCCTGTCCCAGCCCCGCCAGTGGCTGAGCAAAGACCTCCTGAAGGGATCGGTCTGGCCAGGGAAATGGGAGCTGGCACCACTCCAGGACAATGACCTGCAGCAAATGCAGGGACATGAAGGAGCCTGGACACGCCTCATTCTCCAGCAGTCCCCAGTACCCAGTGTCATGGGCAAAAACACACGCAGTGTCTGAAAGCTACCAACGCCACGATGGAAGCTGAGGGCTTATTTACAACTTTAATTCAGACAAAGGCTGAATGGGACAACGTACTACAGCGAGTTACGTGCCACAGCAGCCCCTGAAACAGATCTTATCTATGAAGCTGCAGAAACACAGATGTGAGTGTGAGAGGCTGCATGTGCTGTTCTGTCTAGTTCCTTGCTGACCTCGTGGATCTGTCCACAGTGCATGCAGACCTGAGTGTGCCCTTCCTCTTCTTACACTCTTCTTGGGGTATTTCCTCTACAAAGGCACCAACTGACCAGGACCCTGAGAAGTGACCTCTGTGGGTTTGCAGCGTAATTCTGGGCTTCTACTTCATCTAGAAAATGCTTTTCTGAGCCAACATTTTCATTGCAGTCAAGATGAGAGCAATATAACCATCTTGGCTACTTCCCCAAATTTCCTATTTTGGTAGGCAGTACTTTTTCTAGATTCTAAATTTTTATAGCTTTTTCTTGAGTTTTCTGTTTTGTTATACTTACAATATCAGCATCCCCATAAAAAGCTGCCAAGTCTAGGGGTGTTCGTCCATTTTTGTCTGTCTGATCAGTTGCTGCACCTTTCTCTACTAAATACTGAACTACTTCCTTGTGGCCTTTCAGACATGCCCAGCTCAGAGCTGTCAGTCCTTCCTTGTCCAAAGATGAAACAGTTGCACCTGTAAAATGAAAATGAACTTTGTCATGAAGATTCTGTGTTTAAACGGAAAAATTGTTTAACTCACCCAGAGGCAATCCCTGGTGCAGCTGTAATCTGCTATTTATTTTCTACCTTCAGAAAGCAGAAATTCCACAGTGCTGAGATGTCCTTCACAAGAAGCCACCATCAGTGGTGTCCGGCCTTGCTTGTCACTTAAATTCACATCAGCCCCATGCTCCACTAGAAGTTTAGCAATCTGAAACAGAAAATATCTATTTCAAAATACATTCCTTGCACCAGTGGGGGTTAAGATGGGATATTAGGAGAATTTCTTCTCAGAAAGTGCTGTCCAGCCCTGGCACAGGGTCAGGGCTAGAATTCCCATCTGCCACATCCCTAAAGGGATTTACAAGCCACATGGGTGTAACACTTCAAGGACATGGGTTACTGGTGGCCTCAGCAGTACTGGGGAACAACTGGACTTGATGGTCTTGGACGGCTTTTCCAATCTTGCCAACTCTATGCTTTTATGAAATCGGCAGATTGAGATTTCAGCCGTAACATCATGAGCTTTTAAAAAAGAGGACTAAGGTGGTGTTTATGGCAACCACTGAGAAATTCTATGTAGCTCAAACCCAGACTGCAGTTCAAGGCCTTCTCCAGACAGGAGAGGCCAACCGGACGAAGGCTTCTGAATCCAAGGTTCTCCCTCTGCACAGCAGCAGTATAAAAGATCTGAAATCACCTCGGATCTTGGTCTAGGAAATAAAATATTTTAACTCACGTTATTTTGTAGGTATATTATAACTAAGACTGTTGTGAGGCCAATGTGCTTTTTAAGTTATTTCAAGGGATACAAGCGGTTTGGAAGTGAAGCTTCCAGGCACATCCCTCTGAAGCAGATGCAAACACGGATTAGAAAATCGACCCTAATTTTTTCCAAAACTAGAGATGGGAGGAGCCAGGGGCCTCCTCCCAAAGGATGCCCAAAGCTGTGCCAGACCTGCCAGTGGCCCTGCCGGACGGCGCAGAGGAGCGGGGGCACGCCTCTCCTGCTGGCTCTGCTCACGGCCGCGCCGTGCCCCAGGAGGAACTTGCACACTTCCAGCTTCCCTCTTCCTGCAGCAGCCGTCAGCGCTAGAGAAAGCATTTGCATCAACATCAGCTCTTGGCTTATTTGGCCTTTGGACACATGCACAATGTGTGTTACTGAATCCCCATTCTTTCAGCTTTTCACTGTGAACTTACTGAAAGCTGAAAAGAATAAAAAAAGGAAAATACTTTCCCCATCATGATTTTTCTCCCTCTTCTAATTTTGCTCATATTGTGTTTTAAACAGAACTTGAAATTTAAGTTTTGTTGTTTGTGTAGAAGCGTCACCAATCATGCCAACAGTGGTTAGAAAATGAGTTCATGTGTGACTTATGTAAGAATCAGCAAAGGACTTGCCCCTCCAGTTTCTAAAGCCTAATAACTTGCATTTTCTAAAAAAAAGTGGGTCAAATTGTGAATTTCCTGTTACTCATTTCTAGCATTTTCAAACATGATCCAGTAGATTTTTTTTTTTAATTCCAATGAATGCTGAAATGAATGGAAATTACAAACGCTGCAGGAAGAAGTAAATTCTTTTTTAGCACTATCTTACCCATTTCCCTCCTCAGCTGATGAAACTGCACTGTGTTACAGTTTTAACAACTGTTTAGAGATGAACAATTGGAAAGTAACTGTTACAGATATCAATACTACAAGCGAGACAGTCGAGTCTTGTTCAAAAATCCCCCTTTTAGGGAGTTCACTTCCTCAGTGAGTGAAGAGTCCCAATGTATTATGCAAGGATTTCAATAAAAAACACTGACAGGAAAATACTGAAGAGCAAAGTCAATTTAGAAACAGATGTATGGCTTTTAGAATTCACTGGATTTGCAGCAAGGGTTTTGTACACACGTAGGAATGAAGCACATCTGCTTCTCTAGGATGTGAGAGGCCAGTGATCATCATCCCAGTGCTGCTCCCCCAGCCTCAGCTGCTTCCATGGAATAGAGATGCCACTCACAAGGCACACCAGGAACTGCAGTGCAGGCATTACAGCCTGCCTAAAAAACTACATTTGGCCTTTCCCAGCAGTCCAAAGGCACGTCTTCTCTTCCACTGCCTAATTAGAACAAATGAGGCTATGGCCCAGCATTTCCTGAAAACTAATGATATTGAAACAAAGGTTCTCAGACAGAGAATCCCATAAAATTCCACACTGAAACTTAAGCACTCTATTTCCACAATTTTCCATTTAGTAAAAAAGTCGGTAATTTACAGTAATTTTAATATAAAATAGCTCTTCAATACTTGAGATTAATAGATTCAGTAAGTTAAAACTATACTTAGAAACTGCATTTTATTATTAAAACTTATTTTTATTATAGAATATTAAATTTTAAAAGTAAGATTGAAAACTCTTTATTCTTAAATTTGCAACTCTAATTAGGAAACACACGAGAAAGGAAATACCTGTTTCTCCCCACAAGGCATCAGTGTCATTGATGTCCATGTCATGGTCTTTTTCAACTGTCAAGATGTAATGAACCACCTGCCAAAAACAGTGAACAGAGATGTGCTGAGCCACAAGAGCATCAGTTGTCATTTGTATGACACAGCAAGGGAGAAAAGATGCAAATCAAGTGAGAGTGCTTCTCTCTCAGTGCACATAATCAATAGAAAAGAAAATCGGTATTGCTCAAAACAAATTCAGTAGGATGTTACTTTGACTTGAAGGCAAGTGAATGTTATTGAAAATCTTTTTAAAAAAGCCCAGTGCTCTTCTGTGAATTTGTTGTTTGGCATGAATATGATGTAATGAGCTCCCATGTGGCCTACATAGAACAGAATAATCAAAATAAACAATGGCAAAAATAAAGCATTCCAGTTCAGTGAGGAAATTCTGTATCATCTCAAACAAGAGAGCAAAAATGAGAATATTTGCATACATTTTGTAAAATGGTGATATCTAGGTTTTTCCTTCCACACTGGTTATACCTTACCTGTTTTTTGTAAATTTCTTCCCAGAATGGTCTAAGCATATGTTGATAAATGGTAATTTTTAAAGTTGAAATAAGCTTTAAATTAAGTTTTGCTGTGTTTCTACTATATTAAGGAAAGCTGTGTTTCTACCATATTAAGGAAATCTGTGTTTTGAAACCACCTGCTAAAGATTATTAAATTAAAACTTTTTCTAATGACTATTTTAAATATATTTCCTAATGGGGCACCTGGTCACTGAAGCTGCAGTCAACAGGTGAGGAAGAAGAATCACACTAACAAAGTTTGGGTTGCTACAGGAAAAAACAAAGGCAGGAAACAAGAAATGATCTGTGTGTTTTCAGGCTGGCTGAAAACGTTTGTATACAATTGTCTTAGACAACAATGTATGGAAAATCCTAGAATTCAAAATGCTAGGGTATAATTTATTAAAATTAATGAAACACTCAGATCTTCTTTCTAGCTAAGAACACAGCTTATTAATGTCTTAAAATAGAGAAAGAAGGACATTTTTCAGGTATGTATTTATGATTAATGTGATCTCTTTTGCTGATATTCAAGAGTTGACTGCTTTCATTTAATCAGTGGACAGCAAACAAGAACGTTCATGAGAGTGAAGGAATAATCCATTCATCCAAGTTAACCATAGCTCAGAATCCTCAAGTTTATATTGTAAGACAGTGATGGCTTATATACTATGTAATAAATAACCTGCACACAGACATTTCTATATTTGGATCATCTAAGCAACTTCAAAGATCAGACTCTTTATCTTATAGCAATTTAAAAATAGATTTAAAAGAAATAAATACTGTAACAGGTTTATTGAAGAGATTTTACTGTGGTACATCACTTACCACATAACTTAAGTCCCCTAGCCTAGTTGATCTTCATTGAAGTATCTTTACTTAACCCATTGCTTTTCTATCAAGGTTACAGTTTATTTTCCCAATAAACATAATACTTGTATTACTTAAATAACTAAAGCATTTTAAGTACTTCTTATGTGTTTATTTTTAGTGTTCCTTCCCTAATTTCTGTCTAAAGTGACACTGAGCTGAGGTTTGCAAGTTGGCATGGGCATCAAGCTAAAAACTGAAGCCTGTGCGACTGCATGCCATGAAAAATTCGAAGAAAAAATTCAGCCTGAAGTTTCTAGAAACATCCTTGGGTGGATCAGTGATACAGAAAATGAACACCACCACTAGAGATTTAGGGCTACTTCCAACAACAGAGAGGAGAAAGTAAACAGAAAATTACATATAACCAAACCCTGAAGCAAACTGTATTATCGGATACTCAGCTAGAGCATTTAAACCAGCTACTAAAACATCCTACAGTAAATACCAGAAGTATCAGCAATTCTTTCCAAGCCTCTTTTTAAAAACAGCTGCACGCACCGTCGTACAATTCTGATGATTTCAAACAGGTCTGGAAGTACCTGAACTCCCAACCCACCTGGCAGTGCCCCATGCTGGCAGCTGCTGTGAGCGCTTGTTGCAGTGCCTGGCGCTTCCTCAGGGAATCCTGTTCTCGGGAGGGAGTCACCCAAACCAGGCCGAGCAAGAACTCCAGGATCCCGCAGTGCCCTCTCAGCGCACTATGGACCAAAGCACACTGGCCCTTCTTGTCTGCAAGGTCGGCCTGAAAGGGGGAAAAGGGAACGTCTGAGGTTAAAAGATGCAGGGAAAGGCTGCGGAGAGTGCTTCAAGGCACTGCAAGAGAGCAGCTCTCACTCCTGACTTCCAGGACAAGGGGGAACATCTGGGGAATTACAGGCCCAACAGCCTCACCTGAGCGGCTGGGAAGGTGATGGAAAAACTAATCTTGGAGAGCACTGCCAAACACAGGAAGGACCAGGTGAGCAGGACCAGTCAGCCTGGGCTTGCCAAGGGGAGATCGTGCTTAGCCTGCTGGGCAGCCAGCTCTGAGGGGACCAGAGGGTGGGAGAGGGGAGCTGGGGTGCCCTTGACCTCGACTTTAGAGGGCTCCAACACTCTCGCAGTAACAATCACTGATTGTTGCTGATGCCAACAGGTCAGGAAAGTGCACAGTGAGGGGCACCCAAATCTGGCTGAACGGCCAGAGGGTTGTGACCAGTGGCACGTGCAAAATGCTTCACAGAAGTCTGGACTCACCCCTCAAGCCTATGCCTGATAATCATATACTGAAGTAATTTTACTTGAGTAATCAATAACAGCTTTTTTAGGCCTTTGTATGACTCTTCTGACTGCAGGCTTGGCAATCTTTGTGCACCAGCTTACCTTTGCACCTTTTCTGCACAGCAGTGACACGATGTTCATGTGACCTGCAGCAGCTGCATAACTAAGGGCTGTCATCCCATTTTCTGAAGCTCCATCGATAGCAGCTCCAAACTCGAGTAAAAGAGTGACCACTTCTTCATGTCCAAGGTGTGACTGAACACACAGCACTGGAGCATTATTCAGTACTTCAGTCCTGTAATTCACATTTGCTCCTGCCAAAATCAGCAGCCGACTCACCTAAAATTCAATTTAAATAAAACAACATTTTCCTCAGATTTGTCTGAATTTGATTACCTTGATCAGGTATTCATTTGTTACTCCCTAATTTTGATGCAGATTTTTTTTGGCAGACATCAACTTTAACTCAGGTATAGCAATATACCAGTTTAAAATCTTCTTAGTAAATATATTATTGTATTACTGAGCATTGCACTCCCAAAAGAAGACTTGTCTCTCCCCTGAAACTCACTACTCGAAACAAAAAAATGTGTGACTGGCTGCTACTCTGCTGCAACTACCTCCATTAAGAGAGAACCAGACTGCATAAAAAGAAAATCTCAAAAAAATGGCCAGAGCTTGCATGTGTGTGTTTATATACACACAAATTTCCAGTCAAAAGCCTTAGCAGTTGGCTTAAATTCCAACTGACTGACTTGGATTTCACTATCTTTCATCTGGGGATGCAAATGTTGTGGTATTTTAAATCCTTTTCTCTCACAGTATTTCCCCCTTTTACAATTGACACCTACCCACAGAAGCAAAGAGCGCTGAGCTCTGCCCAGCAAGGCCACGTGAGACATCTAACCCCAAAAAATGCACCCACACACTCACCTGTGTGAGTGAAAGGAAAAACCCTTCTTTCCATTGATACTACCAAGGAAAACTGATTGGAATTTCAGCAAACAAAAAGTACATGAAGGCTTGTCACAAAAGAGCTCAGATCTAGGTGCTTTTCTGCCGAGGGGTTACACTGACTTCAGCATTCCCCTGCCCAGTGCCAGACAAAGTGCTGGCTGTGCAGCCCTGCTGATGTTCTTACCTTCACGTTGGGTGTGTAGATGTTTCTGAGAGAAGCCAGGGCTGTAGACAGTCCATCAGTACTATAACCAATCCACAAGGCTTGGAGATGACTGGAAGAAATTCCAGTCCTTTTACTGAGACCCTAACAGAAATGATATAAGAGGAAATCTCTCTGTAGAATTAGAAATCCTATTTTAATCTACAACTCAGTATAAAAAGAAATAAAATCTGGATCAATAACACTACCAAATATTTTGCATAAACTCCCAACAAATAATTCAAGCAAGTCAGAGGAGAATCTCTATGATGTGTTCATATAAATAAGTCATAAAGCCTACTAAAGGAAGCTTTACCTTAAAAATATGAGCTTTAAGTATATGATGGCCAAGTTCCATAGTTTGTTGGCGGTTTAACTTTCCCTCCTGCCGAGAAAACATGAAAGCCAGTAGAGCATGTCCATTCCTAATAAAAAGGATTAAGAGAGAACCACTTTTATAACTGTATTTCAGTAAAAATTCTAATGTGTCTTTATGCCTGTTGTCACAATTCAACTGTCAGAGTACTACTGAAACATACCAAGACATCTGAACAAAATTCCTTCCATAATGAAATAATGCAAAATGAAAAATGGCAAATTGGGAAGACGAAACACTCCTGGTATTATTTCTGTGCTGGCCCCTCACAGGGGCCTGTGTCAGCTTTGAAGTGGTTTACATACTGCTCCCTTTTGCATTCTCAGAGCCAGGCACTGCAGGCACCTCACACAGAAGCCAAGCATTTTAGAAGATCTGAATACTTGTGAAATTTGTGAGAAAACATGTATTTAGTAATTCTACACCTACATTAGTGGTGGTCAGTGTTCTAGGAAACAGTGAGAGTGGCACAACCCTGTGAAAACAAGGTTATCATATACTATTTGTTAATCAGACTATACACTGGAACTGGGCAATTAGCCATATGCTAGCTGGACTCTTCAGCTGAGGGGGAAGTTGTGCAAAGGGATTTCTCACCCCATCTTCAGACATTTCTGAACAGAACTTTCCACAATCAGAAGCTTTACCTGGGCCCAGGCAGCCCCCACTGCTGCTGGGGCAAGTGCTGGGAGTTCCCAGAGTGGTGGGACCAGGGCTCCACAAGGCTGCAGCTCCCAGTCCCATCTACAGAACTGGTTCTGTTACAGCCACTTGAAAGCTCAGACAAGTCTTGGGCTGGTAATAATTTTCAATGTCAGCATTATTTATTCTTCTGTAAAACCCAAAAGCTGTAAACCCCAAGGAACGTGGAAAAAAAAATAATGGGGAACGGACTGTGAGAACACGACAAAGAGTAGCAGCCACTGTCTCCAACTCAACCAACTCCTGCTCTCTACGTCACAGAAAGTGACCTTGAACAAACTGAAACAATGCCAGCAGGATATAACTACAGCACAGAACGTCTCAATATTTTTATGTTTAAAAAAGCCCAAATGATCTGCTCCTTCTATTCCTGCACTCCACATCACATAGACAAGGTACTGTTGCATGGGATTCTCAACTATTTTGCTGTGTTAGTAACAATATAGCACACTCATTTCTCCATGAAGGTAGCAAAGACAGATGCAAACTTCTGACTTCTACAGAGTCAATTATGCATTGTAAACTTTGAATCTTAAGTCACATTACCTCTAAATATGTAAGTTTTCATTTAGGAAAAAAATGAGGTGTACTTGTATTGTACAACCACTCTTTCCTCTCACCAACTGCTGCAATCAAATATACAAAACCTAATTTTGGTTCTTTGAACATGAGTTACTGCAGTTTTAATTTACCTTGGCTCACATAAGAAGTCAGTATTTTCACCTTCTGCTCTCCAGACAAGCCATTCCCTGAAGGAAGGATGGCAGAACATGCGTGTTTTGTCACGTCTTTTGATCAGAAAACACGAAAGGGCTTCCATCCTCTGGCTGAAGTCTTCCCACTGTTGTTCACTGTTTATTTGTCCTGCATTAATAGCCTGGAAAATCTGGTCATCTGTCATGGGATGCAGGGATGCCAATGCCACATTCAGTATGGGCTGAGCTCGCTCAAAAGCAGAGTTTGTCATGAACTTCATATTGCACTGTAGTAAGTACAGCTCTGACAGAGACACAGGAACAACCTTGTAGCTTGCACTTTTGATTACTAAATGACCTTTCTGGAAAAGATCCAGAGTGAGTTTCAAATAGAGGTAAGATCCCAGGCTTTTCATGATCAGGTGGTTACTCACTTTCCCAATTGTAGCTGCATCAGCTTTTCCATTTAAAGACATGTTGTTTATAATTTCCTGACTGTTATTAATTCTGTACTGAATATAAGCATTCAAATCATTGTGAATTCCTTTGTTGTCCGGAAAATTGTCCAGGGATATTGCGATAAATGGTAGTGAACTTACCACTTCCTGTGAGGGGGGGGAAACAAAAAAAGAAAGGAAAGACATTTCAGTATTCCAGCACTGAGAACTCAACAATGCATCTCTGCTACCTTTCCCTTTTGCAGTCAGTACCAGATTAAAAAGGAATTCAGTATCCCTGTGATGGTTTTACACATATTGCCTCCTCATAAGAAGTGGAACAGTATTTCTACATTTTATCATTTTTCAGAGGAAGGTCTCAAATATTTCACTGACCAAACTCAACAACTGAAGGGGATGAGAAAGGACCACTTCCAAGTTAAGGAGACAGAAAACAGTTTCCAGAATTGGACCCTAAGACAGGCCAGGAAAAGGGGGAGGCAAAAAGGAATGATCTATTAGGCAGGAACGTTTTATTAAGATGTATCACAAATGAGGAGAGAAAAGACTCCCCTTTTCATTTCACCTTCCAGTAACAAGGCACCACAAAGGTGCTGTGCACACATCCCCAGCCCCGTGTGCCTGAAGGTACAAGTACCAAGCACAGCACAGACACTTGGGCAGGTTCACCTGAACACACTCTCATGTTTCTGTTACACAGAATACTTTTATGTTTATGTAAATAAAGATCCAAAAGACCTTTATTTAAAAGAAACACTTCTGCAACTTCTAACTTAAACTTCATACATAAAGTAAAACTTCTGAAGTTTTACTTGAAAATTTCTAAAATTAAAGTTTAAGAACCAGAAACTTCTCGCATAGAGTCATATACTAGAAAGGTATAATAAACATCTCCAGACTTCCACCACACAAAAAAAGAACTCTATTCCCCTTTATATAATTAAATGGATTTCAAAAAGCTGCACTTTCAGATTAATGAGATGTTTTAAGCAGAGACACTTCTCTAGTCTTTGGAGAGAGAATAGTCCCTGCTAGAGAAATCCCTTCTTAAGCCCAGAAATACACTCCTCAGCCAATTAAACACTCAGTGTGCTAGTGGTAAGAAGGCAGAGAAGAAAGAAATTCTCAGAGGCTGTACTGAAGCACACCTGCACTTTAACACTGCACCTCTGAGGTACAAGGGAACAGACTCAAATTTCATTATTTCTGGTATTATCAACTCTACTGACAGCTGCAATAAAGTGATTCACAAGGGAAAAGGCCTCCAGTATTGTATCTGTGCACTGCAAGTAAACATGTAACAAAGGAAGGAAGGAAAAAATCCAAGAGATTTTGAGTTCCTCTAAACCCAGTATTTTTCATAATAATGCAGCTGAACCAATATAAATGGCCATTTGGTCTTTGAGTGTAAGACAGGCATTAGAAGGTGTTTTTACCTGGAAATTAGTTCTTACAGTCACAATGAGCTTCAGCCAGGGAGGAAACTTATAGATTATACTTGTGATAAATGAAGAAATTGTGTCACCATAATCAGGTTTATGAAATTCTGCATCATTTAAACCATCTACCAAAATTATGTAGTCTTCCTCAGGAATCTTCTGCTCTAAAATTTGAAAATAAAAAAGGAAAGGATAAAACCACATTCTCCCTCAAACTGACACATCTTTATCCTCAAATTCTGTCTGTCAAGAAACAAAAATGTATCTTCATGCACACCAGTACATCTTATGGCATTTAAGCACTATTTAGGAGATTAAAAACAGTTTTAATAGGAATGATATACTCAGTTCATATGTAGACAAAGCCCCCATTCTGCCACAGATCAGGTATCTGCTCAAGCTGGCATATGCTGGGAAGCAGCTGTTTTCAAGAGGAGTTTGCTAGGGTTTTATTAAATACAAAAATCACTGTGCTACATGCTTTCTTTTCAGGGGAAGGTTAGGGTGCATATCAGGAAAGGCTCTTCCCCCAGGGGGTGCTGGCACTGCCCAGGCTCCCCAGGGAATTCCCAAGGCTGCCAGAGCTCCAGGAGCCTTTGGACAGCACTGCCAGGGATGGACAGGGGGGATTGTTGGGGCTCTGGGCAGGGACAGGAGCTGGACTGATGATCCGGGCAGGTCCTTGCCAGGTCAGGAGAGTCTGAGATTGTTGGAAAACTGCTGCATCCATTTGAAAAGCAAGCAAAACCCACATCCATTTTGCAGATGTTTAGGGCCAGAAAATTGGAAAGAATGTGACAAAACTCAAAACGCATCTTAAAACAAAATCCTTTAATGTGAAAGTGCCAGCCTTAACTTCAATATAATAGCTGTCTTCCCACTTTCTAGCAAAAAAGTAAATATAAAGTTTCCATGACCTTTAATAAGTTTCACAGAATTTTAATTTAAACATAAATCAACTGTTCTAAAACCCATGTATTATTGCTATAAACAACTAGCACAATAAAGGAATCCCTTTCTCCAGGAATGTTCTGCTTTATTTATTTTTAATACTTTTCTCCACTCATTATGTAGTTTAGATTCCAAGTCACTTTCTGTTTAACGTACCTCTCCTGAGGTTTGAAAGTGGTTCCAACACTCCCCTCTTAAAAGCTGCTGCTGGATCCTGGACACAAGACCTGAGGCTGAGCATGCTCTGCAGGTGAGGCTCTCTGATGAGGAGCTCTCTGTACGCTGTTAACTGATGGCAGCGGCAAAGCAAAGCTGCCACACTGTGCACAAACTCAGGCACGAGACACGTGTATGTGTTATCAGCCTGGCAGTAATGATAAGCAACGACCTGCAAAATTACAAAGTATAAAGCATTACCCTTTCAGAATTCTGGATGGTTACTAGTTAGTGCAGTTATGACAAAAGTGTTATTAAATTTCTCTCTCCACTACAAAATCCCTTTCAGTGTCAGATCCCATGCTGTAACAGTCTCTGACAGCCCGGGTCAAACACAGGGAGGAAGGCAATGAAATAGGTTTTTGACCTTGCAGGGCATGCAGAGAGGAGAAGAAATCAAAGTGCCAGATTCTGACAAGAAAATATAACAATTTCAGTTTGTGACATTTGGATACAGTGGGCAAGCAGCTGATTAACTGAGCACAAGAAAAGTAACCTGAGAGTCCGACCAGGTAACCTAGTAGCTGTAATTTAACAACACCATGTCTCACACTGTCACGGCCTAAGAATTAATTTGATCATCAGGCAAAAGTAAATGACAGACAACTGTTAAAGACATGCTTACATAACCAAATGGAGAAATACAACAACGGGCTTTATTCCGAGTATTCCAAAGCTGTGCATTACTTAAAAATAAACCAGGGCATAACCCATATTTTTTTGGGGGGGAAAAAACCCAAAACAAACCACAAGAAAAACATGGTGTTCACAGTGAAGAAAAAGACTGCACTTCAGTGGTTTTCATAACACAGCTTCAAATGAATATGTATCACTTTAAAGACTGCAAAAGTTAAAGACCTCGTTTTCCCTGCAACTATTCCCATAAAATATGCAATACAGACACTCATTAATTTTACTACTTTGGCAAAAAATTAAACACCTAACATGTTAATCTAATACAAAAATGACTTCAGACTCTCAGAGTATGGAAAATAAAACTACATTAAGGCTCAACCTGTATCACAGCATACAGATGGGTTATACAAGATTTTATACAAGATTTGTTATACAAATATTTTATCTTCCCTGCCTCTCCTGCCCCAAATTTTGCTTTTGGAAGGTACACTGAGCAGCTCCCTGTAGAAAACATACAGCCCCTTTGGCAAGAAAAGGATCCCAACCTCCCACACCCACACAAAACTGATGAGAAATTGTTAAGGAAACTCCTAAGACCACACAGGATTCAGGTGATCACCTGAGAGGTCCAAGAGGCAGGCAGCTGATCTCACCAGCCAAACAGAGCCATCATGCAGAGGTGCCAGGTGCTGCCCCTGTCCCAGCACTGCCCGCAGCCTCCCTGAGGGCTCTGCAAAGCAAACTGACCCCCAGGCTGGAGGGTTCTAACACACTGAACATCTCTTAGGAAGTGAAAACTCACCTTTGAAGCGAGGCGTCTCACAGAATCCCCTGTCTGAGTTTTGAATTCAGGAGTACCAGGACAAGTCAGACTCTTCATTGTATTGGTGTCACCTGACAGAGGGGCACACGGGGGTAACTGGCTTAAGGGAATCTCCTGACAGGAGTCACCACCTGCTTTTAAAAGGCAACAAATACAAGAGAGAACAAATTTGCTGATAGCAGATTGCTTTCTAGGAAAACACCACAGATTATCTTACTGCTAGAGTAAAAATTGAAACTGAGCAACACTGTTATAAAAGAAGCCTGCAACTAGTATGATAAATACAGGCACACACTTCCAACTTTATGACTTTAAAACAACTGACTTTTAGATCAAAACTACCGAATTTCTGAAAGCAAAACCACGTTCATGTGAAGAGTTTCCTTCAGAAAATTACACATACAACGTCCCATTTAAACTAGCAGTTACTGTATGACTGAACTCTTGGGAAATTTATGATTGCTATGATTAGTAATAATAACATTTGAAGCATCAGTTGGAGGAAAAGCAGTAATGACAGTCTCGCCATCCAACCAGTTAATGTAGGCACTGGACTAGTCTGGTGACAGGACGCTGCAGATCCCAGTAGAAGACAGAAGGGGTCTCTCCACAGCTTCATTCTCACCTCTACAAAATTCTATGGAAAGCATACACAGTGAGTACAGAGCAGGAAAGGAATGCTCACTGCTCCCATCCCAAACTCATGAGAGACAAACCTACTGCAGTCACATGCTCAGAGTTTGGGGTACACACTGTCTGACAAGAGGAAGGGATCCTGCTGCCTCTGCGTTACCACCTCTCTGATGGGCTGAGTCCACATTATGTCACGTTGAAGGTACTTGTCAGAACACAAAATTTTAACTCCTTCCTTTGCTCACTGGAAGAAAGAAGTGTTGGCTACAGATTTGCTGAGGTCGGACTACCTTAAGCCAAAAAAGCAAACATGTGACTCCTAATGTCAATACATTAACCCAAACCATTACCCAGAAAAGGAACATACTTTTAGGAGATGAACTTGGGCTGTTGGAGGCTATTTGTCTCATGCGACTTCCATGGCAGCTGAGTGCCACCAGCCGTGAAATGACTGCAGTCTTCCCAAATCCCACGTTTCCAACAATGACTGCTCCCCTGTTCTCTGCTGGGTCAGGATTCTGCAGTTTTTCTTCAATAGTGTGAAACAGCCATTCTCTTCCAACAAACATGGAGTCTGTGGTTATGCTTGGCACCTCAAACAACAGTGGCTTCAGCAAAATGTCCTGAAGCTTATAGGGGATGAAACGAGCTGAAAAGATGTGTCAGGGAGGAAAGTTTATTAGAAGAATCTTGACATGCAATCAAACAGCATGGTTTCAGAAGGTAACATCATTTAGAAGCTTTGTTACTATCAGTCATAACCAGATGTTCTAGTGCTTTCATCATGAAAACAATGAAATCTGATTGCTTCAGTTCAGGTCACCTTCATAACTTTTGCTTGAATTAAATTGTAGAGGAAAGAAGCTAAAGGTATAATGTATTTTTTTACAACTGAACTCCAGCTAGTAAGTTGTAGAATCCAAAAAGTTTTCTTAAAAATGCATTAACAATTCTACAAACGGGAAGCCCCTTTTTTAGTTTAAAGTGAAGCACGTGCTGAGCATCACAATCTTAGGTCTTCAAATCCAGAAAGACATGTACAGAGAAACAGAAAACAGTACAGAGAATAACATAACTTTCTGTTTAAAAAACCCTTTAAAGTAATACCAAAAAAACCCAAAAAACCACTGCCTTCTTTATCTGTACTTTTCAAGTCACAGGATCAGTAGTTACACCTTTGATAACTTTGACATATACATTTGGGAAACACCTGATGACTTAGGGAAGTATTTGGGTTTGACTGCATTAAATATATTAAAATTACAGGAATAATAATATTCACCAAAAATATGCTCTGAAGATTCATTGGCCAAATGTCATGTTACAGAACCTCTGTTTCAGCAATGATCTATGACTGTGAAAAGTCATAAATGGAAGAGGGCAGCACAGTATCTACATATGATCCTCAGGATCAGTTTTACTAGGAGTTCACTCAAATTTTTCTGCCTTTAATTGTTACTGCTTGTAACAGATGCACACACATTCCATCTCTAAACCACAGCACTGTGCAGAAACAGTGCAAGCAAGTGCCTTGTTGGCAGACATGCAGGGCAGCTTGTCAGGAGCACTCCACAGTAAGGCTGTGGGACAGGGCTGCTCACAGAACTCACAGCCCACCTGCACTCCAAGCTGCTGAAGGAATGTGACTGTGTCAGACAGGTGCAGGTGCAAACATCTCTGCCTTTACCTTCCTGCTGCACTCTTCCGCCAGCGGTGTTGTGCCAAGGTAAGCGAATTGAAGTTCGTAAAGGAGTATTTCTTTGTCCATCCAAGTAACTCAAATCCTCCAATTTAGTTGAACTTGTTGCTAGAGTATTAAAGAATTGAAGCTTGTTTTTCTCTCAACACAAGTTACAAAGAATGTTATTACTTATTACAGTCCTTCATCCACATGTTAATTACAGAGAAGTTTTTCTAGACAACGGCAACAAAGTCATTCATGTTACAGTATTTACAACATGCATTTCAATCAATGAAGATTTAGCTGGGTTTTTCCCTGTTTAAATGGCCCTCAGTTCTCCCATTGAGACAGTTTCTTTTTTTTATTGTGGGAACAACCACATCAGCAAGGTCAGAAGTGTTCAAACAGGTTCAGGTATTACCTGCTAACTACCTGTCACCAGGCAGAGTCCTGGAATAACTGATGGACTCCTGAAGTGTCTCAGAAAGTCCTGACCTAATCAATACCTACCAAAAACCATGGTAACAACAGCCTTCTGGATGAGAGTTTTAAACACCTTAGGTAATGCTCATCTGTTCAGTTCAGAACACAGACTGTTTTCTTTTTATGCTATAGAGATACTTTCATACTAGCAACAGAAAGATTCAAAAGAAATGTCCTATCCCTAAGAACACCCTTGGGTTCTGACCTCAGGACTTTACCTGCAACAGAGTTTGGACGAGGCATCATTAAAGAGGCAGAACTCTGAGTG
The DNA here is from genome assembly GCA_013397195.1 of Hylia prasina. Lineage (NCBI taxonomy): Eukaryota > Metazoa > Chordata > Aves > Passeriformes > Sylviidae > Hylia > Hylia prasina. The sequence goes on from VYXD01013947.1 coordinate 205,626, forward strand.
TAAGGAAGGGGACCCTCTCCTGTTGGTGCTTCTTTTGGCAAATTCTCAGAAGATCCAATGGCTTCCTCTTCTGCAACTGGTGAACAATTATCTGTTCTTCGATCACGGCTAATGCCTTGGTGTTTTCCAGCTCTGAGACTCCCATCTTTACTCCATTCTAAGCTGGATCCACTACGATCATCATTTTCTGATGAACTTGTTATAGTGGCTGAAAAAGAGGGAAAAGAACCAAGTAAAGTCAGAGGAATATGGCACACACATTATAATTTTAATTCTCAAATGGCACTGTGAAACATAAATGACAAAATTTCAGTGTTGTTCACAGGTCTGTCTCACCTAAAATACATAATCACATAAGGATGACAATCCACCTGTACTCAGATACCTTCCAAACTAATCTTGACAGAAACCTTCCAGCAAGTAAGTATTTACTGTTCCTTTCTCAAGCACCTACTACGTTTCACCGTCAGAAAGAGCAAACAGTAGATACCTGATGAATCAGAACCAGTAGAGTATATTAATAAAATTTCAGATTATATTAAACATACTGATTTATGTTTTTAAAGAGTGCTGCAGTATATATCAGATGCTCAAATAAAGGCTTGGGGGGAAAGGGGGCTTTTTCTGCTTCGAAAATTTCATATGCTAGGTAATAAGCAACACAGATCTAGAGAGACCCTCAGCCAAAAGGCAGCTAAGGCACAGATGTGTGGTACAGAAGGATGCTAAGGATGCCGTGGTACAGAACAGCAGTTTCTGCTGCTGCAGTGACTCCCTTGATGAGAGACAACATCAGCTGCATTACCCAGTGGGATCCAAATGTTCCAGTCTGGTTGCTGAGGGTTATCAGTGTGCCTGTACTTGTCTGAGATTGTATTTAATCAAGGCCTCCTGCAATAATGTGAAGACTTTATATTCCTGAAGACCTACTTAAGTAATGTTTGATAAAACTATGCTAATCTCCTTGCCCAATTAGGAACACTTTGCAGATGTATACTTTTTTGTACGACTAATACTGAAACTACTCTGTTGAATTTATAAGTTTTTCAATTACTTACATTAAACTCTCACAAAATAACTGAACAACAAATATTTATTAAAGGTTAAGCCAACACTCAATGCATTTTGGACACTTTAATGCAGCAACAAAATAGGATAAAGGGCATCAGGATAAAAAAAACCCAAAAAAACTCCCCCAAAATTAAAATAAATAAATAAAATCAATACCAGTTCAAACTGTAATATCTGTGTGAACCCTTGGTCCTTCCCAGGCTACCAGTTTAAAAGTCAAAGCCGTATTTGTGGCTATTCTACACTCAACTGGCCCATTCCTTAATGCAAACATTCTGGCACACTGGACTGCTAACAAAATGCAACCACAGGGGTGGCTCCTGCAATGCTGAGCCTGCTCCAGTCAAGGAAGGACCAAGTGTTCTTCCACACCAGCTGCACTGCAGCTTCAGCCGTGCAGGATGGTGAGGTACTGGTACAGCTCTGCCTTTCTCCAGCTTAGGCTCACATTCCTAAGAAACAGAAGATCAGATCCTTCAATTCAACAGCTCATATTCTAAGAAATACCAATAATATGATGTGCAATTTAGAGGCAGTAGAAGAAAAAACCCAACTTTCCTGGCACTCCATTAATTTTTGCAGACACTTAGACTGTATAATGAATTTATTTTATTTTTATTGTTGTGTCAAAAAAATCTGGCCCCTCTTGAAGTACGAAATCTTTAGAACTTCGATTCCTCTTGGAGTGAAACGCAGCTCCAGGAAATCTGGCTGCTCAAGACTTCTATCCTGACACAGCAGCAAGGATCCAGCAAAGCTTTTATTTTGGCCAGCAGCCCGATCTTTTCTCCTGCTTAGCTCCTTGCTGGAGTTTAAAACCTGCCTTTACCACTATTACATCAAATTCAACAGAAGCAAAGAAGAATTCAGCTACTGCAGTAAAACACTGGGAAACTAAAGGAAACCTGAACTGTAAGTGAAAAAGAGGAAAAGGGAGAAAAGACAGATTTCCCATCAGTCTGGTGGTCTGGCAAACATAGCGGGAGTAGAAATACAAAGGAGGCCCACATAAGTAGCATGAAAGAGCAAGACATTTTCATGGCTGGATGAACTCTGTCAAAGACATTAGAAAATATATACTTGCTAATATATATATTTTAAAATGCACATGTGCTAATAACAAATCTGAATGCAGAAACATACTTGTATACAAAAACCAAAGGCACAGGTCACATATCAGAAAGGTGCCTCTTCTTGGTTTCATGCCTTTATAGATGTAAGAGGTGCTGTCATGGGTAGCCAAGAGACAGGAGGTGTTTAAACTCTCCTGGAATTTGAGACACAAAGAGCAGCTCTGCAGAGGAGCTCTGATCTCCACGCAGACCCACAGCCATGAACCACACGTACTTGACTGAAGGAGCCACCACAAAGTTCCCCTGCCCTGGCACTCATACACTCATCTTTTCTTTTTGGTAGTTCAGTAAGCAACTTTCATTACTGTTCTGAACTATTTTCTTTAAAACATTGGTACTTACGAGGTTATACAATAATGATGTTGTCATGCCAGTACACTATTTTAAACAATCATGAGGCCATTCTGACGTTATTTAGAGCATGGACATACTCTTGGACTATTTCAAGCTTGTCAAATATATTCATATCAGTATCTACAGTTGTGCTCTTTTTCCAAAAGCAACAATTCTGATATATCCTTTCCTTTACATCAAGATGTTCATGTTATCTCAAAACTAGATCTCATACCTCTATATACTAGGTCTAATAGAAGTTGACCATGTATCAGCTGGACATGGAATGAGTACACAAAATCATTTTCTTAACTGAAACACATAAGTTTTATACAAGAATGTTTTGACCCATGACAAACAATATCTCTTAGGGTAGCTGACCAGTAAAAATGATTGTACTTAACCCCCAACAATGATTTATACTCAGCTGCCTGATACAAGGATCTTGTAAGAGTTGGGTTGTGAGGGTGGCTGCCTCCAATGGTCAGACTCCCCACACGAGATGCACATATCCCTTCAACACAGCCATCTTTCAAAGGAGGATCACATAACTTAATTTCTTCCACAATGCCCCATTTTAGCTTCATTTTCATGCCAAGTACTCAAAAGTCAGCACTTTTAAAAAACAGTTTGATTTAGGCTATTTTCATAAGAAATCACAGCCATTTTTGTTTCCTCAGATGGAAATTAAATCAACTTCAAGCCCTGCTGTGCTTCACCATTAGGAAAAGCAAGGTAAAGACCTCTGGAATGGAGAAGAAAAAAGGCATAAGAAAACAAGGAATGGAGAAAAACAGAGGAAATTAATTATTTCAAATGAAAAAGTGGGCAAATTAGAACTGCACCAGGAAAACAAAAGAAGAGAAATGCATACATGACAACAGCAGCTGTTACAGCCAACAACAGGATTTCCGTCTTTGAAAATGGGATCCACAGACAGTGTAAAACCAAACACGGTGACGTAAAGCAGGTGCTCAGCCTTGCACAATTAAGAGGAAAGTAATTTCTACTACATGCACCACTAATGAAAATGCTCACCTATAATCCCACTGTCCTTGCTCTCCAGGGTGGAGCTGGGGGTGCTGATGGTGCCACAGGGACTGCCCTTGCTGGCCGCTGCTTTGCCAGCACAGCTGTTGAGGGTGGAGCAGGGGCTGTCGGTGCTGGGCGACGTCGTGCTGCTGGTGAGAGTGGAACAGGGACTCACTCCTTGGCTGGCGACCACACTCTGCCAGGAGAAGAGCAAGAAACACTCACTGCACAGCAGGCAGGACCCTGCTGGCCTCAAAACTAGAGACCTTGAGCTGAGGTAGACAAAGAGCAAAGCAAAGAGCCCATTTTTCAAGTAAAAACTTCAAGAAGTGAAAGCTTTGTCTAGAATGGGAATCTTAATCTTTCATACTACTCTTAAAAAGTGACTGCTGAATTAAAAAGGGAATCTGACAGTTCAGTGAAAAAGCTGCAGTGAGGCAGATTTCCTCTCTATTTACCACTCTACTGGATACCTCTCCCCTCCACCTCTTGCATTTATTCTTTGAGTTGAAAAAACCTAGAACTGCGGTCTTATTAATTTTGCACTATCAGTGTGAAAACCCAAACTGATGCACTAAGACTTAGGAGGGCTAAAAGTGGAGAGAATAAGGGGGAAGAGCAGAGCTTGGTAGTACAGTGGAGTTTTAGTTAGCATTTGAGTTTCATGTGGATAACAGCAGCCTGCTTCTTTCCAATCCCTCTAGCCCAAATGACAGGGAAGGGTCTGATTGAAGTGAACTTCTCAGGAAGAAACAAACACACCCCTCTCCCCAAGCATGCTCCCATATTAACAAAATGCTGGCCTTCTCCACTCTTGGAAATCATTGAAAAGGCAAAAATTTCCTCCTAAATACTAAAAGCAGAGAGAATTCTAGAAGCCATTCACATTCGTAGATCAGATTTAACCTCCAGAAATGATGAGAACTCTATTCAGTTTGTGTGTTTTGAAATTGTGAATTGATCTTGAATTCTTGAAAACAAACACTTGTTAAAATTAAAGTCCAGTTCTAATACTATATCTCTATTAAAATGGATGGTATTTGGGTAGTTCTAATACTATATCTCTATTAAAATGGATGGTATTTGGGTAGTTCTAATACTATATCTCTATTAAAATGGATGGTATTTGGGTAGTTCTAATACTATATCTCTATTAAAATGGATGGTATTTGGGCAGATATCAAGTAACTGCAACCAGCAGATAGAGGAAAGAACCTTAGTCCTCTGTGGAACAGGATGAACATTAAATATATTATATTCCATTATCCTACCATAACTTCACTTTTCTCTTCCATGTGAGCAGAAGTCGGGATCCCTTCCCCCAGCAAAAACCCCAGTCTTGTCATCAGTTCTTGTGCTGCAGGAGAACAGCTTGAGTCTTTGTCAGGCTTTGCTTTGGATTGGGAGGAAAAAAGTTGAAGGTTAGTCTTATATTTGGAACCTGTTAAATGAGGTAGAAAAAGCACAGACATGTAATTGCCGGTGCGTCTTGGATCCGCTGCGTAACTGCACACATCTAGGGGAGGAAAAGCCCACCTGCCAGTCAAGCCAGAAATGTTTAAGTGCAATCAGCTCATCACTGGACTGATGAGTGACATAACACAGAGATTCTCCTAAGAGCAGTATTAAGCTCAATGCTATCAAAGCTTAGTGGCAAGCTGAAACTATTTCTGTCATATAAAAACATGAAGAGTAGAGGTGAATAACACAGATGTTTTGTAATCTAACAGTTAACACTAGAACTAGTACCATAAATTTTTGTTTTGCTTGCTGTGCAAGAGATGTGACACCAGGTCTAAATGTCCCAGCTCTTCTGGTGCAAAGATATTTAATTTTATCAGTACAGTGCTTTGAAATGTCTTCTAGCATTCAACAGACATTACAAGACAAAATTCAAAATGAGGCAACCTGCAACAAAAGCAGCCAAGCACAGCTCTGCCCAGCATACACTTTTTTGCTAATGGAATCTCACAAACAAGAATTTCCAGCCACTTTCCTTCTTTGATGGAAACGACATCCCACCACAACCTGTGATGCTCTGCTCTAACAGGAAGATTTACAGGGCATTTATTTCTTTCATGCATTACTAAAAAA
>VYXD01013947.1:211312-262542 GCA_013397195.1 Hylia prasina
AAAAAGTATATATACACACACACACACAGGCCAGTCCCATCCTCAGGCATAAACAGCTAATTAAATAAGGAGCATCATCCTACCACCTGGAGAAGCAGCTCCCAGCAGGAGCTCTTATCCCCAGAAGTGCCAAGGGGGACACCAGGAGAGCTGCTCGGCCACTTCCCAGCCAGCACAGCCGGGCTGCTGGTGCCACCCCCGTGCTGGGAGCCAGCAGGGACACCCAAGCAGTTCTAGCACTTCAGCTTTTGGAGGTGTTGTGCAACAAACAATTCCCAATTGCTAGAGGGTGCCTCTGCAGGCGAGAGAAGTAGGTGTCCAGACCTAGGGATGAATTTTAGGAGAGGAGATGTAAGGCCCTCAGCTGCAGCACCTTCTGCACCACCAGAGAGGAGCAGGGTGAAGGGACAGCCCACAGAACAACCCAGGTGAACTGTCCCCTGGCCTTCCCTTCACAGTGTCACTGAGCCAGGTCAGCGTCAGGACAGTTTTCACCCTCCACAAGGAGCATGTGGTCTCTAACCATGTAAGACACAGCTGACACTCCATGGTACCTGCAAACAGCACATTTTCCCCCAAGCTGCAGACTGGAGGAAAAACACAAAATAATAAGTGTAACTGAACAGCCTGACCATAAGCACTACTTCAACAATTGCCCGATTTTATGAGTGGCATAAACCCTAACGTTTGCAAACATGCAGAGTACAAACTGCTCCTTATAATCAGCCCTGTCTTTATTTCACTTCAGCTCAATGCCTACTTGAATGTATGCATTTCTTAATTTTGTGGGCAGCTTAAGATCTTACTCTGTAAGACTGATTCTCACTTAATCCCAAAAGAAGGAAGTCTATGAAAGCAGATAGCAAAAGATTTTTTTATCTCAGAATTTTCACAAATTGACAGGCCTTCAAATATTTGCCTGGAAAATATATTTTCCTCTTTAAAAAAAGCATTTTTAAAGATTACAATTAATCTTTAAGTCACAATCCTGGAAACAACACTTTGTGAAATCATCATCATTCTTCTCTCAAAATTACAAAAATCATTAATATTATTACAAGAAAAATTATAATATCTCACAAGTCTGAGTAAATGTTAGGCATGCTACCAAATTCAGTCAGTAACAGAGGCCAAAGCTAAGAGCTCCACCTAGAACTTTAATTCCAGCACTAGAAGGTGGCTGTGAAGACGAAGGCACAAGAGCAACCAGGGTAACCACACCATATCAAGTAGACAGTGCAAACAATTCCAAATAGTTCTATTTTTGCTATTAAGCAGCTATATATTAGAAAAAAACCACTGACTTTATAAACTGTAGTTTCCCTTATAACTGAAAAAAAGGAAAACAAAAGAATTTTCATCTGGAACATCATCAGTTATATCCACTGACCTTAATGGGGTTAGTTAAACTGAAAAATGAATCTAAAATACATGACATATACTGACATACGTGTCATGACATTGACTGTAAAAGCCACACTCTGTCACGCACTAGCCAGATTTAACCAACATGACACTTTCTAACGCCAATTAACTGTAGGGAGGTGGCTCCTCCCAGTTTTGCTAACACAGGGGTTAACTGTTACTGCCTTACTCAGCAAACTTTTACAAAATTTGTAAAATGAAGCACTGCAAAGAATGCAGAGCCACATATTTGAGTCAATTTATAATAAAAAACAAGTTCAGAAAAAAGCCAGCAGGCCTTTGCTCTATGTGGCAGTCAATGAACTGGGACATCACTTTGTCTGCAGCGCATGACCAGCTGCAGGAGCTGAGACAGCCCTCTAGGCAGTGCAGGTATAAGGGCAAGGAGCTCCTCCTGCCAAGCCTGTTCCCAGCACAGAATGAATTTCTCAGCACAGCTGGTGGCAGCAGAGCCAAGCAGACACTCACCGCTGGCACTGGGCTCCCCCGGCTCCGGCCTCCTCTGCAGGGCCAGGGCTGCCTCCCCCGGCACCCTGGGGCTCTCCACATACTTGGGCTTCCTGACTGGACCTGCAGTGGGAACAAGCTGAGTGTATCTAACTCTTTCCACATGGACCACAAGGTTCCTATGTCCTGTATCTCTTCTCTATGAGGTAAAAAAAGCAGAGAAATTACTTCTTACACACGTGGTTGCTATCACAAAGATCAGTGCACTTCCACTCTCGTGAGAAACGTGCTCCAGGCTTTTTGGAACACAGTCTGCTAGAAAACAAACCCAATGCATGTGGTGTGTAAGCTGCATACCGCATGTAACCCCACTAGCTGGGCTCCCTCCTCTTCCCAGTGCTGATGTCTAACTCAGGACTACACCTCGGCTCTCAACTGTGCCTCCTCCTGCTCTGCACTTCCCATGCTAACAGAGCAAAGCCCCTTCAGGGAGCACTGCAGAGGGACTGTGGGCCTGATGCCAACTGTCCCACATTGCCCTTCATAAAGGGGCCTTTCCCTTCCTCAGTTTGGGTCTTCAAAAAGCATCCTTTTCCTTGGTTCAGAGTTCAAGGGCACACCAAAGCTCTCGCACTTTGTTTATTAAAATCCCACCCTATATTTAGGCTGTGGCACGTATTAAGTATCCCATCTTTCCTTTGGGCAGCAGCCTCAGATGCTACATTAAGTCTCTGAAAAGTGCATTGATTTCTTGCTTTTTTTCCTGAGCACTTTAAGAGTCATGACTGCTTTTAAAGAAAAGCTGCATCTCTCCTCTCTCTCAGGCTCCCAGGGTGACACTGCCACAGGGCTGTGAAGGCCTGGCCACCCATTGCAGGGTAACACTCATCATTTGCCCAGAACTATCTGGCTGGATCCATCTGCCCCTTCAGATTTCCACCTACAAGTGCAATATGGGAACACGGTGACAACCTAATTTCTTAGCTAAGAAATATTGGTCAGGAAGTGTCAGTCCTACATGAGCACATATTTGTATCACTAGTAGATTCTTGAGTTGATTTCACTTTTTACACCAACAGCTCAGCACCAACATCAGAGGGGGTCCTTCCAACGCTACTCTCTAGCAAAAATAAGGGACATTGATCCTGGTGAAAGTAGCCAAAAATACATTCCTTTGAAACAAAATCACATTCTTTAAGGAGACAGTAGTCCACACCTGTCATTTGTAAGCAGAAATATAATCAAACATACCAAAGTTGGACAACAAAAAGCACTCATTCTAAAAGAACCAAAAATAACACGTAGCAGCTGTAAAATTAGATCAGCACAGAAAGATCTTCAGGATGTATTTTTAACACTCATGCTTTAAGGCATGGAGGAGACCCTTTATTGAATTTTGTTGGTCGCAGACTGCTGTGGAAGTGACACTACTTGCAAATCTGATATGCAACACTGCAACAAGCAGAAGAGTGCATGGTAAGTTTATTTTCATGCACTAATCTAGACTAGAACACGTGAATTAATCCTTGAATGACAAGGACTCATTTAAATGTGAACTGCATCTGCAGAACAGCAGCTCTTTTCCAGAAGCGTAGGATGGCTGCATCAGGTCTGACAGAAGGCTCATCTGGGACAGGGCTTTCTCAGCAGCAAACTGCAGAGCCATGTCAGTAAGGGAAAACACACTGCCTGCTACGCTCTTGTGACTGCTGCTGAGTGCAGTATCGTGTCTTGAGGCAGAAACGGCCACTTGCTCTTTAAGAGTTCTAGATGGATTTTTCCTCCAGGAACTAACCCCAGCCTTTCTTTCACACCCTGCAACATCAGCAGGTGAACACAACACTGCCAGACACAGTGACTGCACGGTATCCTCCTCACACCTGCCTTTCTTCCAGGCTGACAAACACTACTCCAGTCTATTCCCATGACTTCTCTTCAGTGCCATTTCACACCGACAGTCATTCCTGCAGCCTGTTCTACTCTGGCCTAAATCTAGCGCAGATTTTTAAAGTTGGTATCGCCAGAGTTACACCAGTCTCCTCCCAAGGGGGACAAACTACAGATTTATACAATTCCTTAACAATACTTTTTAAAAGTAATCTGTTGCTTTGAGAGTAATTCTTAGGGTTTTTTTGACTGCAGAAAAGCTGATTTCTCAGAAGATCACTAACTTGTGCAGCTCCATCCTTTCCCTCTTGTCAGCACTAAGTGGATCTGTAGCTGTACTGATCCCAGGGATTGCCCGATGCAGGACCCTGGAGCTGGGACAGCTGAGTGCTTGCAGAAGGAACAGTCCCTAGGGCTCCCAAGAGCAGGGCACAGAACTGCAGCCTGAGATGAAACCATTCTCTGACCTAGTCTAGTCTCAACAATCAGGTATGAGGATTAATTTGCTTATTAATTAGAAGTTTTAATTGAAGTTTAACTTCAAAACTTAGTAAAGTTCTGTTGTATATTTATACAAGACTCTCCCAGAAGTCACCTCTGGCATTCACTGGTGGAAATTCATTAATTTCAAAGGAAACCTTTCTCTGTTAAAGCATTATTGTATCATTAATGTAAGGAAAGCAGCAAACATTTTTTTCAAATGCAGCAGAAGCATCTTTCATTTATAGCTTGAACTCCACAATCCATTTTTTTGGATTATAAATCAAAAAAATCCCTTATAAATCAGCATTTTTGTTCTTTTAGTTGAGCCTCCTAAATCAGACTATAATCAACTATTACCCCTTTAAGACAACAAATACTGACTTAGCTGCACACCTGTAAGAGAACCAATCCAAACAACGTTCATTGTAGCTTTGTAGTAGAAGAAACTCAACTGAGAGGACTGAAATTAGAATTTTGTTCTACCATTGTTAGATAACTTCATCACTACGACCCAACTTTAGAACACTACCTCAGCCTCCTGTGCAGTCCTTTCTTCTTTCACTCACCATATGCTGAAAGATCTGTAACTTGCTGGCATGTGACCGAAAGAGAGAGCGTTGAAATCAGGACATCAGTATAATCTTGTTACTACCCCTGCCCCAGATACTGGACAGCTAATTTATATTAAATCATCTTCCACTAGCTCGAGTTTGGTGAAAGTCAAAGGAACAGCACGAAGTTTCTCTCAGCCTCCTCTATCACGTGGTTAGGTCTTTGTACAAAATAATGATGCATAAATGCCAATGCATTCCCAGCACTGTAGAATCTTAGGAAATCTTTTTCCTTGGCTGTGGGTCATAGTGGAATGACTTTGCAGTCATGGTGAACATGGCTCTTCAGTCACAACTCATCAACTGTTCAACATTTTCAGTGCTGACAAAGCCCAGCTTTTGACACTCTGTTCCCAGACCTTATAAACTCAAACCTGCCGAGTGTCTCCACAGGCAACAGGAACATGGACAGTTTCACGTGTCTGTCCTGCCCTGGCCTGAGTGAACCCAAGTGATGCCGGTGTGCTGGAATGATTTCTATGTACAGAATGCTGATAAAAGGAGCACAGTGGAGCCCCATATTTAGCCTGGCTCCCACACCAGTGGGCAGGCACCACTGAGGACACAACTGCTGAAAAAGAACAACTTTCTTGTCGCTTCCACAGCAATTTATCTATTAATACATTTGTGTATGGAGATACAAGTAAAATAAATGAACTGTAAAAGCCACAAACAATACTCACTCTTACACAGTCACTAACACATGCACAAAGGTTTTTGCAGCAGTCCTCCACCTGATAAACTAACCATAAATAACCAGGTTTAATCATATTCAGACACTTCAATGTAAGTATCTGCAACATCAAATAGGATAGTTTTTTGCTACATGAAATAATACATTCTATTTAATAACCACTTACTTTTTTAATCTGGAAACATGCACTGCTCTTGTTGTCGTTGCAAAAGTTTAGTAAGATTTTACTGTGTTATTTTATGCAACATTTATCAATAACTGAGCTAACATGTTATGAAGATATTACTGGCTCGTTGTTTCATCTTACCTGGAGACTTCTTGTTTGCTCTTGCCTGCATCAGATAGGACTGGCGTGGCAGCAGGGGCGAGGATGGCAGTGACATGGAGACTCCTTTGGCCAGGCTCGTTCTGTAAGTGTCCTGGGAGCCTGGCTGGCCGCCAGTGGGGAAATCTGCACTGTGGCCAGATGTTGCTGCAACCTGCGAGGCATTCTCTAGGCAGCAGTCACCTGCTAAAAATAAAATTTTGTCATCTGTTAGGTGAGGTGCCAAAATAAACAGCCCAGAGTTGCATTGAAATGTAAGTATTTAACACAAGAAAACATTTGCCAGTAACAATTGAGCACGACTCGCCCTACTTGCCACCTCCACTGCAGAATCCAGATAACCACTGGGAAAATGTAAATACACAAATAAGCAACATTTTAATTTAATGTAATGAAGAGACAAAGGGGGAAGAAAAATCCCTGACTTTTAACAATCAGCACTTTTCAGATTTCATCCTTAGGGTTAACATCAAGTTTCCTATGAAGATAAAAGTATTTTTCAAACTAAAAAGGTGTTTTAGCATCACTGTCTTAGCGTGAAAGTCAGGACCACCTGAAATACTGTTTACTGAACTAGTTAAAGGAGGTTAGGGTTATCCCTTACATGTAATGAAAAAGCAGATTACTAATACGTACACTCAGAGATGGGCAGTCGAAGATTTGTTTTTCCACTTTCAGCGCTAATAAAGAGACTAAGGATTTTTTTTCTCTGTTCTTTTGAAAATTAAATTTCTACAACAGCCGATTTAACACAGATTTAACATTGGCAATATTATTCTTTATTTTTCAATACAGAATATGTGAGTTTGCTTCAAAAGGTGTTGAAAACACAGTAGAATGGCAATTCAGCTAAATATAGCTAAAAAATACTGGAATCCCTGGCAACACCTTTTTACTAAATACATATCCAGGTTGCAGTTTGGAATTTCTAACTATTCCAGGCGGGCTGCTGAGGGGTGGGGGGTGCAAAAGAGTTGGCACATCCACCTGCAATTCCTTCATTTCTATTTTCCTTTTTATGATGGCACAATCTGTGTAATTCATTGCCTTCCTAGTAGACTTCTGAATTAATTTATCCTTCTCTATTATATATGAAACATTACAACATGAAAGAGAGCTGGATGGAGCTAAATAGCACTAATCAGTAAGTTTAGAGTATTTGATCATGACAGTAACAGGAAAGATATTTTACAGTCAACATATATAGACACTACTGAATCTTAGTAATTTTTGTTCCAGCAATATTCTGATTTTTCTTTTTCCTGATGCTGTGGTGAGCAGGCTTCCATGACTCAGCTTCTGGGAGCAGAACCACTTAAAAGACAAAAATCTAAAATGTGTACCACAGAAATTCCCCTTCTCAATCAGTTAATTTCCTAATTTTACAATAAGCCTTTGTGCATTACCACTCACATCCCCATGGTGTTCAGACAGAACAGCTCTCTGGAGCAAACTCACACCTTGAGAAAACCCAACTGTACTGGCTTCAGCCTTAAGGGTGTTGTATCCTCAGTGATGGTGAATGTGTTTGAACACTGCTGTGTTCTGCTGAAAGAGGAAAACCCCAGTGTTAAGTGTAAAACCGTTATGATACTATGGAATAGCAGACATCTATTAGACAAATATCATTCCAAGAAAGAAAGAACAGCACCCTACTCCTACAGGCCCTTTCTAAAAAGCTGTTAACTCAAGGTAACAGAACAACACCGCTGCTGGGAGCTCAGAAACCACGCACACCAGGAAGCGCAGGGAACCACCACAGCATCTACACCACATACCCTGGAATACTGCCCCAGCCACAGGCACAGACCAGCTCTTCCCTGGAACTCCCTGACGGCCCAAGAGCAGCTCCAGTGGAAGCCTGGCACAGCCCCTGCCCCTCACTGCACGGGCCAAGGCTCCCTTGGCTCAGCGGGCAGGGACAGGGCACAGGCCTGGCTCCGAGGCTCCCTTCCCTCAGCACCCACAGCACAGGCCCGGCTCCAAGGCTCCCTTCCCTCAGCACCCACGGCACAGGCCCGGCTCCGAGGCTCCCTTCCCTCAGCACCCACGGCACAGGCCCGGCTCCGAGGCTCCCTTCCCTCAGCACCCACGGCACAGGCCCGGCTCCGAGGCTCCCTTCCCTCAGCACCCACGGCACAGGCCCGGCTCCGAGGCTCCCTTCCCTCAGCACCCACGGCACAGGCCCGGCTCCGAGGCTCCCTTCCCTCAGCACCCACGGCACAGGCCCGGCTCCGAGGCTCCCTTCCCTCAGCACCCACGGCACAGGCCCGGCTCCATGCCCAGGGCAGGCTTCCAGGGCTCCCACGGGACACTGTGGTGTCCCTGTCTCAGCGAGGGCTCCTGGCCCCGCGGTGCAGAGCCCAGCCTGCGGCACCTCAGACAGAGCCACAGACGCGGGGCCCCGCGCTGCAGTGTCCATACCTGCCCAAGGAACCTCCTCCGTGGCCGCCTCCATTTCAATTACATGTGGGACAATGAGGGTGCCAAGCTTTTCACATGCTTACATCATCCTTTCCTAAGTCTGTAAATCTATCCTGTAGATTTTATTTATTCTAATCCTGCACTTTCTATTTTGTGCAAACTGGACTGATGACCAACCTCCACATTTCATTCAAATAATAGGAAAATCACTGTAACATACCTGGCTCTACACATGACAAGACAAACCCAAAATTACCGAGCTTGTGGGATCCATCCGGTAATACATTATGTTTCCCACACAGCAATTCAACATTAGGGAAACAGTACTAGAAAAATGCATGAAAAATACCTGTCAAAATACAATTTATTACTATGTCCAGATACTAGCAGATGCCACACAAACACAAAACCCCAAAATTATTTGTTACTAACTTAAAGGTTAGTAATTGAAAATATTTAGCTACCAGAACAATACTTTAAAATTACACGACCTTGCCTGGTATCTACCAGAGTATGAAAGGGCTGGAGTATAACACAGGCTGTGTCAGCTCTGGAGTGGAAGGAAGATGACCTCTCACAAGTTTGTCAGTGTAAAACAAACACATAAGGAAAGGTCCTGTGAAACGCCACTTTCATTTCTTTAAAACCTCTGAGTTAGACATTTTCCATGCCAAGTAGCCTCTGGACAAAAACCTCTCATAAGCATCAACCAACACTGAAGTTCTTATTCAGTGGTCAATGTAACCACAGAAATGACTTAAAAGTTTTAAAAACCACACACAAAAAACTTGGAGAATCAAAACCAAATCCCAGTTTAGCTGCACCTAAGGATGCAACTGAAAGGCATAATCTGATTAACAAACTCCTTTTTTTTCCTTTAGATACAAAAAGATACAAGGATGGCTGACTACAGTAATGGTTTTGTGCAGCTTAATATTCTAAAAGAGAACTCAAACTTTAAGATCAAACTAATCCTATTGAATAAGGAGCATAACTAAAATGGAAACCTTCACACCTGTCTACATCAGTATTAGGCATAATAAAATGCATCTAATTCTTCATTCAATATAAGTTGGTTAGAAACCAGAAGAATGCCACCTACATTATCAAAATATGTGTAAACTGAGTTTGATGCAGATGTGGGAATTCAGATCATTTGTTAACATGAAGGAATAGGACCACTACCGTTACAACAGTGAGAGCTAAAACAATGAACATGCAGCCTCTTTGATCCTGCATACTGAGAGCAGCTGCAGAGAAAACTTATTCCCTCAACAGGGAATTCCCTCACCCTTTCTGGGATAGCCTGTTTCGTCTTTCTCTCCCTTAACCTTTCTACTCAAGTGAAACAACACTCTCAACCCACTTAAGAAAAATACTTGATATAAAATCGTGCTACAACAGAAGAGATCTTAAATTCTGTAGCTCTGCTCTAGATGTTTTAAAAAGAAAAAGAAGTGCAGGATGCTGCTGCTGACCAAGGCTCCCTGTGAGCCCCACGGAGTGAAGGACACCACCACATCCAACACTCCAACGTGATTACACATTACCACTGACAGTCTTCACAAAGTTCCCTCTCCTTCACAGGATGTGTTTCACCCTAACAAATACTAAGAAAAGATGTGACCTTACAGACAAGTTCAGAAGGAAACTACACGTGGGAAAAAGAAAACACATATAAGAACAAGGAAAGCCATCCAAACTGGAAAGCCCCTTCCAGAACAAGGCATCTCTATGTCTAAGCAGTAAGAAACTGTTTAAGGAATACCAAATCCAGTGTGTTTGATACTCTTTCACTAGAACTGACAGGCAAGTGTACACAGAACTCTGCAACATGGTTTAGTGACTGAGTATAAGCTGCTTCATTTTTACGGCAAAACACTAAGCACTGCCCTTGAAGGGCTGTGTCTTTCAAAATTGAAATGCTTACGTGTGTGAGCTTGTACAGCCAGCCCAGCTTTGGGACAGGGCAATCCAGGAGGCCTGGGGAGCCCAGTGTCCCAGTCTGTCCAGTCAGGACAAGGCAATCCAGTTATCAACACTCGACCAGGAGCTGCAGAACCATTCCTGACAAGTGACGCCATCCATAGCCAGCCTTCTGGGACAGGACACAGGCTGCTGGCACGGAAAACACATGCATGAGGGGAGAGCAATATTGAATTCTTTTGCTCTGGAGACCCTGGGAAGACCAGAAAACCAGAGAAACTAGCACAGAATGCGAAGAAAACACATTTCCTGAGTAAAGGAAGCAGTGAAGTGCACCGAGTGAGAAAACCCAGGCAAAATTAGAATAAATGGCTTAAATGGTCAACCTTTGCCAACTCTGCTTGTACTTGACATTATTTGGTCACTTTCTGGCATTTATTTCTGCATCCAGGATTACTTTATCAGTACACAAAATATTAATGTTCCCCTGTAGCTCTTAAAAAAACCCAATAAACTTTTAAAGAAAACAGCAAAAATAGAGGTTATTCAGACCACTGAAGTAATTAGCATATGTGTTTCAAGGGCAGGAATTTTTTTTGACTTTTTATGTACATGGGACACATCACTGGATTTAGCTTCTGAAAAGATATTCACCACACTAAATACTCAGTGTTCAGCAAAAAAAGCTTACGCTCTTAAATAACTGACAAGAGCAGCTGGAAGTGGGCAAAGCAACACAAGATAATCAAAAACAGCTCCATATTTTAAGCAGGAAACAATGCTTCGTCTGTTGCAAGGTATTTTTAGAGTATCAACAAAAAGTCAAACTGAAACTTAAAAGTATTCCATTCCATGTTCTATGCTCCAGACAGTGAATGTGTGCTTTATGCACCACAAATGCCCTTTGGTCTTAAAATTCAAAGCCTAATATCACAGAGTGTTTGGACAGAAAAAGCCAACTGAATTTACATATTTAGATTTAAAAAGGCAAACTTATTTTATTTAATGGAGTTTCAGTTTTCCAGAATGGTACCTGAAGCCTTGATGCTCTCAGCTGGCTTCAGACTGTATTAAGTCAGAAATGCTGCATGCAAGACAGGGGTGTTAAAACCTGCATTTAGCTGACCACAGTCAGCTGAGAATCAAACCTTTACTGCTAAAGGCAAGTAATTCTTAAAACACTCAGGTTTAAAAGATTAAATATTGACTCTGGGTCTTAATAAAAACTTAGGCTTTTCTGTACAGCAACTTCACTTTTCTTTTGAGAGTACCAATTTAGTGCCACTAGCAATAAAAATAAGAAATAAATAATAAAAAACCCCAAACAGACAAAACCAAAACAGAAACAAAGCAAACAAACAAAAACCCCACAAAAAAACTTCAAAACCCAGTGACAGTGAATTTCAGCACATTTCTGTTTATCATTCTAAGTGCTGCCCCAGTGCTGCACATCAGGCTTTCCTTGAAAGGAAAGGGAGAAAGTAAAACAGGGATGGTGAAACCTCAGATAGCTCAGAAACCTCTGAAAGCCATTTTACTCATAAAAAACAATACTAAGTATAATCTCAATTTCTTAATTGTATCTGTGAATTGTATGATGTGAAAAAAAGAGAGGAAATTCTGGATTCACAGATTTCATCCAACTTGTTCCATATACAATATTCCTAAAGGGAGAGGCAGATAAAAGTGAGTAACAATACACCAATCTACAGCGGAATGCAGTGCACAAATAAAGCCCCCATTCTATACAAACATTCACAAGTCTGTACACTCATATTTAAGTCAAGGATACTTACATGAAGATACCTGAATACAACAAGAAGGAAACTAATGCAAATGCAAACTAAGTCTCAAAGAGTATTGTAAAAATTTAA
Organism: Hylia prasina; assembly: GCA_013397195.1. Lineage (NCBI taxonomy): Eukaryota > Metazoa > Chordata > Aves > Passeriformes > Sylviidae > Hylia > Hylia prasina. The sequence continues at coordinate 223,409 of VYXD01013947.1, forward strand.
GTCTGATCTACCAGATCTGAATCAAACAAGGCACAAGAAATATTTATTAATATGGACCCTTTTTGCAGACCAAATAAAGAAAATCTAAATATGCAGGCAATCACTGAAAATCTGATGTATACAAATCCATAAGTACTTCAATAACTTTTATTTCAGAAATCAAAAGCACCCATCTTGTTTCTCCAGATTCCCTGCCTTTCAAGCCCTACGTGGCTACATTCTAAATATTATCTTTCTGTTGCCATAATAATCTGTCCTTTGTTATTTGACCACTTCTTCTAATATCTAACAAGCCTTGAAGCTGGAAAACCTAAAAATCCCAGCTACTTACCACACAGAATTTCTACTGACATCAATGAAGTTTCCAGGCATACCATGTACTACATTTGATGTTCAACTTCTGATGGGATTTAGTGCAGGAAGAACACTGCAAACTAAGCACAATACTGCCATTATTCGTGTTCCTTCAGGCCTGATATTGGGTCAACAGAACAACAATGCTCACGCTACTACAAAGCCATCTGAAACAACTGAGTATGTTCTGTAGAAACTTAATATACAGGATTTTATTTTCTTTTTAAATTAAAACACATTACATGTATTTTATACTGAATGAGCTTTTGCTTAGTAAGTTAAAAGAAAAAAAAAAGCAGATTCTCAAATGCAGGCAAGTTGCTGACTTTGGGACAGTTAAAAAAAACAAATGTGATTATATACTGCAAAGCAGCTGGCAGTACAGAAACCCACCAGGAAATACTAATACAAATTTATCTCTGAAGCATTTACTCATTTAAGAATGAGTAGTTCTGTAGAATTTCTAAACCAATTGTAATTAAGAAGTATTTTTTGTTTATATTCTGAAGCTTATTATGTATATTCTTTGTACTATCACCTCACCATAGGCACAGACAGGACTTACAGGTAACCTGGTAGAACTTAAACAACAGTCTTCTGGCTCTGATTGTTTGAACTGTGTCATAAACACACAAAATTTCTATGCTATATTAAAATAAAAACAGCCAGCTCCTTTCAGCTGAGGCCAGAGGCAGATCATCTCCTTGTGGTTACAGAGGTCAAGTTAAAAAACTCAGGAAAATAAACTGGACAAGTAAACCTCAACTATGAGAACACGGGAGAGAGAGAGAGAGCAGAAACACACAAGTCTATGGTAGGTAGAAAGAAACACAGGGCAGAAATAGACAAAGAGCTGAGATTACCTTAAATCTAGAAAATAAAATCCAATAACAAAGCAAAGCAAAAGGCAAAGAGCAAGGAAAGAGAACATGCACCCTTCAGCAGAGGTCACAAGGCCAGACAGCTCTGCCAAGTCCCACTGGAGTGACACCTTCCCAGGAATCTCTGGAGGACTTGGAAACTTCGAAGAGTTTAAAGAGACAATATTTATTTGATGACAATAAGCCAACAAAGAGGAGAAAGTACCTCTTTTTACTTGGTTTCTGAGATTGACTAAAAGCCTTGAGAAATATGGGGAAACTGTGGGAGTAACTGCTGTACATTTCCAGCTCAATGCTAGTGAGACAAGTAAACACATTGATTACTTTCTGGGACACAAAAATTAATCTTCCTGCTTGGTTTCAAACATTCCCCAAATAGCTTTCTGTTACTTTAGGGTTAAAGGTGCAGACTGTGGGGTTTTCCCCCTCGGATTCTGTCCTTTACATCACTAATGCAAGGAAGGACAAGAGAAAAGAAAAATCAACTTAGAAATAGTTATTTCTGCTGTATAGAAATAACTATGTCTGAAGGGCTGTAAAGACAGGTTTCTTCATGCTGCAGAAAACCAGAAAAAAATCTGGATGCAGAAAAAGTTGTATGTCTGGGTAAAAAAAATTGGTTTGTTTGAGATTTTGTTCATTTGGCACATCTGTTTACCTAAGCAGGATACCAACCACCTTGTCTTCAAATCCACATTTAGAAATAACGCCCGTAAGTTTTGCTTGCAAAAGCTGTTCTACATATAACTTGCTGCCAACAGAGCTCTTTTCACCTGTGTTCATGTATGTTTGCACAAATTGAAAATTATATATGTGCATGTTTAAACACACTAATTTTGCATCATTTCGATTTTATCTAATTCTACAATGGCCACCTACCCTACCAATCAATGCCTCCCAGCCACATCTAAATAAACCCATTTTAAGAAAATAATGGTGGAAGAATTTCTACTGAGGCAACTGCAGGGTCTGAGCCCAACTCTGTATCTCTAAGTACTGCTTTTGGTGCTTCCTGACACATCATTTTTCCAAAAGTGATATTCCCGCATGACAGCCTTTCACCTGATCAAGGCAGAAGTTATTTCTACAAAGACATTCTACTACTCTTCAGCAGAGCACTTCAGTGTCTCTGTCAAAGCATCAATACTAGTTCTTGCAACCCTGTTTTTCAAGATAACCCTGAATTTAAGAATCTGTTACAACCTGCAATCAACATTCCCAGCAGCTAGATTTCAAAACGTTATGCACTGCTTCAGCTCTTAAGCCCTTATGTCAGGGCAAATGAGAAATTCTAATACTAAAATCCAAACAGGGTACTCTTAAAAAAGGTACTAATTTACTTTTGTCCTTTAGCCTTTTTATACTTTTTAATATTATAGCCGTGCCTTCAATCCAGAAAAAAACACCATTCCTATTTGCACTAGTTCCACAAGCCTGCCAGCTGTAAAACCCATAAAATAAGAGTTAACACACAAACAGGAAGTTCTATTCAGTCAAACAGGAATCATCCCAGTCAGATCTAAATTACACAGACTTCCAGGCGTTCCTTTCATGCAACCCATGGGACAACTGGGGTTACTTCAGTTTAAGAATAAGCTATTGCAGTTTAGCCTAAACCCCTTCCAGTTTGACTCCAAATGGTCCATGTGGTCAAGGCGCAGCTGCAACTAATCACCCTGGTGTCAGCTGGGCAGCCCACTATGATCCATGGAGATTTTACTGCCTTCTAGCTCCTCAGCATCACTCCTAAAGCACGAATATACTGAAAAAAGACCATGCAGTCCTCCCAGCTGTGTTCAGGGTGGCCCTGCTGAGATGTGCTGTCTCCTTCCTCCCACGTTCGGAAGCTCTGAAAAACCTGAAAAATTTTTCAAAACTTCATAAGCAAAAAATCAAGCCCATGTGCCCCGAGAGCTGAGAGAAACATCTAAATTTACTACTGCAGTGCTCTCTCCACCAGCGGTTTGAAGAATGGCCATGCCATGTTAACAGCATTATCTCTCTAGTCAGCTCCCATCGCTGGGCTGCACTTCTACTCTCTTCAGACCGCAGGAAATTTTAAGCTGTTGTTGCTATTCCAAATCCAAAGGGCCATGAAGTGGGAAAACTCTACAAAACAAAAAAACCTTCCAGTTTCTCCCTGTTCTCAGTTTAAAGTCCAGGGAGATGAGCAAGCAAAAATAAGCTCTACAAAGACCAATGTTCTTTCCCTTGCTTCACATCTTTTCTAAAAGTGGAGCAATGTCTTAGAGCTGAAAGAACTGGAATGTCTTTGGAACAACAGAGAAAGCTAATAAACTGGACATAACTTTACAGGAAGTCCTGGTGTAACACAGAACAGAATAAAATGCACACATCTCTCTTCAAACTTTTCACATCATCTTCAAGTACAAAAAAAAGACAAAATCTCTGAAATCTAATGTATAAATTATTTACTTTCTTTTAAAAAGCTGCTCCTGAACTCCTCCTTGCTCTAGCTCTCACCAGTCAGCCATTATTTGCTAATTTTTCCCAATACTTGGTTTCCATAACACCTAATTAACACATGAAACTCTAGAGCTTTGCTTAAAAAACAACAAAAAACCCCAAACAAATAAACAAACCCACCAAATTAAAAATTAAACCAAAAACTTCCCATTCTCTAACTCTTCCCTTGCTGTTCAGAAATACAGCAGCATTGTATTTGCAAAAACAGAGAAAAATCTTCTTTTGCACACATTAATACACACAGATGTCATGAGATCTTAAAATAAAAAGCCATGCTTTCTGACCTACAGGAAAAGAGTTTTTCCATGCTTCAGATTTTAATCAAAACCTGGTCAGAGCTCCATTCTAAACAGTCTGATTTTCCTTTTGAGCCAAAAGCAGCTTCTATCTAGTATTTTAACAAAAAATGTACCAGTGAAAGCCTCACCACAGGAATCTTTAGCCCGCGTTGTTTAAACAAACCCAGCTGGTAACTTCGAGTCAGCAGCACACACAAAATTACCAGGATGCCTTTCATCTTGCTCTGTGATCATTTCCCATGCATCTCTGATACAGTGTCCATGGTTTTTTCTAGTCAGCACAGCTCCTACCATTCCGTCATTTAGAAAGCAACTGCGGCAGAGTGCAAACTTCACAAGGCCACAGACATTTCCTGAAGAACAACACATTACCTGCCAGATGAACTCAGAACCGGTTTTTGCAAAGAACAGTAAAAATACCTTCCCCTTGCAGGACTCAGTGTAACGGTATAGTTTTAAAAGCTGCAATGCAGGATGCATATAACTTGCTTTCCAAGAAAATAGGACTGTGTTGTTCTTAAGCTTCCAATAAACAAGGATATAGCAGCTTTATAACGCTCTGTTCTTCATGCATTTAAGAAATATTCAGATTTATTTGCATTTTACTCTGGGAGCAAGAAGCTCATGTTGCCAAAGAGCATAAATTTACTCTTATGGATAATTTAGGATCAAACTCATCAGAAAATCAGCAATATTAGTCTACGTTAATAGTCTGAAGTTAAAAATGTAACTGAAAAACTCTGAAAGGTAACTTTCACTCAGGTCCATGAGCTTTCCAGCCACTGCAGCAAAGACTTCAGCACACCTGGCACAGAGCAGGCAGGTTCGTACCAGTCACCAACACCTGCACATCCACAGCTACTGCTCCTCCTCAGAAAGCATTGCTGAGCCTTCTCTGCCCTTGAAAATGGCAATGAGAGCTCTTAGTTACCCTTCTTCCTGGAAGGTAGTGCAGGTAAGTAGTGGCCTAGTAAATTTACGGTTAATAGTAAAATAAATTTTATTTTAAGTAAGATGTTTTGACAATGATTACTTTTACCTTCAAAAAAACTCTGTAGTTAAAGCAAAAGCTAGGACAGTAGAAACCTGATAACCAGCTTAATAACTTTTCACTCATTCAATTTATTTTTTTTTCAAAAGACACAACAAAAATTCTATTGCCCATAATACATAACTAGTGTTGAGGTTTTTTGTATCGTAACAAAGAAGCAATTTAAAATACATTTTTGTAGTTGAGGGCTCGGCAGGCCTGGCCCCAGGCCATGTAGGAGCTGGCAGCACAGCACACACAGCCTGATCTCAGTATTTCTAGGGCAACAACCAGGACCAACTGCTCTCAGCCGTCCTGCCCACTGGAGATGCAGCAAACAGTGCACTGCAGCTGCCCTGCAGGCAGGTGCAGACCTGCAGCTCCTGCTCCCCAGGCAGCAGGGAGCTGCCCCCGGGACGGGCACTGCTGCACCACAGCAGGGACAGTCCTGCCTTTGCCATGCTCAGCTCAGCTGGGGTATGAAACAAGGCAATAATAGGCATACCTGGGTCTTTCTTGGTCCCTTTGCCACCCTCTCGGCTCTTTTTTAGAACGGCCTTTAGCATTTTAAATGTCGCTCCTAGAGAATAACAGAGAGAAACAAAAATAAATGCAACATCCATTCACACAAGTCGAAACAAAAAGCAGACAGGGTGAATGCAAATAAAACAGTGAGGTAATTATGAGAAACTTTTTGGTAACCACATTTATTTCTTACAGCATCACTTGGTTAAGCAAAGTACTGATGCACAAGGAATGTTTGAATACATGAACTAAGCAATTAAGAGTTTGCTGTCTTCCGGTACAGAAAACTAATGCAGCATTCTCCACATTCCACAACCAAATGCAGTTACAGGGCTAAACCTGAGTAAGTTGCTCTAAGACACTCCAGCAAAAATAAACTAAAATCAAGCTCTAACTCCTGACTGGAGTTCAGCAGCCCAACTGGCAGCAGCGGGAGCAGCCTGGTGTCACTTGAGAATGCCAACTGCAAGCCTGTACAGCAGGGATAGCAGCAGGATGTGGTACCACCCTCCACTCTGTCCTCACACACAGCACACAGGGGAACTGAGGAACAAACTCCTCCATCCCCCCAACGCTTTCTGCCTGTCACAAGACACACTTAACAGTCAACCTCAAGTGAGCACCAGCTGCACATTCTGCAGCAGTATGAAGTATAAGAAAAATGTATCTGGGCTGATAAATCTGAAAGACTGTTCTTTCACATAAGCAACTTCAGTTACAGAGCAAGGAAAACAGAATGAAAGGAATTATTAAGAGTATTTCTTTCTCAAAAAGCTTTCTGGGAGCATCTGTGAATTGTAATTTCATTTATTTTCTCTACCGAAAAATTCAAAAGTTATCTCATTTTAGAAAACTTACAGCACGGAATATGCAACAAGAAGGGGGGAAAAAGTAATCTGACTATGCTGTCTTATGTAACAGACAGCCATGAACCCCACACGAATTCAACAGGAAAAGCAAAAGTCTTCCATCCAAAAACTATGGATTCCTCAGAGAGTTCTCTTCGATTAATGAGACAAAGCAGAGAAAGAGCCATCAATACAACAGAGCTCTTCAGCTCCTATGAACAACCTGAAGCACAAAGAACAAAGCAGGAGGTTCCCAGCCCGGTGCTGCTGCCAGCCAGGCACACCAAGGGGTCCCCGGGCAGGGGGACAGCGCAGGGAGCTGTGCTCAGGGGGGCACAGACACCTGCCCTGCGCCTGCCACGGCCAGCAGGTGCCGCAACACCTTCAGCTGCTTCCTGAAGGATGGAAATTCATCAGCCCTCTTCAGTTTCAGCATCAAGAAAATTGAAAAAGCTCACAAACACACCCTCAAAATTGGATCATCAAACCAAAAAGTGAAATACACTAAAAGGAAACCATTTATGATTACTTATTGGATAAAAAGCAAAATAAATTTATCAAAATAAGCATACAAAAACCATCTGCCATGTTAGAAAGCCTGCATTCTACAGTGACAGGACCTGAAGCTGTTAATGAACTTCAGAATCTAAGAGTATTTTACATACATTAGAGTGGCAGGGGAAGAAAAAAAAAAAAAAGGAACACCTGAAAAATCACATATTATATCTAACTTTCTTATTTTGCAAATACAACAAAAAGGATTTTCTATTAACCAGGACAGGCTTGATATAGAACTGTATATGTCATTCCTATTCTTAGAATATAGATAAGAGCTAATGAGAGACCAAATAAAAGGAATCAAGGACAATTCCACCCTAGAATTTCACTTCTTGGAATTGAGGCCAATTTCCCTACAAATTGAAGAACTCTGTGCAAAGAGTTCTTCAAGGATCTATTCCAACACAGAATAGAACTGGCATACAAGATAGTTGCTTACTGAGACCACATTCAGTGTAGATACGAAAAGTGCCCACTATCTGGAAATAAAGTCCACTTCCTTCCTTTTCCCTGATAAAACGAAATGCAAAAATGAAAGATCAGCACTCCCAAAGCAACTCACCTTTTGCTATGGGAGTTATGCACAGAGAGGGAGCTAACCCTAAGAGCTGCAACAGCAAAGCAATAGCAGGGCTCTTTCTTTGCAAGCTGAAAGGCATAAAAACTAAACTGTCTTCTGAAGTAATGCTAAAACCACCACCTTGGGTTCAGTGCAACATCATTCTCATTTCAGAGTGTGCAGGTGAACACGGAGGGAATGAACCAACTACTACAGCTTAGAAATACTACAGACAGTGTTACTTACAAAGTAAAAAACCCCACCAAAAGATATATCAAAGTTATTTGCACCTACTGTGACGCTTATTGACAAACGTCCAAAAGCATTTCAGGTTCAGGTAATGTGTTTCTTAACACCCATCATTCACACCTCAGGAACACTAATTGAAGTGAGCAGCGATAGTGTGCACTTGTAACTTCTCATGCCTTGAACCAGGCACAAGATATTAGATCTTGTTTTGTTTAAAAGACAACTGTATTAATAGGATATTTTCCAGTAATGCTGGCACAGTGTCTAAGTACACTGCACTTTCCTCACAGCCAGGCTGAAGTAGAATCACTCCCCGTCTCAGACTTCAGGAACTCTTTCAGCTACTGCAATTGCTTCACTTTGGTAAACAACTCCAGTTTACATTTTCTTAATTCATTTTGTTTAATTCTGCCATGAAACCACTTGTTGTTTAGTTTTTTTAAAGATTTAAAACCTATCATTCCCATTTAACAATGGCTATTAGACGTGGACTTGTTATCCCAGAGTGCTAATAATAATAACATCCCAACAGAACTCTTCTGCTTGTCCAATTGAAGACCCTGTCAGCTGCCGACAAAGGTGGATTCCCAGCTCACACCAAGAGCATTTTCAAACAGATGCTGTCCTCCCACCAGTTCAACTGTTTGTCTTCAGATGCAGAAGACATTCCACACGTGATTCCTGCTCAGAGCATGAAGGGAAAAGGCAGAAAGTCCCTTGATTCAAGAATTTATAATGATCAGCTTCTTTATGAACAACTCCAAAACACTGTCAGCTTTATAAAACACAAATCTTAGGTCATGGAAAGAGTCGGGAGCACAGTCATACAAAACAGTTCATTTCTCAACTTTTCTAAGAAGTACTTCATTACCTGAGGAATCCCCTCTGAAAAGCAGAGACGGAAAAATCTCTCCACATTCTCACTCAGCCTGCAAGTCTCTCCTTAAACGTCAGCAACTTCCTTGCATGGGAATGTTTTCCATGTAAAAGACAACACTACTGAAGACACCAACATCAGGAACAAGAGGATTCACAGCTCTTGTTCCACCTCCCTCACCTTTCAGAGAAGGTTATTGTCAAAGATTACCCACAGGAGTTCATCACTACTGCAGAGGTCAAATAAACTAATCCCACAGGGAAGGTAAGCACCTGAGCTAATGCCCATGAACTCCTGACATTCACACTCCTTACATTACTACCCACAGCTGTGTTCAAGCTCCCATATTTAGATCCTAAAAACCAGTCAGCATTTATTTGCAAAGAAATAAAGGCTGGAACATCTTAGTTTACTGTCTGCACAGAAGTACTTAAGGATTTGCCACCCTTCAGTGTGAGATTTATTAAATACGTACTTCAAATAATCTGTATTTTTATATTTTGCATTTTTGAATCCAAAGATTCAAACATTTGAATCCCAAAATCCTAAGCTTAGAAAGAAAAGTTCATTTAGTCAGAAGTGCTTTCACTGCCTACAAATATATTCAGAGTGTCATTCTATGTGTCACACAGAGAAGTTCCAACATTTCCCTTTTCTGGCAAATTCCAAGTCCTTTAGCTGAACTGCAGATTTCAAACAAGAGGAATATACAGCAAAAAACAATACTTAGAGGAGCAAGGTATTACTGATATAACAAATTAAGACAGTAAGTAAAAAAATCCTTAAAAATTACTACATTTTAGGCCATCGATATCTAGCATTCTGTAATAAACAGACGGCATATCCCCAGATATGAGATTACTAATTCATGAATGAGCAGACATTTGAAGAGGATAGCGTTTTTACTTTTTTTTTTTATGATACAGCTTCCAGTGAGATATATTTGTGTTATGTGATTCAAATGCATGAATGAAAATGATAAACCATACACTTGTCCCTACAACCAAGTAGAAAGTGGCATACATGTTTCCAACAGGCTATATTTAGCCAGACCCACTAAAGTTAAATAGTTATTATTGAAATATTTTTATACAATACCCTAAACAATTACAGTCTTTACCCTTTGCAGGTGTTTCTCATGCAGAACAAGCAATACAGGTACAAAACAGACACAATACAGATACAAAACTGACAAGCGATAGTACATTTGCAACATTTGCTCTCCACTCAATCATCTAATTATTATTAAACTTACCTATGAGATACTCCACATTTTCTCCCTCTCATCTGACCCAGTGAAAGCTCTGCAGCAGTTTAAAAGGAAACTGCAAAGGCACAGCAAGGTTCCCAGTTTGCTGCTCACTTCTGAAGTGGAATTAGGCCCTGAAGCACTATTAAAATACAGTAAGAGGTGAAAGACGAGGAAGCGTGAGAAAAACCTCATCGTGTTAACTGTTGGAATGTGCTTTTGCAGTAGCTTTTTTCCCACCAGTCTGGATCTACATTTCCTTTCCCAGATGTCACAGATGTAACTATTCTGCCCTGCAATCGCCCAGTTTTCTGCTATGTTACTTTTACCAAATTGCTGATTATTTTGGCCAGTGTCCCTGAAGGCTGCCAACGCTGGGGAAAAGCTGGTCGCTTCACTTGACTGCTGTCCAAAACTCTTGGGGTGGTGCCAGACACTGCAAAAATGACTCCTGATCACCATTTCAGAGATTACTGCTCCCCTCTACTTGTTACTACCCTGGCCCACTGAGGAAACTGATCTTCACTGAAGCAGATGGAGACCACTCAGGAGCCAGAACTATTCACTTGAAAGGTGGTAAGCCCCTGTTTGAACCAAGCCAAAGGATTCAGCAATCATGCAGATGGAGAATCATGAGTGGAATCACCTGTCTGGCTACACTGGGAAAGAAGAGCAGCAGCTGTCAACAAAACCTGAAAATCTTACCTGTTCACAGCTTTTTCTTGTATGAAAAATATCTGAGAACAGCAGAGGTGTTTTAGACTTTTTGTTCCCATTCTGCTAAGACCCTCCAGAGCAAATGCCAAGACTCCTCTCATCCACTTTTTCTACAGTTTTCCCTTTCTTCAGGTATGACTTAAAAAACTAAATGAAAACTAACTAATCCCAACAAAACCCTAAATCAGGTCAGTATTACATCCAGAACACAAAAGAGAGGACATTTTTCATCATCGCAGCTACTTTGCAGGTTTTCAATTAATCTAGTATGCCTGAGATTTTTATTTTTTTAAAGAAACATCACACTAATACAGACAGCTGTATGTCCTTGAATGATAATATATGATGGTGCTGATAAAACTCAAAGCTTATTTCTATTTTAGTTCCTTATCATATCTAGTTCCAAATCTCCTACAGTCTTCATCCTTCTTATCAGGTATTTTCAGGATTTTATTCTCTGCCTTTTCATGGAATTTTCCTCCTGTTTTATTAAGAGTTTTCTCCTAACACTACAGATCTCTATTTAAACATAGACTAGGCCTGTATTTGGTGTCAATCTTTTCTCCCCCATGTCAGCTACCCTGAGAAATTCTGGGACAGTATGTTTTCTATAAACTGCAATCATAAAATACCTGATCTTGAAATGTCTGGGAATCACGGCCACTCACTTTTTCTAGAAATCCACTACAGAGGTCTATCCAAAATCTACACAAACAACATGTTACCTACTTCCTGCTTCACCGGCAGAAACGAACATATTTATTATTAAGTAAACACTTCTGAAGGTTTTAGTGCGGTTTTTAAAATATACTACTCTGATGTCAAATTGATGTTGATTTTTTTCCTTAGGATAACTATCATTACCTATAGTTACTAGAGGTAGAGTGGTCAGCTTGGGATACCCAATGTGACAGAAAGGAAACACTAGGCCTCATTAGGACTTCTTTCATTAGGGCAGACTCATAGAATGGCTGAGATTGGAAAGGACCTCTGGAGGTCATCTGGTCCAGCCCCCTGGTCAGGGCAAGTCACACAAGAAAATCTTAGAAACCTCTATGAAAAATACAAAGCAAAATTTTTTCCTTCAGAGAACGTAACTGTCTAAATGGATCCCTGTGCTGGTTTTGGATTAGACAGTTAGTAACAGTAAATATAAGATGATAGGGATTCCTGCAACCCTTCTCCCCATGAAAATACAAGAAAAGCCAGTGCTAAGTGACCCTAATATGTGAGAATGAGCAGAAATACAAGGAACACAATGCTCAAACATACTGGACTGTCCAGGACACACTGGCACAATTGCACAACTACACACACACAAAAAGAAGGGTATATATCTTTGTGGACAAAGTAAATAAGCAAACTTTGGAATTAAACATTAGCATTTTTGAGAATGCCTAAAGAACAGACATTTAAGTCACATAACCCACAAAGTATGTTGGGTATATACTGCCTCTTCAACCTCAGAGCATCTCAGAACACGTGCCAGCTTGCAGCAGCCTGCAGGAAGGGGAACAATCTTATTTCCATTTCACCTAGGAGGAGCAAAGCCCAGTCTTCTCCAGGTCATATCATACTGGTGGAGCCTTTACAAGGTGGCCAGTGGGGTCAGCCCTGTGCTCCTGCTGCCTTGTGCCAGATGCGACTCATCATCTCTGTGCTTACAGAGGAGATGACATGGGAGAAAAGAAGGATCTCACAGCAGGTACAGAAGGAAGGAAAACCACTCCCCTGAGGCACAACAAACTGTTAGATTAGCTTGGCTATTTCCTGAAATCTCACTCATTGGAATGAGGCAAAACAAAAATACTACTCTCCCTGCTTTCCACCTCAGATCCTGTGCTGCTGCCTTTTTCTGTCTCTTGTGAAATGTAAGCCTTCCATTTTTAATTACCTGCTTGTGTTATTTTATGGACCAGACTCAGGCATTCTTCTGTAGTGCAAACTACAAGGAAACACTCTAACACCCATGTTCTCCCCGCTCCTTTTCCCACTTTTCATTGTAATGTACACTGCAGTCGCATTGGGAGACCTTGTTACAGCATTAACATCAGCTGTTTGCACCTCCCTGACAGGCAACACCTGCCCAGCGGATCACGGATCACACACACGGCCAGCCCCAGCCTAAGTAATTTGAGCTCCCTACACACAGACCCCACACCGGGGAGATCATTCACACGAACTAGACACAGGCTTTAGGTATAACTCCTTGTTAGCCACTGCAGAGCTCAAATTAGGGACAGGAACTGGAAATCCAGAACATCCCAGAGTTCACTCAACAAAAATTAAAGGCTTGTCTATACAAGGGGGAAAGTACTTCACATTCACACCCTCCCCCATCCTGCAATAACTCCCTGGTGTACACAAGATCCTACATGCTCTTAACAAAAATATGAAATACCCAGCAAGCCCATATTTATTAAAATTTTACAGTTGTCCTGTTGTTTTCAGTAATTAAACAGCCAAGCACCACTAAAGCTATTAACTCAGATACCAGAAAGCATTCCTTCCACAGGCAAGTGTCCAAAATAAATCAATTTAAATCTTCACAACCAGAATTTGACTACTAGTGGAAAACAAAGTTTTATACTTAAAAAAAAAAAGTAATTATTCATTAAAATCTTAAGCCTGTGTAAATCTTCACAAGTTTGCTGAGACAGTACATACTGCCTCCCCTTAACCTACTCCTGAGATACCTACAAGCCCACTGTACATCACATGAGTCGAGTTCACTGACACACAAAGAGATGCAACACCAACGAAAACTCAGCTCAAAATCCTGCCCACTGAAGGAAAACTTCAAAGAAACAAAATTCACTTTTTCTCCTGGGGAAGGATGAGAATTGAAGAAAGGAGGGTCAAGCAAGACACACTGAGAAGTAAAGCACCTGTTTTTCCTATTAGAAGAGATGATGAAAACAGGTAGAAAATGAACTTGTTTCTACCAGACTGAGGGACAGTGTGAGGTTCCTCAAATGCCAGTGAGGCAGATGCCTGGGGCACACAAGAGGAGCTTTCTCCAGAAGCCCAGATCCCCAGCGAGACCCAAGGCAGTTCTGGGGGCACACACTGCACACAGGGTGCAAGAACCTCGGGGGAACCTTCTGCACTGGCATGGGAGGAGCAAAAATAGAAAAAGTCCCCTCTGACAAACCAATCAGCAGATTCCTCTGGTGCAGACTTTTACAAAGCTTTGAACTCCAGCATAACGAAATTATTTAATGTTTTGTTCTCCTTTCCTTGTTGTCTTTTAAGGACAAAGTGCAACATTTTTGGTCAGGGAAGAAACCAATATTAATTAGGTCTTTTATCCCTCAGACTTTCAAACTATGCCCGGTACCTCAAAATGAGTGTAAAACACTTTATAAGTTGCTGCCATCAATCAATTTGACTTATTGCAAACTCACAGAAAATATCTGGTGACACACCAGAGTGGCACAAAGAATGGCTTAGACAGAGAATAAATAAACAAGAACATACACAGCAGCTCTGTATTCCTAGAGTTTTGAATATACCAGTACCACTGAATTCTGAAACTGCACAACAAATTAGTACATGATGCTAAAAGGCACAATGTTCCTATACTCCATTTTACCTTTGCCATGTATAATCTGAGAGTAAAGCAAAGTTTTCCCTTATGTCTTGTCACATTGTCTCCTAACTTTTCAAAGTAATTCTTGCATGAACACAAAAATTCTGTATCACTAGTTGGGAAGTGCTGAAAATTTTACCTTACCATGCCTACACTTTGTGGTAGCAATATTCCTCTTTCAACTTTCAATTCATGGAAAATTTTGTAGAAAAATCCAGGAACTCAGTCCCTACTAACACACAAAAAAAATCCCTTTACCACCTCAATGGTATTTAGCCCAGTGTAAAACAGACCTTGAAACATATTAACTAAATAATCAACTGAACTCAATAGCATTTCTGGTGAAAAACACAAAACCAGTCTCCCTCTAAAACTCACACTAAGAATATTTTGTGTTTTGTCGTTGTTCAAAAGCAACAACAAAAACCTAAGCAACAAAAAAACCCACACAACACAGAAAAAGGAAAAAAAAGCCCCACACAACGCAGAAAAAGAATCAAACCCAACCCACACATTAAAGTCTCTACTGACTTCCACTTTATTTAAATGCCAAAAAGCAAAGTTCATATCGCGCTTCTGTTTACATTTACTTGGATATTGTTCAAATACTTAATTGTTAAAGTATGGTCAGAAATATAGATCCCAAGGAAGGGACATCTGCTAAGACAGAAATGGATTAGTTTAATTTTACATGACTGAAAAGAGAAAAGCACAGGCTTTAGACTACACAAATTCTAGTATTTTTCCAGATAAAACAAAGCTGAAGCTGATAAAATCTGAACTCTTTTCAGCAATTAAATGCCTCTGCTGTTTTAAGAGTGATAGCTTTGGATTTAACTTAAAACTACCAGATTTTGACAAGTTAAGACATATTTAATCCTTAATGTAGTGAAGGTCCACCAGAACCTAAGACAACATTTAAAGATGTAAAACTATTGTAACCTACCCAAAGGTCCCCAGGCCTGGAGTTCACATTTTCATGCAAACACACACATCAAAAACCTCCTGTCAGGGCGTTTCCTGTGTGCTAACGAGTTCCAGCTTCTCTCCTTCTGGAGCTAAATTTAACCAAGACTAAGATCGAGTCTTAAAAAAAAAAAAAGGCCAAAAATGCCCAAACAATAAACCAGAAAAACCCCACTAACAAAGATAAACAACACAAAAAACCAACCTACACCATATACACAACTTCAGTGTAGTGCAGCAAACGTTTTACAGGCGGCTTTGGTCTTAAAGCAGTTAATTATCAAATGTATGAAGTATGCAGCAAACAAGCAGCAGCTGCTGACTCTCCGATCCTGCACACTTCTGGAAATGCACTTTAAGGGCTCTGAGGCACAGGTGACAGCAGCTCCCACTGTTCAGGAGGTGTACGTGACAGCTGGTGACCTCCACAGGGCAGGCAGAGGTTCCACCACGGCCAAGGTGCCCAGCCATCGGAATCACAGCACTCACCACAGCCCCCATCAAGCAAAAAAGGGTCCTTACAGAGCCCTCAGGCTTTGCGGCAAACATGCTAATTCTTGAATGTTTTAATTGCAGATTTGTCTGAGCTAGAGGCGCACGCGCTGGTAGGAGGCTAAGAAACACCTCAGGGACAAGGAGCTTCAGCACTGGGGCACCTGCCTGCAGCCACTGCCCCACGTCCTGGGCCGCCCGCAGGGTCACCCCCGGCCACACAGCTGGGACACCTCTGTGCCACCTGGCACACCCCCAATGGCGTCATTCGGACAGAACTGGGCCCCCAGGCATCTTTTCTTAAAAATAAAAAGGTGATAAATTCCACTAACACTGTTCAGGGGGAAATTCTGCTGCAGAGCAAAATGAGACTGCAAACAATTCTACCGTAGAATTTTTTTCTCTTCTAACACCACCCTGTATTATAGAAACCTAAAACACGGAGGAAATCTAAATTTAATGATAATTCACAAGTTCTAACTTGCATCACAATGAATTAAGGGCAGCTGATAAAAAACTCTCAGATATTCAAAATACAGATCTGTAACTTCATATTTTATATACTGTATATATTTATTATGTAGTAACAATATTTAGAACCACTAGAACTCTAAGCTGCATGTAGTTTTCCAATTTCATACACATCTACATAGAGCTGAATTCCCTAATGCAGAAGAACTAGATGACTTCAAGACCAGCCGCATTCCCAAAATTATTTTGGCCATTTAGACTGCAAAAGCGTCTGAGAAGTGCTTCACAGAGTACCTCACCAAGTCAGCCACCTCACACACTGCAAACCATAACCCCTGCACCTGTTTGACACAGTATCTACAGAAAAACGTCAGATAGGCATAATTCAGCACACATTGCCACCAACATCAACAGCATCAACACTATAAAGGCAGCTCTTGGTCTGACCACAGACATTTAAATTTCTGTAAAGGCTGTGGCAGAACTTGCTGCTGCCATCACTGAACATCTTCTGCAGCCCAGCAAGAATCCCAGGCTGAGGTGTCAGACCACCCCTGAGGCTGAGAGCAAACCGTTCTCTGCCAGCACCCGCAGACTCGTCCTGTGGGACAAGACCCCAGTGAGACACCTCACTTCTACCAAGCTGGCTGATCTGCCAGCTCTTCACTCCAAAACCCAGTGGAACTTCTGCCCTCAGACTGGCACCCTCATTAAAAACTAGTATTCCAAATCAAGAGAAGAAAATATGCGAAATACTAAATTGGCGATACTACCTCAGGAAACAAAGCCCATGTCCCAGCAATGCAGTGGAGAAATGACTCTCACAGGCACAGCTGCCTGGCCCTTTGCTCCCACACTCTCGTGAACATCCCTCAGGCACAGCAGCATCTCCATACTTTACACAAGGAGGCCAAGCACTGAAGCTAAGATATTGCAAAGTTGACTATTCTAATAACAAAGTACCTTGACATATTAAGCCTATGGCTTAGCAGGCCTCCTCTCAGTGAGAGGGAGAGCAAAAACAAAATTCTGGAAACACAGCAAGAGAAACAGGACTTTCAGAAGTTAAAGTAATTCCATGAACATGAACTAGAATGCATATACTTCAAGAAGCAGGAGTGGCAATGATGGATGAAAAAAGCCTACACAGTGATGTATCACCTACACAGCACAGAAATCTGAAATCACTATGCTGGAAAAACCTCTGAAGGCTTATGAAGCTGAAAGACAGGGAGGGGGAGCAAGAAGACATTTTAGCTATGAAAGGAGACCAAAAGCACCCTGTTTAACTGAAGCACAAACTGAGTCAAAGAAAACCTGTGCTCCAGTTCAGACTCTCCTACACCCCAGTGAGCAGGAGATGGACACCACAGGAGACTCCAACATGTCTGTGGAGAGCCCAAACACAGCAGATATCATCCCCTGAGCTCTAGAGTTTTATACTTGGACAAATAATGTAGTCAATTAAGCATGCTGAAATACATTTACAGAACTTCTCAAGTACACTGAATACTGAAGGATTAATTCAGTCATGCTAAACAATGAATTTTAAAAGGAAAGGATAGGAGGAGGCAGCAGAGCAAACAGACATATTAACATTAGACCACACAGTGGATATTCTGCATTAATGAGCAACTGATCCCTTTATTTACTTCCCTTCAGGATAAGATCAGAGAGGCTAAGACTCCACAAAAACAAACTTAAAAAAAAAAAAAAGAGGCACTTATCAAACTACACAAAACCAAATGCAGTGAGGATCACGTAATGTTTCAGAGGTTGCTTGTGGGATTTCTTCAGACTATGTTACACTATGCCTTTGATATTCAGAAATCTGTTCTTTTAACAGTGGTGCTTCCTATACACAAACATATTGTTAAGAAATAAAACCTTACAGATTTGTTAGGCCATATGCTGATATTTTTTTTTTAAATTGCCACAGCTTTGTGATAAAAAAACTCTCCAACCTCCACATCAAGTCTTGGGAGCTGAAAGCAAGCAAAAGACATGAACTAACCCAGTTTTCTCAGACTTTCCCACATACAAAACATAAAGCTGACCTTTCTCTATTTTTCTGGAGAACATGAAGATCTAGCTCCTGACAGAGCCTGAAATACCACTTCTAAGTCAAAACAGCATCTCTACAGATAAACCTTAATTTTAAAATCATGGATATAAATTACAATTTACAGATATTTATGGGTGTCATTACAAACAACTAACAGATCAGGCTGATGTTCTTCTATGCGCAAGAGTTTGAAAGCTTGCTGAATAATTTTTCACCTTCAAAGAAAGGTTTCATTTTGATCAGAGGAAGAAGTTCAGCAAAAGAAAAACACCTCTGCTAAAACTGCTCAGCTGCCTTCCAGCATATAATTCAGATCACAAAGTTGCCATGGCACCAACTTCAGGACTGTGGTCATACACACAAAATGTCTTTTTCCTACAGACTCTTATGGGAAGCTGAGCAACTTTGGCCATGAACCAAATATGTTTTGGCTCTAAAGTAGATATAATTCATCACCATTTGGACATTCCAATGGTTAGCTACACTGAGAAAGCAAGGCAACCAGTACTTCAGAGCATCCACATAAATGAAGCTCTGAATACACTACCCAAGTGGGAGCAGAAAGAAACAGTACTTGTGTTTACCTTGCTCACTGGCCCTATTTAATAGTATATTACCGTTTTTCACTTAAACAGCAGAACAGAACAAAGGGAAAGGTTCATTTTTGGCAACTGTATATTAAACAACAGTGGGAGGAAATTTTCTAGGATCTAAGGTATCACGCTTATTATTATTACCCTTATTCCCTGGTATTTTCAGTTTGTGAGTATAAGGCCATTTTTAAGCAACAGCTATAAAAATATGAGGTAACATAGGAGTTCCGCATATACTGAATAATTCTGCAAAACTCTGAAGTAGGCTAGATGAGTAAAACATTTAAAATACTCCAGACCAGTGAACAAACCTCTTGCCAACTGTTTTTATACCCAGCAGTCACAGAATCCCAAAGTAAGCCTCCCACATCCTCAGCTGTTGGCTTTCCAAATGGTGCAGCAGCACTGGCTTCGTCAGAAAGCACCATGTGAGGCAGAGCAGGCGAGTGCCACTGCCACCCTGCCCCGCGGGGCCGCAGAGCAGGGACCACGGGCAGGGGACACATTCTGCACCACACCCAAGGGGATCTAAACCTCCTTCTAATTCCCCGGGGCTCACCCTCACACAATGATGTCTCCAGTCACATGCTACCTCTGAAAACAGTAACTCGGGGTCCAGTCCCCTATCCAACAAATATGCATTATGAGGCTACGGCAAACAAGTATTGAGAAATCAGAAAGTTTTAGGAAGTCTGCTTTAAAATACGCCGTCACTATACACTATCAGTAACTCACATATTAAAAACTAATCAAGTTATCATGTAATCATTTTCTGCTCGAGATCCCAGCAGGAACGCCGATGACCTCTAGGGCAGGCCCTTCTGTCCGAGCCGTCAAAAGCAGGTCGCTGCCCACAGCCCCGCACGTGTGGCGCAGCCCATCCCGCCTCCGCCCGCACCCCGGCCGGACCCGCCCCCCGGCCCGGCCCGGGCGCCTCTTCCCAGCGGCTCTGCCTCGCCTTCTCATACCAAAACCAAACAGCACCAAGAAACCAAGTTTTCCAGAAAGCAGCACCGTGTTTTTCTTTCCCTCCAAACCTTTACTGTTAAAGACATGAAAACCGCCCCGATCACCGAAACGTGACAGTGCGGGCCGGGGAGGCGGAAATCCCGGCCGGGCCCCGCCCGGGCAGCGCCTCCCCCGGCCCGGCCCGGCCCGGCCCCGGCTCCCCCCGGGCCACTCCCGAGCCGTGGGGGACCCCCGCTNTCGGCGGGATGAGCTCACGGGAGGGGCGGTGGCAGCGCCCGCCCCCCGCGGGACGGGCTGGGGCGGAGCGGGGCCGGGCTGGAGCGCTGAGGGAGGCACAGCGGGGCGCTGGCCGCTCGGCCGGACCGCAGCGAAGCGGCCGAGGTTCCGCTCCTCAAACGCCGACCGCAGAGCCGTGCCCGGGCCCGCGGGCCGTGTGCCGCACGGAGCGCCCCACCGTCCGTGCGCTGTGCCCGGCTGAGCTCTGCCCCTGAGAGCCCACACGCACACCTCGGGGCTGGGGGCTCCCCTGTCCCGCACCGGAGGCCGTCCACTTCCACCAAAGCAGCCTTCCATCAGGAACATGAAAGCAATCGCATCGGAGCTTATAAAACCTGCACACGGGAAAAGATTAGTGGAATATAAATAATATAAAAACTATAAATACTATAAATAATAACGACAGATCTGGAACAGATTGTCCAGAGAGGTTGTGGAGTCTCCCTCCACAGGTGGTTGTATTCAAGAACCGTGTGGACACAATCCTGTGCCATGTCCTCTGGGATGACCCTGCTTGAGCAGGGAGATTGGAGCAGATGACCCACTGTGGCTGCTTTCAAACTGACCCATTCTGTGATTCTGTGAAAATCTCAGACTGTTCCGACTGACTTTCTGAACTGGACCATGCAAGGCATTTCAGCCAGCCAGATTAGAAATGCCAGGTGTAGGAACAAGGAGTGTGGCCCTGCCACACAGAAAAAGACAAACTGCATTCTGGAAAGTAGCACCTTTGAAAGGGTTTGGGGCCGCCATAGCAAAGCCACACATCAATGCTGCTGCTCCCAAAGAACCCAGTGTGTTCTTTACCTGTACAAACAAGGGATCAGCCAGCACATGTAGAGGTGGCATTACCTCTGAATACAGCGATGAACACCGTTCCCAGCCTATCCATCCATATTTTCCAGGATACTGAAGAATAAGAGACTGCAGAAGAAATCCGCAAAACTGACCTGACGGCTGAAGATGATGCCAGGCAGCAAGAGTGTTAAAATGTTTAGCTCCTCACAAAGACAGTTCAGATGGCAGCTTATGAGAAAAAGCCCAAGGTACTGGTAATTTTACTGTGGGGCACTCATGGTAACCCCAGTGAGCTGTACCAAAGTAGCCACCAAAGAGCATTATCTCTGGCTGGGAATGTCACATGTAGATAGATAACTGTCTTACATCAGTGGGGTTAGTGCCCGGTGATTTTAAGCATTAACTATGTTAAGTATAACATAGGTTTAGCGGTGGTGATCTGTATGCCATTGTTACGAGCACATCAATCAAAAATGTCCCCAGAAACACTCAGCTGTCATGTTTTTCTCTCCCACCCTGAAGCTGCTTGCTTTTTTCACCCCACATGTCCAATACTGTAGCTATTCCCTGCACAGAGGCCAAAGTGCTTAGCCTTGCTACACACGACCTCTACAATTTCATGTAATTAAATACAAAAATTAATCCTCCTCACACCAAAAAAGGAAAATGTAGGGACAAACCAAAATACATTTATAAATGGCTAAATAAGAATTTGGTGTTTTCCACGGAAACTGACTGATTTTCATATGTAATTCATCATGACAAACTAAATCTGAATTTAACTGCAAAATTACAGTGCCAGAGTATTCTCAAACATTTTCTACACTATGCGAGCATTTCACAAAATGTCTTCCTATGTGTCTGTAAGGGGCACAAGACAATCCATGTGTGTGTTCAGAAAGAAGTGACAGGCTGATACACAAGCAGCACATTCTCTGCAGAACATTGGCCATAACTGCCTTGTTTGGTGTCAGAAGAGTAATGGGAAACAAAGCCCTCAGGATGACAAAAGCAACAGCAATTAGTGACATTACTCTTTTTTTACTGTCACTTTAGCAGCCTGGTAGCTGAATATTGGTTCCGAAACAAGGGGAGGATGCTGTGTGCACCTCAGCCAGCAGCACACAGTGTCTTTTCTCCAGTGGAGAATCCTCTTAATCACATTCTCTTCCCTACATTTTGCCAGTGTGCTGAGGCCTCTATCTGGAAATAAATAAAAAAAAATCCTTCTCAGAGGAAATATCAAAGTTTGGGCAGCATTTTATGATTTTGTCTTTGTCTCTGAAATCTGAGACAAGAAACTGAGCTATGACTCCACTGCTGTGGGATCTACTCCTCAGCATGTCCAGTGCCCACACTCTCTTCCTCTAGATATGAACCCAAAAGTTTTGAAATAGTATTTACAGTTGATTTGATTTAGGTCCTGCTGCTTCACAGAAAAGCTCACGATCGATTCCACTGTTTCCCTATTTGTCTCAGTAGAGCAAAGCTTTTGATATTAGGAACATAAAGATTTTTGCATTCATCAGTAGCTCCCTTTTGGGAAGAATTTAGCTCACAGCTGTTCTTCTACTTTAGCTGTTCTGCCCTCTGCTCCTTCCACTCATTTGTTTGGATGATTTATCCATTCCTAGCTACTGAAATTCTTCAGCTCTTCCTTTTTTCTTCTCACAAAGGTTATGGCTCTCCTCATCTCACACTTATCAATCAAGTTTCTAGTAGCTTTTTCATTTTAGGAAAACAGGAATTACACCACACTGAAATATAATGGCAGCAGTGTTCATTGTATTAACATATATGCTGGGGGCTAGAGAAAGTAGAAATCAGACTTTCTTCCTTTATCAGCTCAGTTTCAGCATTATGTTAGTTCAGGCTTCTCATCTTAACCTACTATTCCAATCCTTGGTTTTGGAGGGTGCCTTCAAGGAAGACAATTCATAAATTTTAGTGGCTTCCAGTCAGTGTAGATGCTTTTATCCCACCAAATTCATTCTCATGCAACATAGTATTTTGGTAGAAAATCCACAATTTACTGATTTTAAGGTAGTAGATGGTTCATGATTTTAAACCCACCTGGAGATGAAACATCATGCAGCTGCTCCCTCAACCCCCTTTCTTCACCCCCACCCCAGTGGAATGCAGAGGAAAATCAAAGTAAAACTTGTATGTTGAGAAAATAACAGTTTAATAATTGAAAATAAAGTAAAATACAGGAATAACGGTAAATAATAAAAAGGAAGAAACAAGTGATGCACACACAATGGAATTGCTCACCATTGGCTGAATGATGCCAGACCCCCCCTTCCCAAACCTAGACAGGCCCTTCTGGGTACCTGCCCCAGTTTATAGACTGGGCATGAAATTCTGTGAGATGGAATATCCCTTTGGTCAGCTTGGGTCACCTGTCCCAGTTTCCTTTGTGAACCTCCTCACTGGCAGAGCATGAGACAAGAAGGAAAAAGTCCTATTCATGAGCTGCAAGCTTATTAGAACAGTATATGCACTCACACCAGCAGAAGCATGCAGTGTAACCACTTGTGCCAGCCCAGTTCCTTATTCCTTACAGCCCAGGTCTGCAAAGTGTTAGGACATTCTGCCACCTCCCCATCACCCCCTTTATTGTCCTCTTTATTCATTACAATTCAAGGCATCAAGAGCAATTTTGAACAAGCAGCTAGAATTTTAACATAATTGGAGGACTCTTTGTAACATATTTACAAGTACCATCTACAGAAATCTCAAAAGACTTTACTGGAGATGAGTTCAAATGCACAAACACCAGGGATGAGCAACACACCTGTTACCTTTGGCTGGCACCTGTGAACAGCTTCAGCAAAATCAGTCTAAATTTGTCTTTTGACTTGTTTTTTAAGCCTTTTTAAGGCTGAGATCCACAGAACAAACCAAATTAAAAGTTTTCAATTTCAGCTCTTTTTTAAATACATAACATTTTCATTATTTAATATTTCTTGATTGTAACACATAAAGAACAAATATTTCAGGCTTATGTAGCTTAAAAATAGCTCAGTTTGCTCCAGCTCTTTAACTTTGAAAAAACATACTGAACGTGAAAAATTTAAACTAGAAGGAATTTAAGAAAGCTGTGATTAATGAAAGTAGAAGGTTGGATTTAAATTTTAATATCAATCTGCATTTTAGTGACTGTTCCATTTCAGCATATGATAAATGCATATTTTGCAACTAAAATGATACCTATTATATTAAAAAATTATATGTCGTTATCATTCCTTTATATAAGTATAACTTCTGAATTGCTCTCCAGAAGTCAGGCCCAAATACAAAAGAGATACACTGGGTATAGAGTCAGGTTCAGAAACTTCATCCCTTGATACATAACTGTTGACTGTGGGATGCTATATCCAACTTTCTAATATTGCCTGGCTCACGAAGCCACGAATTTGTTCTGAAGTGACCACATTCAGAAACAGACTATGTGAGCATCTACAAACTGAGAAAATCATACTGAATGTACCCAATACAGTCTGCACCCTTTCCTATTCCTTGTGCTGCCTCACCTGTACCTGACTCCAGCTGGGAACCCAGAGACTGCAGGAAAGGTAGGGACTCTGATACTATTTGTTACCATGGAATTAGGCCCTTTGTATCTTTACAGCTTCTAGGTAGTCATAGTCATGTGCCCCATGAAATACCAAATTATGATTTCATAAAATTATCTATTATTTTTCCTTGAAACTTTTCCAGCAGATTAAAATGTACCTCCTTGGCAGAAAACAGCTGTATTTCTGAGGGCAGCTCAGCTGGCAGAGGTGGAACAAGCTGTAGGCATACAGCAACCTCTTGTGGCAAATTCAGCACACATGTAATAATTAATAACCTCTGAGAGTGCATAAGCTATTCTTGGTATGAGTTACAAACCTCTATAAAATTGTTTTAACAAACAGCTGGAGTGTTGGAGTGTAGAAGAATGGCTCAGTGAACAAGGGCACGAATGTGTGCACAGTCCTGCCTTTGAAGGAGATGTGTAGCATCCTCGAGCTGTTCTTGAAAGGAGGAAGATAGCAGCATAAACAACAAAAATGTTAAACAGGATGAAGCTAACTGTGAGAGAGGAGGAGTATGTGATTGCAAGCCTCGTGCAAGGATGATGTGGACCAATTATTGCTTAAGCTCTGCCGCGTGCATTTGGGACACAGACCAATCATGCTAGAAGTTAGCAAGGCTTGAACTGCTAGATATTGTACCCCAGAACCCTGAATAAATGAGCAAGATGCATGACTCACACTGAGCACTGTCCTGACTCTGGCCAGCTCTCGTTAACATCGGAGAGTGCCTGTTAGCTGGACACTCAGAAATACTCATACTCACACTTCAGAGCTCTAATAGTCCTTCTCTTCAATTACGGAATGAATTAAACATTGGCGGCCCATGATAAATGAAGTGTCAGACTGAAATTTCTGCTAATAATATAATCTAGAAGTTTTTCATTAAAATTGAGCAAGAATGGCATAATGGCCAGGAATAGAATCTGTGGCCATGTATGATAAGAACCATAAACACACTATAAAAGTACACATTCCTCCAGCCAACTGACCAGCCACAAATACCTGTCCTGCACAGGCTGAGGAGGAAAGGGCAGTGAGAAGGTACAAGGAGGGAAGAGGAGGAATGACAACATGTGGAAACAAGGTTCCTCAACAACAGCAAGATTTTCCAAACCAAGAGGTGCCTTCCTGGGAACATGGTGTGGGAATTTCACACAACAGGAACAGTATGAGTATGGCAGATGACACTGATTAGACCACTGAATTTATTTTTTTAAACATTGTAGGAATATAGTTTTCTATGCTGGAATTAAAGGTGAACTCAAGAAATTATCTGGCTTATGTATGCACCACTTACCAGGACTTTTGGGGCTTATATGCCAGGCAGAGGTTATTGTGCTTGAAATGCTTTGCAGATTTATGCATACCACTTAGAGAGGAACAGGCTGAACAAGTACATCCTGGAATGCACAAAGGCTTTAAACAACAGCTAATACTTGTTTATTAAAATTAAGTCTTGTGTTATAGTTCTCTTTTATTGCAACTTCCCAGTCTTGCCACATGTTATTTCTTTGCCATTTCATCTGCTGCAGTTTCACACAGGAATCAGAAATCCCATCACCTTAATTCAGGCCTTGGTCTGTGCACTGAACAGCGTATACTGTAGCTCCTGCTAGACCAATGACAAACTGCACAGTCCCAAATTCCCAAGCAGCCCTGTCCTGCACTAGCCAACCTAGGAGCACCAAGTGCTTAAGGGTAGAGACTTCCTTGCCCCAGAGGAAACTCCTCCCCACAGAGAAGTCCAACAGAATGTGTGTCTCAGGCCATCAAACAGCACATGTGACATTACCAAGCTGACAAAGACATTGAACCAACCAACGTGTACTGAAATCTCTTTTCACAGCTTTCATTGTCCCTTGGCTTCCCATCTCTGTAAGGTGTTTTGAGGGCTAGAGCTAATAACAACTGCATATTAACCAACACTGTGTCCTCCAACATGGTAAAATGAAGATCAGCAGAAGAAATACTTTGCTGAAATCATGTCCTTCTCACTGAATGCCTGCATTGTTTGAAATAGGCCATGAAAATCCTGAAAACAGTCTTCCTGCAGGGATTTGATTTTTCTAGCAAACCTACTGTATTTGTTTTTTATGTGCTGAATTTGGTGGCAATTCATATTTAAATAATGAAAGCTAAATGTTAAGGCTTGAACTGAATAAAACAAACTCCCTGCAACAGAAGGCACAACAGCCTCATCACAGTATCATCAGTGATGGTGCAAACACAAACTGGACACCACCTGACACAGCAGGACATGGAACAGAACATCTGCCAGGATTTCCTGCTCTGCAAGATTTACCTTGTAGCAGAAGAGGAGATTGCACCTACAAGAGGAGATTGCTCTACATTTAGGAAACCCATGAAACAGAGTTTATCAAAACTAGACCTCCTAGTTTCTTGTCTGGACCTGTTTTTACATGTGAAGGTTTTATCCAGGTAGTACCTGGAAGATCCTTTCCACTGCAGCCTGCTCTCTGGCAGGCCATTGGGCTGCTGCAGGGCACACCTGGATCTGCTGTGCTGGGGGGACTGGTGCAGCTCAGATCCACGGGCTGAGCCCATGCTGCAGAGCTCTGTTTGGCCACAGACATGGTCCTGCCAGAGACTCGGGTTACCAAAGGTACTTTGCTTGTCTCTGTGGGACTGCACTTGCCAAGTGTGCACTGCACAGAGCAGTGGCTACGGCTGTTTAACAGAACCAGTCCATCCTTAGCAATCACTGTATCACTGCCTGATTCATGCCACAAAAGGCAAAAATCTCCCTTCTACACCAAGCACATCCCCCCTCCCTGAACGTACTGCTTTAAACCGTTGAATTCAACATTCAGCTTCACACACAGTGATGTTCATAAAGGCCTGCAGAATCACACCCTACAACTTTTCACTAGTTGTGGATTTTCATCAGAAACAAAACGCGTGAAGATTAGAATTCTAAAGATTTTATTAATATTCTTTGTAGCATGTATTGGCCATTGATACAGTAGAGTGCACTGTGCTGTTTTTGGCTTTGAGAGCATGGATATTCATTTGACACATGGACAGCTTTGACTTAAGTCCTGTTTGTTCACTGACCTTCATATCAATATTCACTGCCAATCAATATTCAGAGCCAGCCTGGGGAATAGAAGTGTGCTATAAAAGATACAAAAGCAGACTGTTTTCCAAATCTCATACCTACGACTTCAACACCCATAAAGTATCTTGTTGTCCATGATAACACTGATAGTATTTCACAAGTAGCTATCAGTCAGTTATGGAACCAGAGATAAAAAACAATTGTCTTCTCAAAGGAGAAGCAGTATTTTAATTTTTTCTATTTATTCAAGGTGTAACCAAATTATTTATTGCATATGCTACTCATAACTACCACCTGTGATCATAACTTAATCTTTAATCAACACAAGAGTATTTACATTTAATGCATGGATGAGAAGACGCAGACATTAGTGTTAAATGGCAACACTAACTCGGAGTAACCTTCTCAGGACCCCTTGATTTTAGAGGAAGTACCTCATGTTTGCAATAGCTTTCTGCTGCAGTCATGAGGAAAGCACACTTTAAAAAGATTCCTCATTGACAGTATAATGATTTTTTGAGTATCACCTCTCCCATTAAGCATGAATTTCAGTACACAATTTTAGTGCACAATTTCACTACTCTGGTTAAGCATAAGAGCTGAAGCATATTTAGAATATGGGTAGGGCTGGGATGGATATAGTTGGGTTCCTCTCTTGAAAGGAACAACCCCCAAAAAATTCAGATAGGTTGCAGAATGATCAGTGGATCTACACATGGGAAAGCCACTCAGATTTCAATGTTTCATAGTGCAACAGAATTAACTGCAAAAGACTCGAAATTTTGTGCCACCAAAAGGTGGGATTGATGGTATAATGTTACCCTGGTTAAACCTATTCTTGTTTTATGTCTTTGGGACCACCATAATGTGGGACTAACATTTAAACTCAAGGTAGATATTATTGAAACCAAAACAATTACATCTGCCCCAGTCAAAGAGGATGAGAAAATTCAATCCCCACAAATTTTTGGAATTGGACCATGTGATCAAAAATGCACATCAGCAACAAATGTTTAATCCACCTTCATTTCTTAAACAAATAGAACTAGTAATGCAGATTAATATTTCTAGACTTAAACCAATGTGGTCACCATTCTTAAGTGCTTCCCATGCAAGACAGTTAGCTTGGCTACATGGGCAAACCCCCACTTCTCCAAAAGGAACAAGAGATGTGACAGGGGCTTGGGAGTTTTAAATTGTACAGATGCTGAAGTACTTTAACCTGAGCACAACCAGAAGTGATTTAAGCAATTGCAACACCCTTTGTGGTCTTCTCTACCAGCATTAGAAACTAATCAATGGCTCTTACCTGACACATTGCTTCAGTGGGAAAGAATCAAAGAGCAAGCTCATAGTTGATCCCAGAGGCACTTGGTACAACCCAAGGCAAAGGTTCTTTGCCTCTTACCTACATCTGAACTCAGTTGTGGATCTAATCAACAGCAGCAGCAGCAATTTTAAGAGAAGGTAAAGGGGGTACCTTCACCCACTGAACTTCAAAAAGTAATTTGGAATAATGACTGAATTTGCAAGGGAACTCCAGCCTTGGTGGCATTTAGTCAGTTTTACCTATAATACCATGAACAGCACAGTCCTGGTACTGATCCACATAGGATGCCCCAGTGTTCATCACTCAGTCACTGCACTGCATCATAACCAATCCTTACCCTGAGGCACAGGACATGGGCCCATGGGGAATGGCAGACCACCAGTGTT
Organism: Hylia prasina; assembly: GCA_013397195.1. NCBI lineage: Eukaryota > Metazoa > Chordata > Aves > Passeriformes > Sylviidae > Hylia > Hylia prasina. The sequence continues at coordinate 252,643 of VYXD01013947.1, forward strand.
AGCACATGCATTATTATGTGGGAACCTGGGCACTAACACCAAAGCCCTGACAGTTGTCTGGATCCAGAATAGTGTTTGTCATTTTGAAATCCATCCTGACAAAGCTCATGAACCTGTACTTTTATATACTGGAAAATGATGTGCTTATAAGAGAACACTTTGTGGCTTCATATTTGTACATAACCTTATTGTATATACAGATGATTACTCTAATGTTTGTGTTTGTAATTTCACCAAAATCAATGGGTGGGATTTCAATTATTTAGCTCCTGTCACATTATATCAGCTATTGCAGTATAATTATATGCTGATTCAAGATCTGCTGCCCACTCCTGTTGGTAGCATGAAGATCTGCAACAACTGCTGAAACAAGCTCAGAAGAATGGATAAAATACTTTGATTACTGTCCATTGTGATGTGGAAAGCACACAAGGGTTGGAACAAGTGAACTGAGAGCACATGGATGGTGGGACACTTTTCAGATGGTCACCTACCATACTAAAGGGAGTTTAAATGAGATGTTTTACCTTGTTATCCTAAGAGTAACCCTATTATGTTTTGTCTTAATTGTAGCACTATGTATTTGCATTTGGGAAATCATGAACAAATTGACTTCGGTCCTGTCAGCCCTGTGACTCCTTTCAGGAAAATATGTGATGGTTCCCAAGTGAGACTTATGATATGTATAAGAAGAATCATAAGTATGGAAGGGAGGAATTGATGAGCAAAGTCCCAAATAATAAGACAGAGAATGAAGCAGTTAAGCAATGGGAGCAACAGCCACAGGAATGTAGAAAACAGAAAATTGATGTCCTAGGTCCTTGAAGCGGAGGGAATAAAAAGATCACACCCTTCTTATTCAGGACCTTTTATAATGGGCCAACAAACCCCCAGGTCTCACTGTTTCTGTGGTGAGGACTTGCCCTTGCCATGAACTTTCCTCATTATATCATAAATATAACAGTGAAAGCCACAACCCTACCTGAGCCCCCTCTGCCCACCAAGAGCCCACTGCTCATGAGCACATACTGTGATGTCTCGGGACACTCTGCTTTGAGTCCAAAACAGAGAGGAGATGCTAATAGCAACTTAAGCATGGAGTGGAGTAAGAGCTGCTTGGCCTGAGACTGTAACCTATAGCTGTGCCTGCCCTGGTCAGTCTCCATGCTAGCTCTGATGATTCACCACCCTGCACACCTTGCTGCACACAGCTGTAAATAAATCAAATTTACTGTTGTGTGCAGATCAATTTCTTGCACACCAAAATGGTGAAGGAGCCAGTTTTGGGACAATACTCTTCTGCAATCACTACCTTAAAAAAAATAGTCACAGCAGAATTAAATTCTGAGTCAGTGGAGCTCCACAACCAACTCTCAAGAGCAAGACAGTATTGTCCCTGCTGTCACTGCAAGCAGGTCATGGCTCAAAAACATTGCCTGGACTGGGATTTACACTTGCTCCTCCCCATTTTTTAAGCGTGACCTTACTACTACCAGTCACTGCTAAGTCTCATACCCCACGGTACCAACTAACTCCAAACTCCAGTCACAGCATCCTCTGCACCTTGGCTCCTCCCTGCTATGTGCCCTCCTATGCCAAGGGTTCAGCTCCAAGTCAGGTACTTCATTTATTCACCCCAGCCCCAAACAGGTTCAAACAGACTATTTCCACTCAGTTCTTCCTGCTTGCTGGATCCCTGCAGTGGAGATGGGCTTTTTTGCAGAAAGAAATGCAAGCAAAAAATACTTTCATTGCACTGAAATCCTTCCCAGGACTTTGTGAATTACTCATCATGCAGTAAGCCTTAGGCATGCATTCAGCATAGAAAATCTCAGACTCAATTGAAAGAAGCCCCATCTCTTTCAGTCATGATCTGCTTTCTTAGGATCAAGTTCACATCAGCTTTGCTACCATTAAACTAAAAAATCCCCAAAACAACAGGACTGATAGTCTCCATTCCTTCACTCAAAACTCACACAGTAAGTGAAACTAAGACCTTTTGGCACTGAGTAATTACTACATACCAGTAACATCAGGTTAGACAGAAGCCATGATATTGTAATAAATCCTGCATACATTTAGTAACTCTTCTTATATTTTATTGTCAGTAACAGAAACAGCAAGATACAAGGCACACAGCTTTTGAGCACTTCACCACAGTGTGCTAAGTGCTATATAGAATAGAAACTCACTTTTAAGTAAACATAAGTATTTTAATTATTATCTTAACATTTCCGTGGCTGTTGAATAATGTAAATTCTTTTAGGCAGTATGAACTTCTCCAAGGTAGGCTGTGGCTTTTGGTGAGCCACTTGTAATGCTGCTGCATGGATTTTGTGGCTCATCTGTAACATTAAAGGGGGGAGAAAAAAGTTGTGATAGAATACAGATTTTAAGCTATTCTCTTTTTAAATTTCATCCCATTAAAGCAGTTTAAAAGGAGCAGTAAAACCTACACCCACAAAAAGTTCAAGTGATCAATATACAGAACTCATGGTAACTCAGTATATTTAGGTATAGTTTCTGTTTTCAAAGTGATATTAGTCTGACTACCTCTAGGGAATTTTTGATTTTTGTTTTCTTCTCTTGTTTAGTAGCTCATAGAATGAGCTTCCAAGATAAGGAAAATGCAGCAAATAATCAGTATTCCAGAGTTAGCAGTAAGTTGAATTAAATTCTTACTTTCCCAGGTTCAAAATCATCACTATTACAGTAGCTAATTATCAGATTCTAAAGTAGCAAGGAAGCTTCATATACAAGATTATGGAAACCAACAGGAGAAGGAAATGGTGGGTCAGAAGATAAGAGATGAGGACAGGTGGAAGAGAAAGAGGATGACTTGTATCTTTCCTCCTTACAAAAAGTCTAACCAAAATTTCAAGATTTACAGGCTAAAACTATAAACACAACTGTTGATAAAAAGCTTGTGTTGAAATTATGCAACTGATGTTCTGCTGAGCTCGAGGCATGGGGAACTCTTGTGTGCTTCAGAGTCTGAAGATTTCAAGTGTGTAACAAAGAGATGATGACTGTCAGATCTTTGGATTCCCATGCAAACCAAAGAGCTGCTTGTGAAATCATCCTTTCCAAAGGGCAGGTGTAAGTCTGCACCAACAGCCTAATGAGACACAGGGCAGAAGCTGTAAGCATGTGATAAACAGAAGGGTCCATTGGCAGCTGTGGGACACAAGATTTTACAAAATCTCGTCGTATTCCTAAGGGAGAAGTCAAAAGGAGCTTGACTGAGTGATGTCAGGCCTCAGATGAAACAGCAAGATATGGGGCAGTAGGACATGCTGTGCCTGTTGTCTTGGGGATCATTCACAGAGCAGGACACTGGACCACCATCTGGTGTCCCCTGCACCTGCCAGTCATGCCACCCAGCTCCTCCAAGTAGCTCTGTATTTTTGCTGGACCCTTACAGAAGTCAAAGTGCTTTCCATGGTGGGATATAGCACTGAAGACAAGGTTTTTCTCTGCACTGTAATCCCAGCTCAGCCAGACCCTTACCCCTGGTAACTCTTCCCCGTGTTTCACTAAGGCTAATGCACCAGGCCACACCTGACTGTGTGGCTGTGCTTCTCAGCACAGGTGTGCACAGCTGCCCAGGGCATGGAGCCAGGAGCTAGGAGTGCAGAGTAAGGAGAGAAGGCCAGGGACTCCTTAGCCATGGAGCACCTCAGCCACACAAACACTACAGAAATTGGTTATCCCAAGAACATTTAGTGGCTGATGAAACACCTGCTACTGCCAGACACCAGTTTAAGAAAACATTTTAGCTTTTTTCATGTTCAGATTTATGAAGAAACCCTGACTTTTTCTTCCAGACTTACTTTGTTCAGTGCTTCTGCTACCAAGACACCCATGTTCTGAGGTTTTGCAAAACTGACAATAGCACTGTAAAGCAGAAGAAAAAAGTATTTAGCATTTCCACCTCACAGAAACACTTGAGCACTTGTCACTTTCATTTTCCAGACTTAAAACAAAATATGTTGCAATATAAATTTAGGGTTTGGAATCTTTTCAAAGTGAAAACTATACAATATCAAAAAAGGCATGCTGTTTCAGAATGGCACAACAGAAAATATGTGTGACACGCTGTTTTATTCAGATATACAAAAAACTGTATATGAAATGTCCTTGAATATCCCAAAAAGGATTTTTTTTTCTCAGAAGTTGAGCAATTATACCCTTATCTACAAAAAACTTTCTTGATTCCAACCTAGACCCATGAAAAAAATTCACCTTCTGCTTTTGGAGAGTTTCCTTTCACAGCAACTATTTGTCAAGCAAGAACTTTTTTTCACAAGATTATGCCATTACCTTCTCCATATTCCAATGAATACCACCATGTTACCAATATTCCACAAATAAATCCGTGGATATGAAATAATTTACTTCAACAACAGGAAGAACTTCAGATAGCACATTCTTCTGATGATACCATTATATCCACTGACATATCTATAGCTTAAAATGGAGTATGAAAAAATAATTATAAACCCCAAATAACATAAATGTGACTCTTGAAAAAGCAGATAGTGCTTTAGTTAAGTTACTGATTCTGTGGATTAGGCAAGACATTTCATACTGACATTTCAATTTGGCAATTGACAGTTTGCTACACTGACAAACAGGAGTTATTTAAGACCTGTTTATACCATTAGGTAACTATAACTATGGAAATGACAGCTGCAAAATTACATCCAGACAATTGACAACGAGTGAAAATAAAAAGCTTCTAATCCCAGCAGAAAACAATAAAAAATGAAAACCTTCAGGAACACAAGTCATTCAAATTTTACTGTCATATCCTTATATTGGTTAACTTTTAACTTAACTTTTTTTAAAGTGACATTTAAGAAAACTGCATGTATTTAGGAAAAATGTTCAGTCTTTGAAAAAGTTAAAAGAAAATACTTGTTGTAATGACCACAAAATAGAAGCATGCCTTCATTTTTGTGGCAAACCAGCTTGATTAACCTTATAAAGTTGCAAATGGCAAAAGACAAAATAGATTTTAGACTGGAATGGGGGGTACAGCCTAACCAGGAAACAAGACTCTACCATGGCGGTACTTGATGTGGGTTTAATTTCCTTTAGAATGTGGACAGCCTAAAGTTCATTCCTACTTCACTGGAAACTGACCATTTCTTTATTAGGCACAGGTATGCCATACGTTGTTTTAATTTCTGTTCCATAAAACATGACAATAGAGATGAGATTCAGCCTTTGCCTTTCATTGCAAGGCACTGTCCTTGGGTTTTGAAGTTGTTGGGTTTTGGTGTTTAAGTTGATGCTTATTTCAATATCAGTATTATTTTAGCTATAAATTGCACAAGTTAATTTAAGAATCAAACTTTGGTAGAATAAGAGTTTTCTTTGTTTTCAAAGACCATTACCTATGAACTTGAACTACAGGGCAGAGGTGAGCAGGCCCTGCACTGTAATACCTTGACTTTTCTTTTCCTGGAGGTTTAGCATTTTTCTCAGCAGGTCCATTTTCTTGCTTTTTAGACACTCTCATACCTCCAGCTTTAACTGCAAGAAGAAAGTGAAATGTAAGTAGAAATACCTACAGAATTACATACCACATTACCAACACAAGAAGAGAATACTTTTACCCCAGATAACCATTAAGCAGAAATGATCTTCTGGTATTTAGCTCCACGCTTTACTTGTACACACACATACACAGGAGTAGCCAAAGAGGTGCAGCAAAGGCTACAAAATTCTGTGTCATGGCAGACTCAAATCAACTTCCAGACACCATAAATCAAGAAATCAGAGTGGTTTCAGGCACTGCTAACTATACTAAACCTTAACACCTTACTCTGTTAATATGCATTCTTCCCCGGAAACTATTACATCTCAGATTTGTATTTTAAAAACAAAAAGGAAAAACAAACCACCATCTGAACACTTCTAAGATTTTTGAACAATGTGACTAACAGCAATAAGGGGATTCCAGAATAAATCTAATAATGCAGATAAGAACCAGATGTATACTCATCTTGTACTTGTGCTCCAACATGCTTAATTATATTTTATTAACATATCTGCCAATCACAAAACCAATTAACACTAATTAAGCTACAGGCGACCTAACAATAACAATTTAAGTTCTGAGGTATGTCTGAAAATTGAATTCTGAACAAAGTACACATAAAGTTATGCAAACATTCTATTGAAAGAAATGCTTTCTCCCTCTTCAGGAGAGTATTTTAAGTTTTAAAACTGTGAGTAAGAAAGAACAACTATAGTATTCTTTTTTTCATCCAATTGAACAAGTTGCTTCACCTCTCAGCAAGACTCCTATTCTGACTGTGAACAATCAAGGCTAAAGTTTAAATTTGGGGGCGGGAGAAAATAGAGAATGGGGAAAGGTTTCTAGAATTACTCAATTAGCTAGCATGAGCAATACATTTGTATCCATCTGTAACTAACACCCATTTTCTACCAAATCTGACTCCTGACCTTGTATTTCCTGGCTGCAGGTTTAATTTTAGGAACAAAAATGCTCCCTCAGTCACGTCCAAGCAGCATTACAATATCAGAGTTATGCTATAGTGAGACTTGGCTTTTCTTCTCTTTTTAAAGTGATGTACGCACAGTTAATTATACTGCTGCATAAGCAGCAAATTCTTTGCCCAGCAATCTTACAGCTGCAAATGCACTGAAGAACTAGACTGAACCTAATCCTTCTGGCAGCCTAACTGCAAAATTAAAAGTATCTGAAATGAAAGTTTCAACTGTATCTATCAATAAAGAGAACTGAGATTCTAAATACCCTCAGCTCACAAAGTGTGAAACTTTTCCTTGTGTTTGAGGCATCTTCAAACTACAATGACAAAGCATTTAAAAAAAAAAAAAAAACACAAAAACAACAAACCAAACCAAATATCAAAAACTACAAACTAGAACACACAAAAAAAGCCCTGGGATCTTTGAAGATCTCAGAGATCTTATTGACATCATTTCTTTTTGTATAAGTTCATCCAGAACACCAATGCAAGTTATCCCAAGTGTTCTCCCACAGATTGTTAGGCTCTTGCCTTTTTAGGAACCAGTCAAACCACAAGCAGGAAAAACACTAAAATTTTGGAATTGGGTAACAGAGGTAACTGAACCTAGACCCACAACTTTTGGTTTGGGACCTTCCTTCCCATGCAGGGCTGGCATTTCCTGATACAAGCATTGGTTTTAGTTTTAACTTAGTGGGGCAAGGAGATCCAGATGTTTTATGCTATGAGGCTTTACACAAAGCACAAAGGGAGCTAGGCAAGGACGGGAGAGATACTGAAACATGGACAATCTGGAATTGTGTCTACTACCAACAGGCCCACAAACAACGTTATCTAAAATGATTTAAAATAACCCATCTTCCTTCCCATCTCTGCACTGACTTGAAACTAGCCACTAGGAGCAGCTGTCCCACCTGCTAACACACATCCGTGGTGGGGGAAGAGTTAAACACAGATGCATCTGGAATGCACCACGAAGATGTTTTGTAATTTGCTTTCCAAAACAATAGAGAGGTATGTCAAACTTTCAATACAGAGTTCAATTTTTTTGTTTGTTTTTATTAAGTGACCTGTTAGCCATGTAATCTAACAGTTAAGTGACAAAATCTTTACTAATTTCAATTTTTAAAACACCATGTATTTTTAAAATAAAACAAGAAAGTAAGGAGGCACATTCTTTTTCATGCCCCCTTGTCCTGGGTTGATGGTGCTTCCTATCCCAAAATCGTGAAGTTTTGTCCTTGTGCTGTACATTGTTGTGTCTGGACGGCTGCGGCCGCCCCCCCCCCCCCCTTGGGGGGCTGTTTTGGCCGTTCTTTCCTTTTTTTTNTTATTTATCAATAAACAGGTTTTTTTCCACTTTTCCTCCGAGGAATTCCTTCCCAAACCCAGAGCTGGGGGGAGGGGTGGTGGAGGTTTGTTTTTAGGGGGCTTCTTTGGAGATTTTCCCCTAATCTGTCCTAAACCAGGACACCCCTCTCCAAAAAAAAACCCCCAACAACAAACCCAAAGAAGAAAACAACACAAAACCAAACTCAAGCAAAAACAAAGACAGCTTGGCTGAATACTGGTCAGAATAAAGGTGCCCACCTGACCTTTGGTCACTAAGTACATGGTTGAAACCACTTACTCTGCCACCTCCCCCCCTCGGCCAAGCTGGTCCCCACTGCAGTCATGCATAAGCTTCACCAAGACTTACTTGCGGACTTGCAAGCCTACAAGTTGCAATTTACTATCATGCAAGTTCAGAAAGACCAGTACCTGCTCCAGGTCACTGACTGCAGTGGTTTAAAGCCCCTTTCAGGGACAACTCAACTGTCCCTGCCACACACAAAAATCCAGGAATGGACTAGAGACAAGCTGAAAAAATTTATTTACATCCCAAGTTCATGTAGAAGCATGCTAAAAAAACCCCAAAACCTCCAAACAAAAAAATATTTTCAGGAAAACAAAACAGTTCTTAGAGGTAGAGAGAGACACACAAGTATGTGCTCCTCAGGCAATAACTGATCTTAATAAACCGAGGCAAAGCCCCAGCTGGTTTAAAGCCTTGTAGTGATGGTTCCTCAAGTTTCAAAGGCTGAGCCTGCAGTGACTGTCCTTGCAGTGACTATCCCCCAGCTCTAAAGGCCGAGCCTGCAGCATCTCTGCGTGTGCCCCAGAACAGGCGGGACACAGCCCACGCCCTGCTGTTTGAGAGGCATCTCCGCACAGCTCCTGGGAGGGCCCAGGAGCTGCTCACACTGGAGGCATTTACACGCTCCCCCAACAAACACAGGCGCTACAACATCCTTAAAATCCCGGGACTACATCCTTACAGCCGCCACACAGGCAGAGCGGCGGCAGGAACTGCACAGGCTCGAATGCTTCCCTTACAGATCTATCGGGGCGGGAGCTTGTTGGAAGGAAAGTAAAATTCTTCACGTTACTACAGGAGGGTGTAACACTAAACACAGCTATTTCATTGAACATGGACACCCATTTCTCTCGCTATCCCTCAGTAACGCGCTCCCGATCACTGAGCGGCGCCAGCCTCGCACCCGCCCACCGAACGCACCCGTGGGGCGGCTGCGGGACCTGCTGGGGCGAGCGGGCCGCGCACCACAGACCCGCCTCCACCATTCCCGGTCCTACACGGCCGCTCCTCTCCGCGGAGGAGCTGCATCTGTGTGGGACGGCGTGGCGGGAGAGCCCCTCACACCGCGCCCGGAACGGCTCCGGCCCCTACCTGCGGGAGGGCGCCGGCCCGGCGGGACACCCCTCCTCAGGGCCATGGCAGGACCGGGAGCGCGGGGAACCAAGCGGGGCAGAGCAGGACCACGGAACCCGGCAGGAAAGCGCGCACCAACCCGAGAGGCTGCGCCTTTTGAGCTTCGGAGCGGTGTGGGCGCGGTGGGGCGGGGTCGTGAGGGCGGGGAGCGCCGTGAGGAGAGCTACGAAGTGGATGGTAAGGAGGGGAGCGCTGTGAGGGGAGGTACGAAGTGGATAGTAAGGAGGGGAGCTGTGTGAGGGGAGGTACAAAGTCGATAGTGAGGAGGGGAGCNCTTTTGAGCTTCGGAGCGGTGTGGGCGCGGTGGGGCGGGGTCGTGAGGGCGGGGAGCGCCGTGAGGAGAGCTACGAAGTGGATGGTAAGGAGGGGAGCGCTGTGAGGGGAGGTACGAAGTGGATAGTAAGGAGGGGAGCTGTGTGAGGGGAGGTACGAAGTGGATAGTGAGGAGGGGAGCGGTGAGAGGGGAGGTACGAAGTGGATGGTGAGGGGCAGGAAGCGGTGTGAGAGGCGGGGACTTTTAAAAACATTGCTAAAGAGTCAAAGAACTTGATTTAGCGAGGTAAATCTTACCCTCTTCAATCAATAGCATCTGCTTGAAACAAGCAA
>VYXD01013947.1:262557-289816 GCA_013397195.1 Hylia prasina
GCGCCGCCCGGGCCGGGCCCAGCTACCGGCGGCTGCGGGAGCCGTCGTTCCTCGTGTCAAAAAGATTTTCCTAGATTGCTGTAAACGTGATCTGCTTTGCTGTGCTAAAGCATTTCATCACAAAAATTAGCTCTTTTAGGGATCCTGAAGAAAACGAAAGCAAAATGAAAGAAGAAAAATTGTTAGTCTTGTGGTTTATTTAGAATTGTCTTATTGGATCGCAATGATTTAAAAAAAGGGGGGAGGGGAGAGGGAATGTAAAAATAGGATGTGATTAAGTGGAATCTGAAGAGGGGGGAAATGAAGTAAAAAAAAAAAAAATAAACNNNTAGACGAAGAAACCAGGAGATATTTATAGCACAACCTCCTTATGGGTGACTACTGCTAGCTTGGATCTTTAAAGCAGAAAACATGAAAGGATATCCAGTCTAAACTAGATCTCTCTGGTAGTTAATTCTGTATGTATGAGGCAGGAAATAATTTTGAAATGCAGCAATTTCCTCCCTAGGAAAGCAACTTACTTTGCAAATATTAAAGTCGATCGTGCTGCATGTCTCTGCCCGTAAGCACTTAGCCTGAAGTGGATGATGGCAATTTTGATTGGGGAAATAAATTCTTTCAGATGAAATGATCTGCAGGAGAGAGGACAAAAGAACCCTACTCGGATGTACTTGGCCAGTAGTAAGGGGTTTTGATATTTGTGTTAGTCTGCCTCAGCAGAAAAATACTGATTTTTCAGTTTATTTACCTGAGCTGTTTGTTACTGCACAGATTGGAGAGGTGAAGTTTCATTACTTACCACATAAGGCAGTCATGTAGTGCAGCTTTGGCGTGCTGCTTAAAGCATTAATAATGATAAGGTTGAGTGCCATTGTACATCTGTTCTCAGAATTCTTGGGACAAGCATGGGAACTTGGTTTAAATAAGAAATTGTAAGCTCATGTTGACTTCTTACCATATTAAATATAATATACCATTTCTTTATTTTTCTTCCACCCTCTTTCCTTCATTTTCTCTGTCACTTGTTATATCTTTAAACCAGATGCTGTTGTAAATTGAAACTGTATTTACATAGTACTTGTCGGAGCACCTTGTTCTTGACAGGCAGCCCTTGGCACTACCTCAACAAGGCCACAGCGCCAGCTTGGATTTGTAAACCTGATTTTATTTAGACTTTTTTTCTAAATGGTTTCATTTATTTAGACTTTTTTTTCTGTTTTCATTTGGACTTTTTATCTGTTGGAAATTATTAGACTGATTTGTCTGCATGAGAAGAATCAGCAAGAGAATAATCCTGTGGTCATGGGATAGTGCAGTTGAAACTTCTTGCTTTTCCTGCCATCCTTAGTCCTATTTTCTCATCACACAAATATCAAACTTTGAGATAATCATCTGATGCTGGATTTAGATTTATTTTAATGATAGTAATTTGTGAATGACTCAATTAAAAATGAGTTTCTATTGTAATGGTTCTATGTATTTTCAGAGTGTGGGGTTTTTTTCTATAACGAGGCAGATGTGGTAAAGCCTGGGGGGAGACACAGAATTTTAATTGTGATAAAGAGAAAATAGTCATAGAAAATTTTCTTGAGTGGTGCTCTCAGCATTCTGGAACTCTTCCTACTTCCTTGCAATTTGTCCTTTATAATCTGCATTCTATGGGCAGGTTATTAGCTGATTGCAAAGTTTGAAAAGTCACTTGGCAGGAACAAAAACCATGTTCCCAAGCAGACTGTCTGTTCTAATCCAGCTAACAGCTATTAGCATAATTATACACCAGCCAGTCCACATCTAAAACAAGCAGTTAGCATGCAGACATATGGAATACTTTCCTCATGTGTCATATTTAAAATCAGATCTCTGTGTTGTTAAAATCTATTGCTCACGACTGCAGCATTTTCCCTTCTCTGTCTTATTTCCAGTATTGCTTGTTTTCAAATGTCAGAATTACTAAATTGTGGTTAATGATATAAACTGATACTGGTTTTATACCTGGCAACTGAATGGTGAAATACTGCTGCTGTTTTCTTCAACTCAGTGACAGGTAGGCAATACCTTTTTCAGATGAGTCAATATAGCTGGTTTTAGATCCTCCAGGAGCCCAACGGAGACAACAAATATTCTGGAGCATGTGTATAGCCTATTTTTATATTTTATATACAAATATTTTATATTTATATATACATGCTTTGATTTCCCACACCCTTGGTTTTATTTTCTGTTTTATAGTAGTTCAGCACAAAGTTAATAATCTTAGAGAGGTCATTTGTGTTAATTGTCTAAAGGAAGGACAGGTGAAGGCAGCCATATTTTCAGTGGGGTTTGTATTGATATAATTGTTCACTAGTGCATATAGTATGTCTTTGACAAAATCTGGAGGATATGTCTAGCTTCCTGTCTGTAAAGCTGGCCTTTTTCTTGTAGGAAACCTGACAAGTTCAGGTCTGGTTTTGATCTGGATGCCAGTTGTTTCTCAGACTACAGGAGAAAAAGAAGTCTCCAGGCTGGAAGGTGCTGGAAGGTGCTGGAAGGTAAAGGGCAACATCATTAAGCAGAGGAACCTTACTGGCTAATTTTAATTATAGTTTTTTGTTTGTTTGTTTGGTTGGGTTTTTTTCTCACAGAAGGACTAAAAAGATATACCTTTGTCATCATGTTCTATCCACCTAAGTGCCCATATTTAAAAAAGTATTGCTGGGCAGTGGAATAAGTGAGTGAATTCTAAAGAATTAGGTTGCAACACACGGAGGCAGAGGCCTTTGGAATTTCATCCTAATGGAGATCAGTTTCTTCTCAGTGCGATTGCTTTTTGCCGATGAATAGGCAGATAGTTCATTTCACAACCTCTCTGACTTCCAGCTAGCTGAAAATTAGTGCATTACATTGCTACTTGTCATTCTTTTACACATCATTCATATAATGTTGAACACACTGGAAGTTGATGTTTCATACAATAAAATGGTATGTATAAAGATAATGACTAATATCTGGGGTGCCCTGAGGCAGTAAAGAGATATGGTGCCTGGTATCATTGACTTGCTGTAGGTAATGACCCAGCTGACCCTGACAAGCTGATCCAGCCCTTTGGGCGTCTGAAGAAACGCTGCTGCTGCAGTCTCCCAAAGGGGAGGCTGCTTTGTTTTATACAGCGCTGTAAATTTCTACTGCTGTGACAGTGAATGTACTGTGCACACTGAACCTCCAGTGACATGGATCATACAAACAATTAAAACAACAGTTATCCCTTGCCTGTGGAATGTAGTTTAAAAAAAATACAGTGAAATTGAAAAAGAAAATGGAGGAATTAATCATATTGAGGCAAGCTCTACAGGGGGATGTGAGGACAAGTATCAGAACAGGAATACTTACTGGAGTTTTAAAAGGAGAATGCAACAGTTTCTTCAGAGTTACCATCACACATACCTGCCCATTCCATTGTTGAACATATGTCATACTGAGCTTTTGGTTCTCTTTCTGTGTTCAAAGCATTTCTTTCTGTTCAAACCATATGAGAATCAATTCAGCTCCTACACATTATTTAAAGATATGGGGTGTGCTGCCACGGAATCAAGGCAGGCAAGTTAATGTGGACAGCTGAAATGTTGCTCACAGCCCTTCCAAACACAGCCCAGGACTCAGCATGTCAGTGTTCCCTGGGAAGCTGTGCTAGTAAATGGCAAAACCAGAAAGTTCTTGCTCCTGTGGTTAGTCTACAAAGTGGGTATAAAAGAATGAGATAGGTGCGGCAGCAGAATAACCAGAACAGCTTCTCCCCACTCCATGGCAGCCTTTGGAAAGGTTTCCAAGTGGGGCAGCCAGCACTGAGTCCTTCCCTCACCTCTAGCTGACAGGCACAAAGGAACCCTTGCACTCTGTGATGGGAAATGACCAACTTTCAGGCAAGTCTCAGTGACAGCTTTCCCCTAGTGCCTGCTGTTGTTGGCAGCTACTGGAATCTACTTGCAGCTACAAAGTCATGTTTGCTTTGTTTTTCCAGAAGTTTATTCATGTTTATGTTACCTTTTTGAGTGTTAGTCTTTGATACAGTAACTCAAATGCAGAATGCATGCTTGAGTACTGTCCTTGGCTGAGATGCATTCTCTTCAGTCTGTTTTACTCTGATAGAAAAACTCATTAGCCATTTTCCGTGTTCTCAATCCTTCTTCAGGATACTGGAAATCCTGAAAACCCAAGGAAAATCCAGTGAGGTGAAACAATAATGGTGGTTACAGACAGGGTAGAGGCAACACACTCTACAGCACAGGAGAGTTTGTGATTTAGCTACTTAAAAGAATCAAGCATTTTTATTGGAAAGAAATCCAAGCAGAATGTAGTCAGAATGGAGACCATAATTTCTAGGACAGCAAGGTGACCTCACTTTCCTTGAGAGAGCATGTGGAAGGGCAGAGGAGTGATGGAAAGAAAACAGGCTAGAGTTCTGAAGTATCTTGGACTGCCAATACCAAAAGTAAAAACACAAATCTGAGGAATCTTGGCAGGAAGGCATTGGATTTAGCACTTTGGGCCGCCAGCCTGACACATTCAGGATGTTTCCACTGGAGAGAGATGGGAAAATGGCCCAAATGTTTTGATATGTTTAACCTGCTTAAGAACATGCAATTAGACTTCATTTTCATGGTATTTGTTTCTGAATATCACACAGAGAAAGAAATAAGAAAAAAAAAAATGAACAGGGAACAGTTTTCCATGGATGAGACGTCCATATTTATTGTTATTCCATGTGGATAGAAAATGGCAGTGAATTTCCTTATGAAATAGGGAGGGAATGGGAGAGATATGGATATACTGGACTGGACTTTGTGCTTCAAAATTACACTATTCATTTTTTAAAGTTTGGGCTCTTTTCCTCTTAGAATTCATAACACTTGCGTGGTTTGGGGTTTTTTTTTTTGTGCATGATGTTTCAAATTCCTTTTTCAATGACACACTGCATTACAAATGGATGGCACTTGAGACCAGTGGCATTGCCATATTTACACCAATGAAGAAATTTACATGACGCAGTAGCATACAATCCTGACATTCAGTAACAGCAATAAAACAAGGGCAGCTGTTGGATTTTTTCTGTACAAACTATCAGAACAAGACTTTTATTCACATAAAAAAAAAATTAGTTTTAATTTGCTCTGACCTACACACTTTCCAAATTCATCATACTCAATTCTCAAACCTTTCATCACTTCGCCCACACCCTCACCAGACTACAGGAGCTACAAGTAATGATACCTAACACCTAAGCAGAGCAAAACCATCCCTGCCAGCCTTTTCTCCTGACAATTCCTCACACCAAAAAAAAAAAAAAAAATCAATCGTCCTTTTTCCTTCTTTTCTTTCACTTTCACATTTCTTAACCAAAACAACATGAGGCCATTCCAGTCCTTCTCAAGCCAGACAAGAAGCACGCTGGGTTTTCCTCTCTGGTGCTACACCCAGGAGTCAGGAGAGCCTGGGTACTGTTCTGCTCGGTAAGAAGATCGTCTGGTGGAATAAAAGTCTACATAATTGGTGGTTGATTTCAGTCCATACTGTGTTGTATAATCTGAAGTAGCAGGAAAGTGGACTCGATCATCAAAGTAAGGGTCCTCATAGCTGTGTGGGGACTGCAGGTACAACCGGTAGGCATCGTAATTTTTCCTGGTGGTATCTTCTTGGCTGTAGTACAATTGCTGATGCTGCTGGTAAAATGATAGCAAAATAAACTTTCAAAAATATAATTAGCAGAGAAAATACTTTTCCCAAGTGCAGCTCTACCCATGACAGTAACGCAGGAGTTTCAAACCTCCATGAAATGTACCCAGGGAAATGGAGGAAATGCCCCTGAGTCTGCTGTGTGTCTCCTCCTACATCACTCGAAGGGAGTAACTCCAAAAGTGCACAACTCGAGAGCTCAAGTACAGTAAGTACAGAACGTGGCCATACCTACCAAAACCAGCCCAAACCCAACTGAAGTGAGTGTAAGAAGGTGCTAAAACACGTGACTGATAGGGAGCCAGCCAGGCCCCAGCAGCCCCGAGGCCCTGCCCTGCCCGGGCACTGACCCAGCGGCTGTGGGCACAGGGCTGTGCCCGGAGCCCCCCGTGCTGAGCCTGGGCAGCAGCGCTGGGCTCACCTGCAGCCGCCGGCTCTGCTCTCTGCTCGGGGAGGAGTAGGAGCTGATGTAAACTGGTGAAGCTTTGCTGGAACCTGCCAGAAAAAAGTTTAATGCATAAACCTCAGTCTTTATTCATTCAGCCATTAGTCTCTTGGTTTTTATCTTGCCTTGTATGCAGCACCCATGCTATTAAATCCGCAGATTTCAGTACCTACTAATGATATAATCTAATAACAGAACGAAGGTAAATGCGGCCCCTTAGCAGTAGTCACAGTGAAGCCTGGAGGCTTATGTTGCTGTTTCTCATTTTACACACTCAAAATGTTTAAAGCAAGGACTTTCCTTCTCTTTAGTCACTGTCATCTACTGGTTTGCTACTTGTGTGACACAGTAAGAAGGAAAAGAGAGATCAGAGAAAAGATGAAATCTTGGTATAATTTAGTAATATAATAATATACAACTGCATATTAAAATTTAGAACGTCGCCATCATAATATAATGTACATAATAATACAATTTTCTGCACTAGTATTTTAAATAAAAATAAGAATTCCAACTGCCTCTCACCTTCCAATACAGAAAGGGATCTGTGTTTACTCTGCTACTGGGCAGTTTTACAGAGAACAGCAGAGCTGGGTGCCACCCTGCCCTGTGCCACAGCCAGGAAACACAAGGAGTGGAAATGGAAAGCAGCAGCTGGCAGCGACCAGCCCGCTAATGCAGTTGGCTGTGTACGACTGTGAACTCCTCCCACAAGGAATAGTTCTCTGTCCCAGAAGATCCTCAGCTGGTCTCTTACCAGTGTAGATGTCTTTATGTGCAATGACATCGCCCTGGCTACTGTAATACTGCATAGAAGGGTGTGTCCTGTCGTACTCGGAGCGAGGCTCTCTGATTCCCAACAAAGCCGGGGACGAGGACGTGCTGCCAACTGAGGGGAAAAGAGATGTTCTCAAGACTGCAAAAAAAGCCTTTCACACACCCAGCCTTCCTCACCACTTCCTGCTCCAAGAGTTCACAACCAGGGGGTGAGTAAGGACAGAACAGCCAGAGCTCTTCTTGGGTGAACACGCCAGAGCTGCCAGCAAGGTACTAGAGACTGCAAGGGGCAGTCACTGCTCTGTGGTGCTCACAGGCAGACACAGGACTTCTGTGATGCTCACAGCCCAGATATCGGACCTTACTGTGCCTAGGACATCACCTGTGTGCAGGCAGAAGATGATACTCTGCTAATGGTGATGGTTTATCTAAGTTGCACTTAAACACGATACTTAAGGCCACCCCATCACTTGTCCAGCCCACCTGGCCTAGTGACCCCTGTATACACAGGTGAGTCCTGAGCATGGTGTGCTCCGGAAAGCCAACGGCCATGGAGGGATCCCAGCAAGGGATCACTTTGTGTTCTTCAATGAGCAGCTGAATCTCAACTGCAGCTGTAAGAATTCTGTTCTGCTAACTCCTCCCTGGTCTACAGATCACTTGGGCTTTGTTGGCTCAGAAAGACTCCAGCAACAGAAGAAAAATACTTAAAAAATATTCCTAGAAATTTTCCTTCAAAATACTAGTTCACTGATAATCTTCCACTGATGTGTCTGTGACATCATAGCTCAGAATTCTGTGTTATTATAGATGGTTTAATTACTGGTATTTTCCTGGCATATTCATGGCTAAATATGCCCTGTTGTTAAAATTCTGACATGGGTCAACATAATAATGTGTGTTTTAATAATGAAGTGACTGAAACAAGAGCAACTGTTTCAGGCCAGTCGTATCTGTTCCAACAGGCATCTGCTGTGCCCAGCACGGTGCTGCACAGCCCCTCTGGGGATGTGGGCCTTGCAACCAACTTCCACTGACCCCCTTGGGCTTGGTCATGCTCTAGAGCAGGAAAACAGACACTTCCTATTAGGAATTTTTACTAATCCTCTTTGAAATACAACATCCTTTGAATATTAAATCAGAGCTGCTCGTCTACTTCCTACTTGTCATTCAAAGAACTGGAGTAACACAGTTGTTCTGCTGCTGTATTCTGAGAGAGAAGGTGCCAAGATAGAAATTTGACAGTTGGTGTCAGAATATCCTTTTACACTCGGGTAGAATCCAGTCATTCCCTGAGCCTAAGTTGTACTGGCTTCCTTGGTGGGTGAGAGGAACTCTGGCACAAATGCCACAACAGGGTTACTTCTTGTAGGAAAATAAATCTGTGGTGGAGTCCTTGTTTTTCAAGTCAACCATGTCATAAAGGAATGTGTGGGGGATGTTACTTTTATGTAAAGAAGCAATAAAACAAGAGTGTTGTAGGAACTGGTCACTAATTTTAGCAGTCACAGTAGGTAGGTATTTCTCAGTAATAACAGAGATCTGCTCTAGATAGTCTCTAGAAGAGTAAACTGGGTAAAATAAAATGCCAAATGGAGACAAAATAGAAGGCTTCAGGTAGGTTTTGTATCAGCCATCTTGAAGATCTAAATCCTAGCACTGAAGATGAACAAAGGTGAGAAATAAACAAGGAAGAGTCAGGAAAGTGAGGTTTTTGGGTTTGGTTCCTCATTCTTAAGGAACATGATAGTTGAGAATGAAAATGAGCTCCTCAGTGTGGATGTGTTGCTGTTTATGCTGCCAGGTCCCCATGCTCCACGAGGCCACTCCACAATCCCCACCCAGCGCAGGACTGACTTTGAACAGGGCAGTGGTTGGTAACAATGTCCAGCTCTATTCGCTGAGGATTTCACTTTGTAGGAACAGCTCAGGGAGCACTCAGAGCACGTGAAGTACTTTGCTCAAACACCAAGGAGCAACAGCCTGACCTCTGTGTTTTAAATGGGGTTAGTACCAAACTGAGAGACTGTTTGAGTTAAAAACACGGGACGGCAGGTGCCCTTCACCCTCCCTGACTGACCTGACTGCATGACAGGTGACATCTGCTGATTGGCTGTGGATAGAGAAGGATGGGATTTGAATCTCTCTCGTTCCAGTGTTGATACTGGTGTAATAAAGTGACTTTGATTCCATCCATCCTGTGGAGTGACAAAAAAAACCCCATCAGAATAAATTGCAAGCTATAAATAAATGAGGAGTTTTTGTGGCACTGTTTTCCAGTGTAAGCTAATTTTACAAGTTACCTTTTTGTAAATGCTCCGGAGGTCTCGGTACTGCCACAGCGTGTTCAGTACCTGGGCTGCTGCCTTAACAACCTTCAGTGAGGACCTGAGGAGGTGAAGAATATGGCAGTGTTAGAAAGGCACTGAATTCCACTTCAAAAGAACAGCGTTCCTGAGCTTTGTAACAGCCTGAACCTGCTGCTGTGGGGCAAACCAGCGTTGAGCACAGCCAGGCCAGCAGCCTCACCATGAGATGGGGCTCCTGCTACCCCATCCCCCAGCCACAGGGCCTCCTGCTGCTGACCCACCACACGCCCACAGGCTTCATTTCCACTAGACAACCACAGTGCCAGCAGAGAACTCGTCTGACAGCCTCCCCGGAGCCCTGGCACAGCGGCAGGACCGGCTCCCCTCAGCCAGCACTTGCTTGGCAATGCTGCTCGAGGGCATCCCCCCGGCCACGTTCTCCTTTCCCTGACCAAAGGGCTGCACTAGATACAACTCACAGTTGCTGGGATACGTCCCGACAAAGGTGCCCACACAGTCTGACTTGGAAAAGCTCCAAATATTTTATTAATCTTGTAGGCGTTGAAGAGGCGATTGGTTAACTCATTTAACCTGAACAGGTCCCATGACCATGGTTACTGTGAGCAGCTGTGCAAGCCTTCAGAAGCCTGGGATAGAGAGCACTGCCCAGGACAGCAGTGCCGGTGCCTCCTCCCTCCCAGTGAGACTCCAGCTGACGGCTCCTCAGACCAAGACTGCAAAGGCAGATCTTTTTTTCACTCAGAGACACATTTCCCGCATTATTAAGCATTTTAAATGGACACAAACAGCTCAGGTATGGTCTTTGCTGCCTACTTGCCTGTCACCTCTTCCCTTTGTTATGTTGACCAGCTTCTCTATCCCACCGGTGTCGGCGAGGGCCTTGGCATTCTCCATGTTCTTGCTGGTGACCTCGTGC
Organism: Hylia prasina; assembly: GCA_013397195.1. Taxonomy (NCBI): domain Eukaryota; kingdom Metazoa; phylum Chordata; class Aves; order Passeriformes; family Sylviidae; genus Hylia; species Hylia prasina. Next base: position 272,735 of record VYXD01013947.1, read on the forward strand.
AGGGCGCAGCAGATGGCAGCCACCGTCTCGTCCGACAGGATGCTCGGCCCGTTGCCTCCCGGCAGCCGATTGACCAGGTCTCGCATGGCGTATTTGCCTGGAAATACACCCACAGAACCAGGTCAAACCGCAGCTCCGTCCTGCAGCTTGGACACTGCAGGACTCAGCATAAAACTGCAGCTGAAGGCACTGAGAAGCAGCATAGTATCAAAACCTGTCAAGAATTCAGATGTTACAGAGTCAAGAGAGACCACGTAACAATTTTTGAATTTTTTTTCCTTTTAGCTTAAAAGTGTGATAAGCTGAATTTTGCACTAAAAGAGGAACAATTTTAAAGAAGAATTATTTGGAGAAAGCAGAATTGTTCGAGGAAAAATGTTAGGCTACTTATTATGATTGACAGAACAGTGCACATTGCTGGGAGCCATCTATGCGAGGATTAAAGGAATCCTTATAGTAACTAGGAATCCTTTCTTCTGGATGTTCTGTTCACCTGGTTTGCTACCTGTCAGCACTCAGCTCTGTCAGGCTGCAGTGGCTGACTGATGCCAGAGATAAGCTGCACACAAGGGACAATAACTAAGATCAGGTTGAGGTTTCTTCCTGTTTGGGCTGTACTGTTAATTGAATGATTGATTTTATAGCAGACATGTATTTGTACATAACAGTGAATAATGAAGGAGCATTGCACAGTCGTTTGCTATGTATTTGTGTAATGTGCCTGAGAGGAAAAGAAAAACAAAAAAGGAATTCTTCAGGCAAAAGGAAACCCAGTGGAAAACTATCCCCACAATGCTGTCTGCAGCAATACCCCACCACTGCCAACCCTTTAGCAAGCTCAGCCACGTGCTGCATGTTCCAACATACACTGTGATTTGCTGGGTCCTCATCTCTCATTCCTTCAATGTGACCCTGTGAGCCCATTGTTCCTTTCCTATCCAGCAGAGAAGCTCCTAAAGAGGATTTCTAGCATGGGGAAGTGCACAACTTGCTTCACACCTCACAATGTTTTATCCAGTGGTCTGTTTCAGAGTGTGTATGAGGCCAGAAATTCTTTCAGAGGTAGAGCTTTGACAGGGAGAGGGAGCAGGTGGAGGACTGTTCCTGAACTGAAAAGCTTTGCCAGGAATGGAAAAAACATCCTGACAAGAGACATCACCTGAGTCTGACAGCACAGGGCTGGTGCTATGGAATAGGATTCTCTCTTTACACATTTGTCACGTGTAACACTTGCACTGCATGAAAACCCATTCTCAAATGTCCCAGATGGAGAAGCTTCAGTAACAGATAACAAAGTTCTGGTCACCTTTATTCCTCTTTTTGAGAATAATGATCCTCCTATCTCTGTGAACAATTGTTATATTCCTCGACCCCACAATTCTACACAGAGAAAATACTTTTTTGTATTTTTTGTACCAAAAATGAGACTTTTTTATATCATTCCATTTGTTAACACGGCTCACTGAAGCCACAGCAGCCTGAGGCTGAACCATGTTCAACACTAACAGGTGGAGAAACCTCAGAGCAGGAAAGGCAGTTGTTGGGGTTTTTTTTAATGCTAGATAAGAAAGGCACAGATGAATGCTTAAAGGGTTAAATATTAGAATTCACATGACAGTAAGTTTTTCTAGCAATCACTCCTGTTGATGACTTAGTTCAGCAAAGACACAGATGCTGCTCTATATCTTTGTTTTTCTGGAAATATTTTACCAGAAGATTTTTTCCCTCTCTTCCTGTCCAAGATTGTTAAAAAAGCACTGCTGTCATGGCAGCAGAGCTGTTCCATCCCCCAGGAACACGTGGGAGACCTGCACCCCCCAAGCAGGTGAGCACTGAGCTCCAAGGAAGCAGAGCTGTGTTTCCATCCCATTTGGCAGTGAGAGTTTTCTGTCTTGTCTGGCTGACTCCCATCCACGAAAGGTGGCCAGCAGCAAACTAACGCTGGAAACTAACGCTGGAAACTAACGCTGGAAAGACGCTCCTTGATGTGACACAACTGGTGGGACACAACCGATGGGACACAGAGACATCAATGTGCTGCTCCCATTAGCGGAATCTCTCCTTGGATTTTCCCACCCAAGGTCTGACACCCCGGCGCTGGTGCTCTCCTGAGGACGGTCTGTACGTACCAATGAGCTCCTTGTTCCGCACGTCTAAGGCCATGTTCCTTAAGGCAGTGGCCACGGATGACACCACTCTGTCGTTGTCCATCCGCAGCAGCTCCACCAGGATGGGCAGCCCCTTCTCCTTCCTGACAGCAGCGCGGATGTAGGCTGCGAACTGACACAGAGCTGTTACCCACCAGCCCGCCACAGCACCGCCACTGAAACAGCCTCGGCCTGCACTGCCGCTCTCGTCGCCAGGAAAAGATGACATGTCTGATCTGTGCTTTTGCTGTGATTATAAAGAGCTGGCTCTTTGCCATTTTTCACTCATTCCTCTTACAAAGAGAGAAAGTATTGGAACAGATGATGATTACTGAAAAGGGAGCAGGGGGGGTTGGGTTTTGCTTGTTGTATTTTTTTTTAAACACCGATTTTGTAATGGTCAAACAGAAAAAAGGCTTAGCTGGCTTACTGCAAGCAAAGAAAGCAATTAATGCTTGCTATGTTTTTTAATTTCTCGATGACAAATACATGACAAAATATAGTGTTCTCGTGCTGCTTTTGTAGCACATTATATGCAATGGCCAGAACATACAGAAATAAATAACCGAATATGGAAATAAGGTAAATTTATTTTGTCCTGGTCTTATTTCAACAGCATCTTTCCACCAGAATTCACAGCTAGATGATGCCAAAAGATTGTTTTGATCTGATATGCACTGGAAGAAGTTTTTTCTGTTTATTTAAAATAAAGGCCAGCTTCCATACGGCTCTTGTTGCCCCTGCTCTTTGCCAAGGCTTTTCACTGAGGAAACGTGACTGCAGCACATGTGCACTAATGCACAGATGCACATGAGAAAATGGTGTGTCCCCCCTAAACACATTCCAGGGTCTTACTAGAAAAAACAGCTACAAAGTGAGGAGGAGGAGGAGGAATTCCCATACCTTCCAATTGCCTGCAGAAAGGTTCTGGAGGGATCCTGCAGAGCCCTCCAGAGTGGCTGGGTTGGAGCTCTCTGCCAGGAGTGTCAGGTATGGCTTCACCACCGACGGGTGCCAGAGCATCTCCACCCCTTTAGGAGACTTGGAAAATCCTGGAATAGGGCCAACTCCATCCCACTGAGAAAGGAACGCAGATTTGTCACTGGACAAAACCTCTATATTGTCATTCAACGTAGGATTGTTTTTGTCAAGCTACATCCTCTCCCACCATGAGCCAAACCTCATCTGAGGTATTTGCAATACATGGAAAATACAGACCTGGTCCTCCTGTGAAGTTTTTTTTTTCTTCTTCTTTTTTTTCCCCCAGCAGCTTGGCTCTGAGTCTTTGCTGGGTGACTCTTTTCCCAACAAGTCATCCAGTTCATTGATTCCCAGTAGCCGTGCCTGAGGTACCTCCAGTTCCAAGCGGTAGGAAAGGTTCCTCAAGGTGCACACACAATTCTCCACTGTCTGAACCAAACCAGAGGCACCATGTCACCAGTTCTTCCTCACACAGACACAAATCAAACCAGTTCAGTAGAGGAGAAAAGGCACTGGGAGTACAAGCACTAAACTCTAATGCTGGGCCTTGGGCTGTGTTTTGGCTGCTTCTCTGGGAAAATGCAATCTCTTTCAAATCTGACAATATTTATATAAGAGTGATCTCTGCTATAGTGGCTTATTCTTTAGTATTCTGAAAATGAAAAGCATAAGAGCTTATTACTGTTTTATACAGAAACAGATACTGCAGCATTGCTGAAAACAAGAGATGACCCTGTGCTATGCAGCTGAGTTTGGCTGTGCTTCAGTAACCTGGGGTTGGGAGCGATGCCAGTCGAGCTGAGGACATCACCATGCTCAGCTGAGCTGTGCAAAGGCCCAAGATCAGACACACGGGTTAGCACTAAGGTATCAGTAGATGAGACATGCACACACCTTGCTGTCATAATCTGAGGTGTTCACACAGGTGTGGATCACATAGAGCAGTGAATCGACCAGTCCTTCGCAGGACCTCATCTGCTTTCGTGCCTCTTCCCCAGCAGAGCTTAGGTTCCTGAAGGTTGGAATGACAAAGGAACACGGTGTATGCAAGGACAGACAGACAATCACTTATTAGACAGTTTGCAGAAGGATTTATGCAGCTGAGATAACTGGTTAGCAACTCTTAGTGACTAACTTGGTAATTTTCATATTTTTCTATTAGGAAAAAAAATGACAATTGGAAAAGCTGTCTACATGATGGAACTCTGTAATTTATAGACTAAAACAACTCCTTTGTCTTTAAAATTACAATACAAGAAAGACCTGCTGGATAACATGATTACTCTTTAAGAGGGAGCATTCTAGAAGAGCAAATACCTCAGGCATCCTGTTGTATTGCGCAGAACGAGGGAAGTCTGAAATTTAATTTTATGATCGTCATCAAAGGAGGAGCTGTTCCATCCCGAGTGGGGCACTATCACAGTGTTTGTCAGCGTGGACAGGGCATCTCTAATGATTGTCATCTTCACAGCATCACATGAAGACAGGTTCCAGAGAACCCCTTAGAAGACATTTCCAGAGCAGTAAAGTCAGCAGAGACTTGGCAAACAAACATGAAGCAACACTGACAACTTAAAAGACATTACTTTAAATATGTGATGTGATTCTAGAGCAGGCAGAACGTGGAGAGCCAGCATCCAAAAAGGAGGAAAGCCAGGTGAACAAGATGAACAGTGGGGGAGGGCATGGCTTTGGTTTGGGTTTTTTTCCAATGATAAGGATGGCCTGCCCTGACCTTCCTGCTACCTTGCAGCATATGCTGGGGATGTCAGGTACTGAGAAGCAGAGCTGAACATACAAGAATGAATGTTACAATCCTACAGAAACTTTCTTCCTGGAAACAGCAACAAGATCAGAGCATATCCCATCCATCCATGTGCTGCATGGAACTGCTATCCATCTTTTATCCTCAGATAACCCCAGTTCCCTGCCTGGCAGAGTCTCCATACATGACATTCAGATACAGGAGTATGAAATCTGACATACATTACCAGGAGAACTGTATATACAAATACCATGCTGAACACAGCATTGAATCTTGTTTTTCATCATGAAACACAGCTTAAATACTTTTTCTGAAGAAGTCATCCTTGATTATAATTCAGATTAAATACCATACACATTTACATAGTTTGGATCCATCTTACGAACTCTGCAAGATCTCATTTAAAACTGTTGTCAAGAAAAGATAAAAAAAGCCCGTAATAAAAGAAATGTTCAGAATCGATGAAGAAATACCTGCTGTGTGTGCAGGAGACTCATGAGGGGAAAACCTGTCCTAGGTGGAGCTTCAGTGCAGCTACCCCAGCATTCACTTTTCCCAGTGGCTCTATACTCCATGCTGTTCTAACTGATCAAGACAGGTGTCCATTACAGCTGTCTGCTAGTTTCCCTGCCAAGCTTACCTGTCACCAGCTCTTTGACCTCGGCATCGACAGACTTCCTCAGCAGCCTCAGAAGGGCAGGAATCCCTCCCACGTTCTTCATGGCTATTTTGTTCTCATCAGTGGACTTCCCGTAAACGAGGTTCCTCAGCGCACCACAGGCATTCTTCTGAACCTCCAGGACTCTGTGATCCAGGAGATCCACCAGGTGCTTGATACCTCCTAGCCTACAGACCTGGGAAGTGGAATGTCAGGACCATCAGCACCCACTGATCTCACACACCTCACTCCACAGATGTAAAAGGCTTTTGTTTCCATGAGAACAGTACTTCCCATTCTAGTTCCAGAAGAAACAGCTGCTGAACCTTATGGACTTGATTGCTACATGGGACTGAACCTTGTCCCCCCACCCTGCTGAAATGGCTGAGGGACACTTGCTGTGTTCAGAGAATTGTTATTGCATCAGTTTTGTTTCCAGTTTTAAAAGTAATTTCTTATACCTCAGAATATCTTTTTAGGGAATATTGGAAATAACAGCTGATTATCACTGTGATCATTGCCAGATCATCAAAATCACTATTTTTCATCTCCCACCAACAGTGAATTTTGTTGGGCTATCTTCTTACAAAAGTTGAATCAACATTGTACTAACATAAATACAATTTATACTGAAAATAACATCTAACACACACACATAGGATGCAATTGAAAAGGCAAAATTCCTCAAATCAACAGTTCATAGCTGCTTCGCAAAACTATCAGGTCTTTGAATGCAAAGTTTCAAGAAATTTCAATAATAATCTGAATGTTCACTCAGAAGTATCCTGCCTCCACATCACAGTGACATAAACAGTTTCTCCCATGTTTCCCTAGGGTTGAGCTCCTTTCCTTTGCCTGACAGCTCACTCATTCCCTATGATGCTTTAAAACACCTTGATAAGAATCAATGAAAGCGCTCCAGAGCTCCTGGTTGCTCTAGTCTCCAGTCACCAACAGGTTACACAAAGCCAGGCTCTGGCAAACCTACTGTAGAGTTCTGCTGGACGACACAACTGCAAGGTAAAAGATTCCCATAGAATTTCCATGCAGCTCTTATGACAGGAAGAATCTGAGTATGTATAATTACACACCCCCAGGCATTTCAATATTAGCATCCACCTGGTAGCACAGGAACACAAGAGGGTCCCAAATACTGTGTCATGGTGCAAAACAAGGGCAGAGGCCTGGATTTCCTGGTACCGTTGCCCTGGAAGAGCAGCGCAAGCAGCACATACCTCTGTTTTCACTTTGTTATCCCCAAAGCAGAGGTGTTGCAGATAGGCAGCTGCGTTGGCCTGCACCGATGGGAACTGGTGCTGGAGCATGTGAATGACCTCAGGCAGCTCCGGATCTCGCCACGCAAACTCCCTTCATGGGGCACATGCAGAGAAGGCATTACTCAAATTATGGGCATTGACTAAGTACAAGTACTGAGCATCTTAACAGCTTCCCAACAATTCCAGTTTTGTTCTGGACTAAGAGGGCTAGAAGGAAAACCAGGTATAAAGGGATAACAGTGGGTCACATCACCTTTTAGTCTGCCAGCTGGAAAAGGACATTATATCCAATGTGCTTCAATTAGCAATTAGCTTATGGACCACACAAATAATCACTAAGTAACACCAGCTCAAACATTTCAGCCTTCAAAAAATCTCCTCAAAGTTAAATATATAATGCAAAAGATACCCCCTCAACAGTGCTGCTTAGGGGCATCATTTCCACACATTTTTCTCTCAGCACTTAATGTTCTCCCTAGGCAGAAGTCAATTACACCTCAACAAAACCTGCACATCCTGAAGTGTTATTGTCAGGATCAGATACTGGATGTTTGCTTGACTTGAGTTATTCAGGGATTGTAAATTTCAAATCATTAAATAATATCTCCTTCATTAAACCACAATGATTTTGTGCAGATCAATCCTGGAAAAGTCACAAAACACGCCCAGTTTGAAGATTTAGAAACATAGTCATTAATAATTGCTGGGCTATCTGCCTTCCATAAAGGGGGACTGGATGGGGGATAAAGTAGTATCTTAAGTTTTCCCAGGCTCAAAAATCCAAGGAAACACAAAAACCCAAATAAACCCAAACCCCCTAAAACAATCAAACAAATGAACAAACAAACCAACCTACCAACCACCCCGTGAAAAATCCCCGAAACCCAAAAACCAAAATCAAAATAAACCAAAAAACCCAGCAAAGCATGTTCCAAGAACAGTAGCTGGGAAGCTGTTCCAAGACTAATGCTGGTCTGGCCATTCAGGTCTCCCCAGCACTCAAAGTTACACGAAGGGGAAGCTCAGGTGCGTGCCCACTTTGAACTGCTCACCAACTCAGGGCTTTATTTCTCCATACTAATGATAGGAAAACCCTAGGGGAAACTGGCTCTCTAGTAAAGCTAGTTGTTTTCACTGTCATCCCAGAGTGGTGCTTCCTAACAGCCCACTCTGAGGCTGTGTAACATGCTCCCTTGCCACAGCCTGATATGCACATCAGAAACTGCAACAGATTAAATGTAAGGTAAAAACAATTCCTCTGTAAGATTACAAGCTAAGAAGATGCATCAGCAGTAACAACTGAGTCAGAGTTTCTTGGAAGTACCTTGCTATGAATGGGAAATGTCCCTGCTACAAGTAACTGTTTTTGCCACCATACCAGAGCAGGCAGCCTCCAAGCTTTACTACCTAGAGCTAAGATTATCCTATTAACATCATTTGGATGAATGCACCATTCAGTTAAATGAAATTAATTCAGTCTCTCCATATCTATTAAAAAAAAAAATCAATTTCCACTTATAAATAGAATAACTAAACCCATTAAAGCAGCGTTTTCATTGCTGAGATGACAGGCCTGGCCCAGGCTAGATAACTGCCTGGTGCTATGAGCCTGCTGTAGACAGGAGCAGGGGAATGCAGCAAGAAGCTCCAGTCTCACCATCCCTGCTTTGAGGTTTCCTTGGTGCCCAGCATGTCCCTAGGACAGCCCTCGAGGCACAGCTGAGTCCAGCTCCTCCAGGACAAGCTGGTTCCTCAGTGAACCAGCAATCTGAGGAGGGACTGGAATTCCTACCAATTGCAAATCCACACTGAGCATACACATAAATTCTTCCAAGCTGTGCACAGCCTGGGCTTTGATACTCCCAGGTTAAATACAAGGGTTTAGTACATGACATCTAGAGTAAATGACAATGACGATACCACACTTGTCACAGGCCCACACTGTGCACAGACATCTACAACATCAAACCACTAATTATTGCAGAAATACATGTGTTCACTTTCAAAATGGCACATTTATAAATAGTTTAAACACTTACTTTGTTTTGAAATTTAAGTAAGCTGTTCATAAAAAATTCATTCAAATAAATTAGGTCTGTACTTTTGAATTTTCAAGCCCTGATTCCCATTCACATGAAGAAAAATCTCACTACAGTGTTACAGGTTCAAAGCTGTGTTTCCTGTACTAACTCCTCCATAAAAACAAACATGAAAGAAAAATGCGATAATAAAATGCGTAGCAGCTGCTTGTTCTTACTGCACGAAGCAGGGTGTGTTTACTGTTTTGGCACTAGAGATGCGAATCCTGACAGGAGCAGCGCCGTGCCCAGGGGCGCGGGGACTTGCCTGGGGTCCTTGTGGATGCTGTCGATGGAGGGCGAGCGCGTGGTGCCGCCGTCGGGGTGCAGGCGGCCGTAGGCGGGCTCGGGCAGCCGGAACGGCACCGCCCGCAGCGGCTCCGCCAGCGCGGCCGCCGGGGGCAGCCCGTAGGTGTTTCTTTGGTATGTGAGGGTGCTACGCTGGCTGGAGGATCGCTGCAGGTTACCCATGCCTAGGATAAAACAGTGTCAAAACCAACCAGGTAACGAGTGCTTGCTGAAGAGAAGGGGCGACATCTACAAACAGTGCAAGCAAAAAAACCCGTCAGTCTTGCAAATGCACACTGTGCTCCACGTTGGAAGCTGATGTCAGATTTCATGGAGCGATTCCTCAGTGTCCCAAGGAAATGGAGAGGTTAGTTACAGAACGGAAGGTTTAGTGGGATCAGACTTGTGCCTCAGCTTCCCTCAACAAGTACTTAAAGTAGGAAATGCATCCCATGCCAACAAGCAGAAATCTGGGTGCAAAGTGTTTTCAAAGTTCATAATATCAATTCAACAATTGCATCAAAAAGGAAAAACAAGTAAACAAAAATTCATATTGTTTATATGGTATTTTGTTTTTCCGAACTACACGTACACTTTCCCTGACAAAAGGTAACGTGGATCATTGCAAAGATGAAGCTTAGTGGTTAGGGAACAAGAACGTGCATATTCCTATCTGAACAGAGCTATTGTGGTGGCTCTTGTTCTTCCAAGGTAAGTGGTATTAAGTAGACAAGTAAACAAAGAATTCCATTTTCTAGTTATATTTCTTCATTGTCACATCTTGACAAACTCCATTTATTCTAGGTTGTGGAAGGCAGGAGAATTGCAAAAACTGGTGCCTCCTTCAGCATTCTGCTCTCTTAGTATTGCAGTTACATTAGCAAACATTAAAAAGGCATTTTCAAGTGTGTGAAAACATGACAGGTGAATCGGGCAGTTCTATAAATGCTTCTAGAGAGTTACTTAAATAAATCACTCTAATATTTTAAGAGTTTTTGGAAACCACTATATAAATTATTAATCAAACTTAAGAGAACAAGCTACATTGCAACATGCATTATTTCTCTCTACAGAAAATAAATCCTAATACTAATCTAATGCCTATGCTCTTCATAATATGAGTGGCACTTCTATGAAATACTAGAGGAATATTTCAGTTTCAATAGACAACCCTCAGCTGTAGCATTTACCGTTATGCTTTGTGGAGAAGTTGGGTAAAACAGTATTTTTACTGTGAAAGATGGGGTAGGTAATTTTAGTGGCAAGCTCTTGTTTTACTATATTGATGAATTAAAAAAACCCCACGAACCACCCCATCATAAGAGACTGATGCACAGAGAATGCAAGAGAGGAAGCAATAAATTCTGTGTGTTGTGAATACAGTTATCTGGGACGTACCTGTGCATGCGCTATCAGACAGAAAACACTCTGACCCCAGGCTGACAGCCATGTATAGCCCCAAGCATTCCCTGCACACATCACAAGAGCCTTTCAATTCCTGCAGGTTATTTTAAGTCCTTCACACCTAGCTTCTGCCTCTATCAATTGCCACCCCGCAGTCCTTCCGCGCGTGCCCCGAGCGGCCGGGGCCGTCACCCACCGGAGCCGGTGCGGAACAGGGCGGCCTGGGAGCCGTGGTGCAGCTCCACGGTGCCGTGGTTGGGGCTGCGGTACAGGGGGCTGTAGAACGTCCTGCCCTCGTAGATGGGGGTGATGTGCACGTCCGGGGACACGGCCGAGCGCAGCTCCTGCCCCAGCTGGCTGTGCTGGCTCGCGTACGAACTCCTCAGGCCTGCAACCAAGCACAGGGACGTGTCTACGTCTGCAGCAAAGCAACAGAGCTGGCGGGACTGACTCTTCCTTTAGCCAAGAAATGTGCTGTTTAAACCTACCGGTTACAAAGACTTAGTCATTGCATTTTTTCCACTATTAAATGGCCCATACTGAAATGCTCACTGACAAAGCAGCATTTCCTTGACCACACGCTGACAACTTGAAATTTTCTGACTTTTTTTTTTGGTATTGTTTACAGTCTAAACCACAGAGAATAAAAGCTGAGTCAGCACGTGCGGTGCACAGATGCAGCAATGACAGGGTAAATATGGACCTGACAGAAATCCTGTCATGACAGAGGGCACAGCCTAAAGGGGTTGTAATCCTGAAACTGAAACGGTCCAGAGCAGTAGAGTAAACATCTGCTCGATAGTGGCAGCAGAAATGTAAGCACATGCAGGAAAATCTCTATAAAGTTTTAAATAGCCCATGATGTGAGTATATATAAATACCTATGCTGCAGCTGGATGAGCTTTTTTCACCTTGCTATATATTTGATATTTCATATAAAATGTAAACAACTTTGTTGACTTCAGCATTACTACGGCAGGCACTAAAACTCTGGCAGTTATCAAAGTAACAGAATATGTGAAATGAGCTATGCAAGGATGATGAAATGATGGCGATTACAGAAAAACTAAAAGTGCAATGGAGTAGTGATGTGTAACCAAATGTATCCTTAATCTGTGTATTCTCCCCCACAAAATCCCAGACCTACTCTGCCACAGTGTCTGCAAGGAAAGCTTTGGGCCATCACTAAGAAAACACATCTACAGGTGGTGAGAACAGAGGACTTGAGTAGGCAAAGAGGGCAGCAGGGCCTTTCCCATCAAACTCATTCCCAAGCCCTTATCAAACTGGCATACTATTAAGTTTTGCAAACACAGGTGAGGGAGAGGACACATTTTATCTTTTGATGAGGAATTAGAGCATTTTGGAGTTTCCTACACTATAATGGTTCAAAAGAAAAACCAGAAATTGCCATCTGTTCCAAAGGGCACATGGTCTAATTGGAAAGCCACCTTGTCTGCGCTTATTCAGGTGAAGGTCAGAACAACACACAGTGTTATTCAGTAACACATAAAATGTAAAGTAACTGCATGTTAACAAGAACTGCCTCTCAGATGAATAGATTCTACCTTTTAGGGCTCTATTTTAAGCTAGTATTAAAATGAGTACCCTATATTTAACTTGAAGTATGAGATAGTCTAGAAATATTAGTTAAATAAAACCCCTAATATTCGGTGGTAATAAGTTATATATTTTAAGAAAGAACTAGATGTAAAATTAGTTCCAGCCAAGCATGTTTTACTTTATGTTCAGTCTGCATACACATTTGAATGTACTTTATCTCTGAAAATGTTGACACGCCTCCGTAAGACTTAGAATTTCATTTAGCAACTTAAATCATGGGATTTAATTCAAGGCATGGCCAGCAATTAGTAATCATAAAGCCAGTATTCAGGAGGAACTTGCGATTGACACAGAGTGTTTGACATCAGTATTCACCACTGACCTGACACCACCACCATTACTGTGCCCCAGTGCTACAGCATTTTCTCCACAACAGCAGGACTGCGTTCTGGGTTTTCTCCAGCTGTGGCGTGTGCTGTGCTTTGTCCGTGTCTGTGCCCATTACTCACCCGTGAGGCTATCTGGCCGTGGGGGGACCATCCTCTCATAGATATCATACTGCTGTCCATACTGTTCCATGTCATGAACTGTCCTCTGCAGCGTCGTCCCCAAGTGCTGCGGAACTGCCGTCATGCCAGAACGCTTCGGGGAGGAGGATCCCAGCTGAGTTTGGGACGGAGACCCCACTCTGGTTTGCACATCAGTAAGGGCAAGAGGAGAGCCGACCCTGCCTGCTGCCTGGTACGGGGGGTTTGGCTGCCGGGAGCTGAGCGAGCCGACGCGCCGCACGGCCGAGGGGGAGGTGGGTCTGTGCGGGGCGTACGGGGAGCCGGCCCGCTGCACGGGCAGGGTGCTGGATGAGTAGGCGTGGGAAGGTCTGTGCTCAGCCGCGCCGGGAGAGCCGTAGCCGCCCCCCAGAGACGTCCGCAGCGAGCCCCGCGACGGGGACACGCCGGCGTAGGAGGGAGACTGTGCTCGGGACGGCACCGAACTGACCCGTCTCATCACACGGTTGGGAGCCGTATTTGCTGAAGGCTGTTGAAAATCAAAATCATGTGTGAGTTTTATCATTTAGGTCATACAGTGCATATTGTTCTCCTGTAAGACAGAGAAGTCAGCAGGAAACACGCCCAACTTAATGGTACGTACAGGCAGCTGGACTGTAGCTTTTACCCTAAACCTAATTCCTTTGAATTTTCTGCAGCTTTTTTCTAACCAGTGCTTCTTAGTATATAAAATAAGAATTTAACATTAAAAAAGCCACCTGTTTCTCATTCTCATTTGGCTTGTTATGTTAATCTTCACCTATGCTTTCCTTCCTCACTATTCAACCACTCTGGAAACTCAGGAATAGTAATGCAGAGTTCTGGTATAATCCAGATATATTCCAACAATGACTGTCTTACTATCATTCCATTTACTGAAAAAGGAGGGAAAAGCTGGAAACCATAGAATGTATAGGAACACAAGCAGCAACTTCCTTTAAGAACTATGCTTATATACAGGCTAACTTCTAGGAAGGTTGTCCCCCATTTCACGATGAATTTTGAGCAAGTGATACTTTCTTGATATAATAGCAGTGTACTGTGCAGTCAGGAGAGCTACTTCAGTTCCCATGAATGACCCAGATCGCATGTGCTGATCCCAGCAAACGAGTCTCTGCTTTGTCCATTCCTGCTTTGTAACCGGTGAAAGTGTTAAACAAAAACTAATTTTGTAACACTACCACCAGCCCATACAAAGGGGGGCCCAGCTATGCAGCTACTGTGTAAACGCTGTGGGAGCCCCTGCACAGCCAGAGGTGCACAGTGCACTGGTCAGAGTACCTGGACTGACGTCTGCCCTTCAGCACGCGAGCTCCTCACCACGTGGTTGTTGGGGGGTCCACCATGGGAATGCTGCTGTCTGATCTCTGACTTGTTCAAGTTTTGGCTGTTATGGAAACTGCTTATTTCCTGGTAACCACTGTCAGAATAAGAATTCATTTGTGTTGAACTTCTTGAGTTACCTACAGACCCTGTAGATATGAAGCCAGCATAAGAATAAAACCATTGAACAAGTTCACCAAGTATTATATAACTTTGTTATTTGCTGCATTCATAACTGTATTACATTTTTATACTGTCAATACAGAAATATATTCTAATATTTAAAATGCACACAACAGACCCTCACTTTCATGGAGAGATGTCTGCTCTGGTGAGTAGAGAGTCCCTTGCTCTGCTTCTGTCCTAATATCATAGGCATTGGTGTGAACACCCTCTGACACCTGGGGTTTGCTTACACTGGTGGGCGGAGGATCTGAAAGAATAAATTATTTAGATAAATCCAGCGTTTCATATGCAAGTTTCCTGCAAACTCAATAATGATCATTTTCTCAACTTACACCAAACAGAACCAGCTTACTGGCAGACAGGTACCATCTCCCAAACACAATGAACAGAATGTTAACATAAATCTCTGAGGATTTTGTTACCTGAAAGTTTTCATGTAGTTCTACAATTCTAATTTTCCAAATATATGTTCCAACCTATTTTAACAAAAAATTAATTGATTACCTAGTACACTCTGAAGAATAGAAACCATGTGCAACTGTGCTGCAGTGCCCAGTGGACAGCTACCCTTGTCGTAAGGGCCTGTAATCAACACCTCCAGATGTAAAATGCTGAGCTGAATTTCATCCCTGTTTGTGTACTACGAACAGCAGTTGCTGCAAATTTCTATACTTTTTTTTTACTTAGTAAACTACTGTCTAAATATTTGGCTCTTAAACTAACTTCAGTTCCAAGAATGTCAGCTGAACTGTACAGACAAATGACAGTGTTGTAAGGAAAGGCAAAGGAGGCACAGCAATGCTCTTATGAAGAAAGGAAGAAGTTAAAGAGTCTGGGAAAAAAAAGGACAAAGATGAGGATACTGAATCAACATTATTTTAACAGAAATGCTAACCATTCAGTTCTCATGCTATACAGGCAGCAGAGATGCAGTACAGAACCACAGAATGGTTCAGGTTGGAAAAGCCCCCTGAGACCATCGAGCCCAGCTGTTCCCCCAGCACAAGGCCACCACTGACCCATGATCCCAAAGTGACACATCCACAGGGCTTTTAAATCCCTCCAGGGATGGGCACTCCACCACTGCCCTGGGCAGCTGTACCAGGGCTGGGCAGCCCTTCCCTGAAGAATTTCCCTAATATCCAAGCTAAACCTCCCCGAGGAAGCAGAGCAGGCAGTGGAGGTTATGTTAAAGGTAACACCTGAAATGTAAATTCTGGCTGCAGAAATCCATGAATGAGCCTGGAGCGAACCCAAAGGGAACGTGCCAAGGAGCACCAGCTCAGCCCCAGGGACTGCTCAGTGCCAGGACCTGTGGGCTCTGGGCAGCAGTGCCTGCTGTACAGAAATACTCTGGCTTTTGCCAGTGGCTGGACACAAAATGCTGATGTCTCACTACCGGCATCGTGAGCCATAAAGGCACATTAATACTAAAAATGTTACTCAGCAATTGCTATTATGAAGAATGCTTGAACACTAGTCAGATTTTTTAAAAAATCAATAAATCTTAGAAATCCCAGACAGTCAGCCATTATTTACCAATAGTACATTCTTAGGTCAAAACTAGTAAAATTTGATGCTAGTTAATTTACTGAATAGGAGTATTATGACCAAATTTTATTAAGAGTTAATAAGAAGTGTTACTACACTTCCATTAGTTAAATTGTCAGTATGCCTAAAAATCATCCAGAGAACCAACACTGCAAGAACTCACTTCACAGCCTGTTACACCAACTCAACACCAGATGGTAACAGCCACCAGTGGGTGTTCCATGTTCTTTGGAATAAAACACTTGGAGGACTTGGACATTTACATTAGGATTACATCCAACTTCAATACTTTAATCTTCAACCTTTTTGTTTATCTAATACAAGGCCCTATTATCTCAGTTACTGGATATTACACGATACTAAATCAAAGTCAAACTGCCAGTCTGGGGAGAGACACAGGAAGAATAAGGTCCAATTGTGCTGTTCAGTGCAGATGTTCCCAGGACAGAGCTTTGAGCCCAACCTCGCTCCCGTCACACACTGCCCACCAGGCCAAAGCCTTCATAGGGCTGAAAAATAAAGCTTGTTTAGGCTGTTTAACAAAGGCAAGAATGCACAATAAAATGAATTGTCTTTCTAGCTGTCTCCACTACCATAAAACAGGAGGAATGCCCTGAATAAAATAATAGCCTTCTTGTAAATGGCTGATCTAATATTCTATTTATAAGCATCTGCAAAACAGCTTCACTTTATATTTCTGTGAAAAATTCTGTATAATTCTATTGATGCAGAAAGCAATTACAGCTACAGTCACATCTTATCATCCACTGATGTTTTTGACATAAACCACTACCTGCAGTCATAGAAAAGGTGATTTAAAGCAGTGGTTTTATCCAACTTTAACTTCAGTATTTTCAGGTTACAGTTCATAAAGCAGCATCTAGTGACACTTCTACAAAACAAAGATTCATGGTGAATTGGGGAATAAAACCTGCAATCAAGCCACAATCACAGCATAAATGTAAACAGGAAATGAAATGTACATCAGGAAATTCTAAGCAAGAAATAGGTTTTTTTTTCCAACATGCCCACTTCTGAGCAATTACTTCAGGAAAGGCTACTTTGAATACATAGATGTGTGAAATACACATCTAGGTTTGCATTAACACATAGAGCATTGAAGCAGAAGTAGAATTTTTTGCCATATGTCAAGTGACTGCTTAGCAGGGATGTGCATATGAAATTTCTAAAGAAAAACCCACATAAGAGAGGAGAGAATTAAAGGACAAAATAAAAACATCAGCTGGATGAAAGACGAGAGAAAGAGAGAAAGAGAGAAAGAGAGAAAGAGAGAAAGAGAGAAAGAGAGAAAGAGA
>VYXD01013947.1:289928-313671 GCA_013397195.1 Hylia prasina
AGAAGGTCAAGGAGAAAAGTGACTAAGTTAGAGAAAAATCAGTAGAGGAAATAAAGCAGCAGAATACAACTGGCTGACTGGCTGAAATAAGTAAAACAACACCTGAGAGCTCTCAAAAATAATCTGTACCAGTTGTGAAGTGTCACTGTGACATTACAGAACAAGGGGAAACAATGTGATTTAAAAAATCGCCAACAAACAAAATCCACAAACCCAACATTTACATTGAAAATAGATGTAAGACTTGTTTCTCATTACTTGAAAAAAAAATTTGATTTCTGTTCAAAAGCACTGCTGAAAGAGTACCCGAAAAGCACCACCATGACTAGAGGAAGTTAAATGGCAATACAAGTAGGCTGTTGAGAATATTATCTTTAAAATAAAGGAAAAATGCTAACATGTGCCTCATCTCAGCTGCAGCAACAGAAACCATGAAAATACAATTATGCACAAGTTTAGGAGCTTAATCTCCAAATAAAACAAAAGGCAGGAATGGAATGTAATTATGACTATGCTTGATTGAACCAGCAGCAGCAGGGAGCGTCCCTGTGCAGCAGCCACACAGCCCTGAGAACAGACAGTTCCCTGTACAGGTGGGACAGGAGGGCTCTACAGAAAGGGCATCATGCAACTCTCACCCTACCCAGCCAACTGCCCTGGGATTGCACTGGGCCACTTTTGGCCAGTGTGACAAGAGCACAGGGTCACCCAGCACGAGAAGTGACCTGCAGGAGCCCCTGCTCACGCCTGTCCTGCAGTGGCTCCTCCTGCACGTGCCCCCATCGCTGCAGAGCCCAGGGAGCTCAGGCAGCAACTCCACAACGTCCAACATCAACTGATGCACACAACCTGTCAGAGCTCCGTGCTCCGGCCTCTCAGGGGCAGGAGGGATTATCCCAACAGACCAGGGAATGCCACCTTGAAGATGGTCCTACCCTCTCCCCCAATATAACTAGGCAGACGTAGCAGTACAAGAAAAATGCTTCTTTTGCAAAGAAAGTTCACACTATCCCGAGACACAAAAGTAGAAAAAGCACTCTCAGAAAAACCTTTGCTTATCAGAGATTTTCTTAGTTAAGTAAGAACATGTGTAAAAAGAAAAAAACCAGTTTTCAAGTTTAAAACATGCAGTATTTTTTCATGCTCCTTACCTGCCAGAGGGAACACTCACAAGAAAATTTTAGTTAATTGCATGGAAGACCCAATACATGACAAGCCTTGTGTTACAGTCACAGCTCACACAGAAATGCAAAGGCACATAAAGATACAAGAAGAGTACTTGCAACTACCTGTAAGCTCAAGCACCTTTTACAGTAACATAGGGAACACACATGTATTCCATGTGTGACAAAGAAAACATTAATGTCATACTTTAGAAAAGACACTTGAAAAAGATATGTAGCATTGATGCTAAATGTTCTGTTTGTGTAAAAACAAGAAATGAATGCCAAGAAAATAAATCTACTTGGACTTAAAGCGAATTGTACATAAAAAATAATACCTGAGGATCTCCAAGGAAATGACTTCTCAGTAGAGCTGCAGAAAGAAAAAAAAATCACACAAATGAACCATGTGGTTAGTTTGGACTTTTTATTGCATTTTTAATCAATCATGGAGAAGTTTATAAAACCCCCCAGCAGATAAAATTCCAATAGTCCATGTAAATACCATTCTGCAGTGCTTTACACCTGACAAGCAAACCATTGGTTATTGAGTTCAAATTCCTATTAGTCAGTGGGAATTATTCACTGTAACTCCCTGTACGTCACAGGACCAGGCAGCACAACCTGCCTGCAACGGGACAGGTGAGAGCATGACTTAGGCCCCAGAGGTCCTGTTGAAGGTGCTATGCTGTCAGTGACAGCCCACACCAGTGTGCACCACCAGCGTGCACAGCCCAGACACCTCGGTACCACCAGCACCAAACATTCTGTTCCAACAGCAGCACTCACCCCTGCTCATAGCAGGGTCCAGCAAAGGAGCTTTGGGGATCACCCATCTCGACAACATCTGGCTTCTACATGTAAAGCACTTCAAAAACTGTAGGTCTCTTTCTGTTCATTTTTTTCAGTCTTTTCTCAGTTTCCAGTTTTCCAGAGAGAATTCCCATCCTTTCACAGAACAAGTCAAACCAGCTGACACACAGCTACAACTCTGAGAGTGAGGAGGTGACAGATGTCAGGTTAATGAGATGCCTTCAGAGGCAGGTACTGCACAGACCAAGCACGTGGCTGATATCAGTGTAACACCCAACCTTCTCTTGCATTTTCCCAATACTCATTTTTTATCAAACTATCTTCATCCTTTTGTCCTTCCTCCAATCCATGTGCTTTCCTGTGCTCACAGTAGTACTGCTGCACGATCACCTCTGCAGACAAATGCAGAATTCATCCATGTGTTATTAACATTAGATACTCTAAATATTTTTATGGGAAAATGTATTTCCTCACTCTAAATAAAAAATATCAAACTTTGAATAATACATCATTTTTGCAGTGATTATAAACTGCTGTTCTCCAAGCAAAAAGCTCTTCAAAGGAAAAACAGGCAAGTCCATCAGATTTGATTGTGTGTAAATATCAGCATGAGACTGATTTTGGGTAAGATGTAGCAATCTGTAAATGACTTTTTATTTTACTTCTTTCTACCACAGCTACTGATTACAACAAACTAGCTCGGCAACATGAACGCCATGAGATACATATTTTCTAAAATAAAAACAACCATTTAGGAGCCTGTTTGGAAACAAAATATTTGCATAAAAGAGTGCTAAAGACACATGCTAGCACAAACTATACTAGAGTTACAATGAGCCTTCAAGTAAAAGGAGGATTCCAACGCAGATTTCAGGTGTCTGAAGGTCAGCTTCTAGCCCCAGAATTCTCATGCTACCTGAATACCAAGCTTTCCACTCTCACCCTTTTGCTCTGTTCTTGAGACTTTTTGGAAACTCAATTCCTCACACGGAGACAACATGGCTCAGTGTTGCTGGCAATGGTAACACACACTGGATACACACAAATACTTTATTGTCACACACACAAGGCTATAACCTGGAGCACATCCCTGCCCAACATACCTGACTGCTTGAACTTCCTTCACAGGTACAGAATGTAGGAAGGAAAAAGGCTGCTCTGACTGTGGCTCACAGGAAGGAAGCTGCTTCATCAACACTTCAACTGGTTAAGCATTTAACTTGACTCTTATTAAATGATTTTGGAACAAGTCCAGCATACATCACCTACTGATATCATCACCTGATTTTGTCACCTAGCAGGTGCAATGTTTTGAAGACAGTAAATCTGTCAGCTTTGAGCAGTAAGTCCAGTGCATTTCATCCCACAGTTTAAAAGCCACTGTGGTGACACACTGCAGTGCCCATGCCGAGCTGCTGCTGGTTTTAGTGACAATGCTCTCTTCCTGACAGCAGCATGTAAGATATCCCAAGAGAGCCCACATGTGGCAAGCAAACTTTGGAAAATGTTAGTTTAGCCCACTACTATCCTTGAAAAAGAATTAGGTTAGTAGAGTAGACATGCAGAAATATTCCTCTATCAGAAATATCGTAACAGCTTGGATGACATACAGTTTTCAATTAAAGAAGACAGAGACAGTAACACAAATATTTGGTAACTGGAGATGGAGCATGCATACAAACTCTGCTGAAATCCATTTATGCCTTTTATTTTTAACCCATTTGATTTTTTGTTGCTTGTTTTTTGGTTTTGCCCCTTTCTTAATTTCACACCTTTACCTTGCCATTTCACTGCTTTAGTTCAAAGCCACCTTCAATACAAAATTGAACCAGCTGCCAATCTGGGAAAAAAAAATCTGATAAGTGGAAAGGTTTTGCATTCTGTCATTTAGAGACAAAACACACTAAGGGTCACCAGCACTGCTTTACAGTTTCATATGGCAGCTCTCAAACACTTTCCAGCTTTGAATTTCCAGGTTAGAGCAGGGGCCAGCATCCCTCTCAGTGACATGGCTGTGCCACTCTGCTAAGGCAGAAAGGGCTGGTGGAGGTCCCAGCCAGGTCTCATCCAGCACCTGTGCACAGCACAGCAAGCCTTCAGGAACAACACTGACATTTAGGAAAATTGCACATTTCTGATTCTGTTAAGAAGTGTGCTTTTTTTTTAAAATGATGTAAACACAATTATGATCTCCAGTTCCTAGACTGGACAGGTCAATTCCCAGTGCATCTTTCACAGGTTTTGCAAGATGTGAGGCAGTTTAAGCCTATTATCTCTGCAAGTACTCCATAAGGTGAAAAGTATTTCTGATTTAAACAGTACCACTTGAGAGAAAAGCAGCGATTTCCATCGCCTACCTTCCTGCTTGGCTATACTGCTGCTGTCGTCAAAAAAGGCAACAGATGAAAAAATTAAGTACTATTTATTAAATATTTATAAAATGGTGAAAAGCTGTAAAAAGCTAAAATATAATTATGCTAAGAATGTATGTCCTTCAGACGTGGTGCAGTAGTATTTCAGTTCCCTAGGTGCTGGAGCACACGTGTGCTGTGAGGCCGCTCCCAGAGCTGCCAGCCACGCTGGGGTGCCCATCACACTGAACGCCTTGTTCCACTTGTCCTGGAGCTTCCATTTTCAGTACCTACATCAACAACATGTCTACAACCACAGGCGCTCTACAGAAAACTTGGTGTAACTTTGAGCTCTCAGTATAGGGGGATTTCTCTAATAGAATGCCATGTACTAAACTCCATAAACTTGTGTTACACCTAAAAGCAACTGGAGACCAGGAAAATCAGTATTTTGCTTTTGTTGTTGAGACAGGTAAGCAGACATTTTCACAAATATTTTAAGTAAATGAGGTAATTTTCAGTCTTCAACTTTTCTGACAGCTATCTTCTTGAATTCATCAACACAGCTGATTTTTCTACCCACTCTGCCAGACCCTGTACCAGGAACCTAAGCAATCCTATGCTCCCCCCCAGACAAATTAACTAGCACTGCCACCAAAACCAGGTAGTCCTGGGACTTGCTGGCAGTTTCCAGGTGACCCTGGAAACCACTAATTCTCTGGATGTGAATTCAGAAAGTGTCTGGAATACACTGCAATCATTAGAGAGGCCTCTTAAAACTGTCCCATAACTTTTTACAGCAAATCTGCATTTTTTTAATCCTTCAGATATTAATAGAGGTGAATAGCTATCGGTGAAAATATATGTATAGAGGACATAAGCACCACTAAAAAGCCTTTAATTTATGGGACAAATGAAAGTAAAGTCATCAGGACCTGTACCTTGTGCTGGCGATACTTGGTGACTCTGCTCCAAGCCTACATCTCTCTAGCTGATTAGCCACAATTTGCCTTTCCACTTCCAGTTCTCTGGTAAGTCTTTGAAATTGAAGCTCCTGAAATTTCAAAATAAAAAGAAAAGCATTCTTGATGTTAAAAAATGGGTGTGGATTAACTCTGAAACAATCACTGATTCATCACAGTTGTGTTTTGTGTTTTGAATCTTCCTTAGGGGAATTAACTATAAAAGTGGAAATTTAATGGTTCTTTAAATCAGTGATTCATGCAAATATTGATTTATCACCTGTTACAGAAAGAAAAACATGTTTAAGCATTCTTGGCTTTTATTTCTCCTGCAATTAAAATTTTTGTGTCTTCTTACATTACCACAGTCTAACAAAATCAGTGCCTATAAAGTCAGTCTTCAATTTAATCTATAAAAAAGGAAACCAGAAAATATCATATCCTAACCTTTCAAATCACAAACCTTCAGATCCTAAGATATTCTACATTCTGATTGTAGTTGGAAACGTTAAGATTTGTACTTTCAAACTGGCGAGTGTAGAGATGTCCTATTTCATGTTTTGTGAGTTCAGTTTTTTTTAAATTTCTTGGTCAAGGGTACCAAGCTTCTTTGTAAGAGGCTTTTGGAAGGCAAGGCTGCAAGGGGGACATGGGAGATATCAGTGCTGCACAGGGCAGGTGATACTGAAATCTGGAACCATTTTCTTTAACACTCTGAAATCCAGGCTATGTCACATCAAAGGATATCAAGGCTGGTTTTCTCCTCAGTTAGCTTTTATTGACTAGAGAAAAGGGTTCTATTGAGCAATTGCATTATTTTTCAAAATGATACTGTAAACCCTCTGAAGTTTAGATAAACCATATAAAACCAGATGAACACCAACATTTAGCAGTCAGACGAAGCACCAAACAAGTCTTACATAGAGGTCAAGTGCAACGCAGAGCACTCCTTTGATGTGAAAGCTCAAACGATGGTGAGGTTTCTCCCGTGTGACTCAGGTAAGGGCACTGCCCAGCAGCTGCATGGAGCCTGGGATATCAGCTCCTGCAGCCTGCTCCTTCAGAGCCCACACCAGGGAACCGGGCCGAACCACTGCCCTCTCACCAAGCACCCTGCACCCCCTGCAGCTGTGCCCCCTCTCAGGAGGGTGAAGGGAGCGAGGGCAGTCCCAGCACTCCGCAGGGGCCTCTGCTCCTGCTCCAGCCGCCGGAGCTTCCACAGCCCTCAGGAGCCTCCGACTAACAATAGGAGACCCAGAGGAAGTGCAGGGAAAAGCTGTTCTAAGAAGCTGAGACAAAGATTTTTCTACCAACACCACAAGGAGGTCCCCTCTAAGAACCTCCCCAAAGAAGGCTGATTAGTACCTATGCCATCAGGCAGGCAGCTCAGGCCCAAGGCAAACAGCAGCTTCCCTGCTGCCAAAATGACTACATTAGATGTCAAAACTGAACAAGTGACATCTGAATCTGACCTGAGCCCCTACACCAAACTGGCTGTTACACACACACAGAGCTGACTGCCCTTCCAGAGGAGACGCGTGACTGTGGACACATCCAAACATTTCTGAGAACTCCCTAACCAAACTGAATGAACACCCTAACATCCCCCATTTTGGCCAGAAAAAGTGGGTTTGCATCCAGGACATGTTTCCTGTTCCTCACTATTAAACCGATATTTAAACAGCTAGGTCATGGATGCAAACTGCAAATGTGAACCTATTGTTATTTACTGACCTTTTAATTAGATGACTAAAATAAAACATGCTAGCCATTCATTGCTTCCATTCAACCAATCCCTATTAATTTCCCTTTTCATTACAGATAGAGGCATTAATGAACACATTATTCTAGAAAACATTTTTCTGCAAAACATCTCAAGTAATAAATTGCTCATTTAAATAAAACCCCCTGTTTTTTGCACCACACTACAAAAATTCAAAGGGAGTTAAAACAGAAGAACTGTACTTCTATTTTTCTTGAGAGTAGAAGAAGTGAATGACATAAGTGGACAACAGAGCAATAAATTTTACTTCATTTATTTAAACTACATTTAAAAGCAAAACCCACTTGTATTCTATCAGAAAAATGGAGATAAGGAAAAATAGGGGGAAAAAGCCACAAGCCTCATTTGGCCACTTCAGAGACACTTGCACGGCTGAGTTGGGAACAACACTGTCAGCTGTCTATTTACATTGTTCCTCACTTTGTCTTGGCGTTGACCAGAAAGCCACAAACTGCATAGTGCACTGAACAGCAGAGTGGGAAGAGGCCTGCAACTCATTTGCCAGTTTTAAATCACTCTGATGCTTAGGAAGATCTAATGTGCTTTTGCAAGTGCAAGCATAGTAAGAAAAAAAAACCCACAAAAACCAGTTCTGTTTTCTAGTCTGAGTATATTCTGGCATGCCCAGCCTGGGAATACAATGAAGCACCAGTTTACAAACTTTGAAACAATGAGTGCTGACTTTTGTATGTGCTTTCTTAAATTTGATATCTGCAGCAGGTGCTATGTCTTAAATACCTGCATAAATACAGAAGATGGGTAGTTTTAGAGCTACCATTTCTTTTACAGCTGGAATACCTCATGCTTTAAAAACTTTTTTGCTTTTACCTTAAATCATATTATTATAGAAAACTAAGCCCTAACCAGCTCTAAATTGATCACTTTTCCAGTTTATGCTTCCTTATAAATGCAATTTTATACCACTCTGAGTGGACATATCCCCACAATGTATATCTACCAGACATCACACTAGCTCTGGCAGGAATCTATTGGAATTTGTTTCTCTGTCCAGCCTCTCTGGGAGCAGTGGGAGAGCTCACTCCTTGAACAGGAAGCTCCCTGCACAGAGCTGCTACCCTGGGCACAAATCACAACTCACTGACACCTACAGCACTGGCTACTGACAAAATGGCATTGCAGGACTCAGACACAACTCTTAATGAGCTAATTAGCATTTGCAGCAGAACACCTACGTGGCAAGCACATAGTAAAATCAGATAAAATTACAGAACACACTGCCACGCTGCATCCCAAGGAGCAAACAAATCTTCTCAGACAGACACACTCCACTGGCTCAGCCAGAACTACTTTTATTCAAAATTATTCAACACACATTGAGGAGAAAAAAGCAACCTGTAATTCTATAAACCTCTTTAGCAGCAACTACTTAATCACCTTATCAAACTGCAGGTTTTATGTTCATAACCTAAAATTCCACTGGAAAGCCACAGGCCATAATTCTTAATAGGAAACGACAATAAAAGCTTTAACCACAATTCCTGCTCTGGATCAGGAAGCCCACACACACGGGACAAGAAAGCAGCTGTACCAACTGCTGTACCAACACAGGCTCCTGTGAGTGAAAACCAGAGCCCAGAACATTTTAGAGCTGTGTCATCTCCTTTTGGAGGCTGAAGCCTTCAGAGGAGGGCCAAACCCTGTGTTGGTGTTGTAGTGCTCACACAGGTGACCAACTGTTCTTCCTGGTCAAGCTCTGCCCAGCAAGAATCTCACTTGAGATGACATAAATTCACTGCACCAAGGTACAGGCAGGGCCAGTAACACCAATGTCAGCAGCTGAATCCTCTTTCCATGTGAGAGCTGAGTGTCTCTGAGAGGCTGGTGCTCCGGGGCAAGGGGCAACAACCACTAACACACTGTGCTGGGCTTTTGCCAGTGAATATGTGAAAACAAGTAACGGGAATGCTGTTTGCACAACCGACCATGAAGACTGCCATTCTCCTGTTGCAGGCGTTGGATAATAAAAGAGGGTTTAGGGGTAATTCTGTGCCTCCTATCTGCATCCTATCTTGATACCATGTTGCAGATTCATCTTTTTCATTTATGTTAATGAGGAACTTTTATCCCTCATAGATGAGAATGAGGAATCCACATTCACACAACGAAAAATAAAAATTACTTTTTTCCTGCCCTGCTGTGATTTGGGCACCTCTGGAAAAACACAGACAACTTCAAACAAACAGTGGTCCAGGTGGCTAGTGAAAGGTTTTCTAGTGACAGCTCTGCAAGAATCAGCAGCAATTGCACAAGCAGGGAAATCACAGACTCCTTTTGAATGGTTCATGCCCGACTAGCCAGACCCAGACTGGCCAGCTGGACGTCAGATGAGACAATGCCTCCAATAAACAAACGTATCTTTTGCAGCTTCTTGACTTGAGCAGTCCTCAGTGGTTGCTGTGGCAGAAGACTGGGCTAGGATGGGCTGGTACTCCCAGATGCAGTAACACTGGGATATGCTAAGTTCCTTCAAATGCCAAATGTCAGTGTCTATGAAATATTATGAAGGCAGTTGTAAGCTGAACTATGAAAGGTGTTCCATTCACAAAAGTGTTGTCTGTTGAACAGTTGAGCTGAACCTCTTTCAATAGTTCAAGTTACTCATCTAAGAAAGTGTAGTTTGCATTTGAGAGGAATATTTTGCCTTGTGTTTACTATTTCTTATTCAACTGCAACCACAGTGCAGATCCACACAACTGCCAAGCCCTGTGAAAGTTCATACAGTCCTACAGAAAAGGCTATTCTATTTTGGATATTTTCATGATACAAATGTGCAACGAAGACGAGGACAAACAAAAAAGAAGTTGATTTATACCTTCCTTCAC
Organism: Hylia prasina; assembly: GCA_013397195.1. Classification (NCBI taxonomy): domain Eukaryota; kingdom Metazoa; phylum Chordata; class Aves; order Passeriformes; family Sylviidae; genus Hylia; species Hylia prasina. The sequence continues at coordinate 299,844 of VYXD01013947.1, forward strand.
TTTAACCTCTCGCACTCATCTATGCAGAGTTCTCTGTTCCAACCTGCCATAATTCAGAGCTAGATCAAGCAACTATTTCAACCCACACTGAATACCATATTTTCCAAAATGGATGTCATACTGTAGTGACCCAATATTTAAATTCTCTACCAGAATCTATTGCAGAAAAAGCCTGTACTTCTAACTAACCATAGTAGAACAACCTTAATATTTTCTGTAAAAATTAAGTTTACTCACACACACAACTGCATTTGCACTCTTTCAGTATCTCAGTATCTTCCAAAATAGAAGACAAAAGATAAAAAATTGGACAGTGTAGAGAGAATCACAGATTATAGGATGTGAGATGACACAGCTACAATTACTGGCTGATCACACTTACTCTGTATTCAACAGCAGCAGACCATTAAAGCCCTTAATACTTTTATGCATGCATTGTTCCCTAGTCTGGTACAACAGTTTAGTGCTGCTCTAGCTGACAAGAGATCAAAATTCTAGCATTTTATAGAAAGCTTACTGTTGCCAGTGGCAGGAGGGAAGAATGGCACTGGAGGCTTTCCCAGACTGCCTCTGACACATCCTCTCTGGAAGATCTGTGCCAGCGCTCGGGCAGCTCAAGTCAGTGCTGGAGCTGAGGGTTCTGCTCTGCCAGCTGGGCACCAGGGCTCAGTCACTGCTGGGCAGACAAGCTGATAACCTAAACAAGTGTGCTACAAAAGGTGTCAATAATCCAGTATATGTCAGAGGCACCCACAGTTCCACATAGGCTCTTGTGCAAGAGGAGTTTCTCCTCTGAAGCCTAACAGTACAAAAGAGAAAGGAAAATTAACTTCTAGGTCATCATATGGATAAAGGAGTACAGAGAATTTTGACTGAGGAAATGAGCTTGGTATTTCACTTGGGACAGGAGTGGCATTAAATTTCTCCTAGAGTAAGACATTTAGGAAGTTGACATCTCAGACTTGACTCACCGAAACTAAAAATGCTGGTAAACAGCAGATACTTTAAACCGCAGAGTTCTGGGATTAAATAGGCAAGAGTGACCTACACAATTGAACACAATACTAACAGAGTTGGAAGAAAACCCCAGTTCTTCCAGCCATTCACAAAATGTTGACCAAGATTTTTGTTTCACTCATGCCAAACTTGGGAGTCCATTCAACAAAAAGTACTGCCTTCAATTCAGAACTGCCACACATTTATCACCTAACTGATCACTAGATGCATGCAAATCAGGATTTCAAAGTGAGACTCTCAAAAATTTGTGCCCAGTTACTGGAAGTGCATTTAGTAAGTCCCTTTTCAGGTATCTCCATGAAGTGACATGCCTACACAGAGTACTGAATGTACAGAACTACATATCTGAGCTGTAAATAAATCTCCAAGAGTTAATATCAATAGTTCTCATCCAAAAAGATGTTTTAACATGCATTCTTCCTTCAGTTTCCATTTGAAAAATGTGTTTGCTCCCTGCTCCCAAACCCTATTAAAAAGCGTCAAAAATAATGTTAAAAATTTGTACTTAAACAATAATGAAGGAAAGAAGCAAGATGCACATCTCTATTTATATGATACAGTTCAATACTTACACCAAAGGAAAAGATTTTGCTGAAGTTGTGAACAAACACTTCTAGAAAAACACATAGGGTAACCCAAGAGATGTATTATTATCCATCTGAAAGCGTATCCAATAGGTTGTACTCTGTCACCTATTTACTAAAGAAAAGGTGAAAAATTGCCCATCTCTAAATGTCACAAACAGCTAAGCCAAAGAACAAACTAAAAACCATCCACTGCTGCAAGTGCTTCTGTCTGAGCAAAGACATTAAAATCAACATATTCCAGTTACTTTTGAAAACTGCATTGATGAGCGGGTTTTCCTGCAAGACCTTTTCTCAGCCCAGCCACTGAAAATAAATCTGCTAAGCATGAAACTCACAATTCCAAATGATCCCATTTAATCTTGTCAATTCAGCAGCAGTTCATTCCAAATCCAGCAGTATACAACTTGAACACAGAAAATAGCAGTGATTCCACTAAAAGGGAAAACCTAAAAGGGGCGTTATTTTATTAGCTGCCCTACATTCCAACCCTCCAAAAGTTACTACTACCATGCTGCCCCTACAATTTTTAACAAGTTGTTATTTTAGTATGAAAATACTCAATTTACTTTTAACATGGATAAGAGACTCCCTACATAACTCAACTAAACTTCTGTGCAAGATTCAGAACTCTCCAGGATTCAGAAGCATAGGCACATTTTACTTTTGTTTAAAACTCATTTCAGCAATTCCTAATATACTTCTATCCATGACAGTATAGAAACCTCGTAATATTTTAGAAGTGAAATACGTTTTAGGCAAAAATAAGTCCCAACCCTCCTCTCAAACAAACCCATAGAAAACAATTCCCTCCCCAAACCAAAAAAATTAAAAAGAACCACAGCAAACCCAAAATACTCAAAATCCATCATCAAATCCACTTAAAGACAAAAATATGAAAATAAGTTTCAGCTTTATTACAATTAGCCTCGGAATTTCCCTGCATTCAGAAAGGACTTCATCTATTAGAATCACAGGATGCCTGAGGTTGGAAAAGACCTCCCAGACCACTGAGTCCAACCTGTGCCCAATGCCCACCTTGTCCCCAGCCCAGAGCACGGAGTGCCACCTCCAGGGATGGGCACTCCAAAGCTCCCTGGGCANAGCCTCCCCTGGCCCAGCCTGAGGCCGTCCCCTCTGCTCCTGTCCCTGTTCCCTGGGAGCAGAGCCCAAATCCCCCCGGCTGTCCCCTCCTGGCAGGGACTTGTGCAGAGCCACAAGGTCCCCACTGAGCCTCCTTTTCTCCAGGCTGAGCCCCTTTCCAGCTCCCTCAGGGATTCTCCAGCCCCTTCCCAGCTCTGTTCCCTTTCCTGGACACACTCCAGCCCCACACAAGTTTTGACAAGGGCCAGGTGCCTTTGTCTTTCTTGCCCACCTGGGCTCATGTTCACTTTAAGACAGATACTGACCTTTGTCAGAAAAGCGCAAAGCTGTAGTGATCTAAATTTCCTCACAGGTTACACCTGTTCTGCTCCTGTTATTTTATAACATCATGAGTGACTCAAAATGTTCCTTTCCTAAAATATGACCAAGGCAGGTTGACCCAGCTAACACCGGACTCCAGGAGAGACTGATCAGGGTTAAGAGGACACACTCCAGTTTGGTAAAATAGTTGCTTAAAACTGATTTGAAGTCCTAGGAAAAGGAAACAAGTGGAAACAAATAGAAACTGTATTTAGAAGCATATATATTTAGGGGTCATAGGCTAATTAGTGAAACTTTTTATATAATCATAACTATCGTTTCACTGCTATGGCAGAGAGCTTGAAGGAATTCAACACATTTATCTATCTTAGAACTACTGCAGTAATTTCAAAAGTTGTTATTAAGTTAAAATCTTGCCCAATTTGACAAGTAATAATAAAGGCTTTTCTTGTTTGTGTTTCCACCGCAGTATTTCTGAAGTACTTGGATCAGGGTGTGGCAGCTCTATTTTACAAACACTGACCCGCTGCACCTCTCAGCAATTCCTGTACCAAAGGAAACAGCAAACAGTGTAGCAGTTTCTGTTAGAGCTTACTAAAGTAGAGAACTTCACTGGAAAATATTCTGTTCTGGGCTTTCTGCCACACAGGAAGGGTGTTGAACATGTCAGTGTCCATAATTATTATCAACAGAAAAAAATACCAGAAAGCAGCAGTTCAGCTCTTAATTCTGTCACATTATCACTTCCAAGACTGCAGGACAATTTACATCTTCTTCCTCTCACACTCGCTTTATGTGTCTGTACATTTCACAGTAAGGCTACAGTTCTGATGTTTGTGTAACTCTAAGGATAAATGACAGTTTGATTTTTTTTTTTTAGCTTTCATCAGAACTCAGTTATGTTATAGCCACATAATTAATAGTCCTTTTATAAATGGAAAGAGGAAGAGGCTTCAACCTCCTTTTCAAAAGAAAGAAATATTCCATTATAATTTTTTCTCTAGGACTAATAAAAAGATACAAACATTGCTCAGGCAGGCAAAGGAACACTAACAAAAGCCCTCAGTGTGCACTCGTGCCTGGAGCAGTTCCTGTCAGCGCTGCCCTGACTGCTCGCTCAGTGGGATCCAGCACAGCTGCAGCAGCAGCACAGAGCTGGGCACAGGGATCCCTGGCACTGCAGCTCCTGGGCACAGGGATCCCTGCCTGCAGAGCCCAGCTGTGACCCTGCCACTGCAGCTCCTGGGCACAGGGATCCCTGCTACTGCAGCTCCTGGGCCTGCAGAGCCCAGCTCTGACCCTGCCACTGCTCCCCAGCTCAGCCACTACCATGAGACCTCCTTGTGTGCTGCAACATCAAATGGACTGACTGACAGCCACACCCACGTACTTGAGGCACATGAGCCCTCATGGCCGTTTGTGACGGGCTACGATGGCACAAGGCAAACTGTTGTTTGCTGAGAGTGGACTGAAGGTATCTGTAACTCTTGGCTGACACCTTACACTGCTACAGACTCTGGCAGTGATACCCTGCACATTGCAAATGTGAATATTAATTTTAACACTGCTAAGAAACTTTTAGGATTCCTATCGTCACCTTGAATTACTTTTGAATCTATTAATTTAGGCATGAAAATTAAGATTCAAATTTCATCAGTCTGCAAAAAAATTTTAACAATAAGGTATTATGAGTATGAAAACTGTTGATATCAAGAAGATATAACCTAATTCTCACCTCTTTAAAAATATTAATATGGGACAACATATGAACTCATATATCAAGTGTGAGCATTCATTGCTACCATCTTGAATCAAGTCAAGATTCATCTTAATGGAAGTTCCAAAACAGAGAAAGCAAAGCAGATTTATTCTGAGGTTCAGATGTCACAGTTTGTGTATTAAGTCGATAAAGATGATCATTATTTCTCAGTACAACACAACGAAAGCCAAAGTATCCCTTCTCCCTTTGTATTCTTTAAATTTAAAAAAGAAAAAATCGACAGAAACTTTAAGTGGAATGTTTCCTTGCAAAACTTCAATTTTTTCCACTCAAGTGATCTTTACAAATGAAGGCTGAATTTGATTAGAAATGCAATTTTATTTTTCCTACAGAAATTATCACTTTAGATACACATCCATAAATGTGCTGCAGATTTAAAATGTATTAGTACCTTGGTATTTATAACTGAAACCAAACTCAGAGTTTAAAGCCTATTTTTTAATGAAGTACAATTAATCATAGCCAATCTGTATGTGCAGGACTCTGTAGCACTGAACACTTTACTTTGCAGGACTTACAATGACTGATTCCAATGTAGCATCCATTTTACACTAGCTTTTCTTCTTTCTTTGCCACTAAACCTGCATTTCCAGTCTGACTTACAAGAGCAGTGCAGACATTCCAAGGGATACAGAACACCAGAATGATGCTTCTGTTTAATGCAGGTAACTGAACCCCTTATATCCAGATTCTAAAACTGATACACGGAATAGACTACAGTGGCACTGGGTCACAAACAAACAGTGATGGTTGTTGCAGCAAGGCAGTAAGAGACAGCGGTTAACTCCACACACACTCTGAACTGATGAATTGCTGAAAACGAGGCAGATACCTGTTCCTTTACAGAAGCTAAAATGGTCGTGGCAGTAGTCTCTGGTTCCATGCCTGGGCCTGTGGACGTCTCCTGCGCCGTCTGCGGCAGCCCCTCCTCCACCATTGGGCTCTGCTCAGGGGCTGGCATTTTGCCTGCAATAACAAGTTTTTAAGATAGTTTACATTTTCAGCCAGTGATGTTTAAAATCCAAGTTCTCAGGATTATAAATTATATTTTTTTTTCTAGAAGATTTCCAAACTTAACTAAATTAGCAGACAACTTTGCATTACTCAATCTATGTTGTGTGATTGTGTTTCACCTTCACAAATGGAGACCAGAATCACTCACAGAACTCGAGGGTTGGACAGGAGCAAGCAGGCTGCATGATGCTTCAAGATTATTTTTAAAAACACTATTTTGTGGTGGTTAATAAAACTAGCACAATTCAAGACACATGAAAAATACTAGTGTTAACTGTCAAGAACACCCAGGATCAGTACAAGTTTACCACATACAGTTTTCAACACAGAAGAATGGCACGTAGCAGCAGAATGCTCTGCTGTCAGGAACAAACTATGGAAGAGACTAATTATGGTAATAAAAGCTTAATGGGAGCAATGTTTCTGATGCTCTTTTTGCAAAAGAGGAAATTAAAATGCTAAAGTTAAATCAATTGCCCTGGGCTATGGATAGTGTGGAAAGGACTAACAGGATTAGTATCCAATAATCCCAAGCTGTGTTATTGCAGTGGCAGCATACTAACAACTCCAATTCATGGAAAAAAGCAATTAATTTGTTCAATTATCAAAGTCACTATTACCTAATATTACAGAGTTACTTATGAGGTATGTTTAACACTTTGAAAACAGCAAGTAAGTGGCATTCACAAAGCTACTACACAGATACCACACTTTAATTTCCTTCAGAAAATAAACCTTGTGAGGTCTAATGGACTAATGAGGACTACTAGAAGTAGTCCATATTTCATTTTAGATTTTCAGAACAAACTCACACAATATTTCTAGGGCAGACAAACAGGAACAGATTTCTTCCCCATTCCATTCACTGCTCAAAGAGTGAGGAGATGCTTAGGCTGCAAATGAGCTCCAAGGCCAGGAACGGACAGGTGAGACCCCTCAGTCCAGAGCTGTATTAGCCATGAGCACCTGAATGAGCACAGGGCAATGCACAGGATCAGTGCACACCTGTGCTGCAGAGCTGCATGTGTCTGACAGGGTTGAAAGGGGACTTGAGTTGACCCTGGAGGGATCTCTCCTGGGACTGCTGGCCTCTCTCACGAGGTTTCTCCCTCATGCCTGCATGCAGAGCCCAGGCAAAGGCAAAGCCCTGTGCTATCAGAGGAGTGCTGTGCTCCTACGGGAGAGGTGAGGTGACAGGGTAAGGACAAGTGCTTTCGTCCTGCTCTGCATACAGCAGCATATGGGCTGTGAGAGGAATGGCTCCTCTTCAAGCCCTCTCCTGCCACTAGCATGAGGTCTTTAAGAACCACACTGTTCCAGTCGGCTAAAAGAGCTGGTGACATGGTTCATGTGAAGTTTTACATCAGCCACTGAGGGAATCAAACAGTTCCAAGGAAACTCAGGTGAGATGAGTGATGAGAGGCGGTGGAGCAGTCATGGGGGCAACCTGTGGTGCAGAAGCCTGGTCACCCACCAGCTTCTACCACTGCAAATGGAGAAAGAAAAACTGCTTCCCAAACACCTGAGAGAAGGAGCCGACTCAGCAAGGTGGGACTTTTCCCCTCAACACCTTGCAGGCGAAGCACAGGGAGGCTGAAATACCTGAAATGAGCCTGTATGAACAGTGCATTCTAACCATACATTCACACCACATTTATTTTTTGGAACAAGCCAAAAGAAACTGCACAAATCTCTGCTGTCAGGATTGCACAGGACACCTGAGCAGCCCAGTCACACCAAGCGCCACTCTACTCCCTTCTCCCCTCCCCACAGACGTGGGTCTCCCCTCACCTTCCCTCCCCACAGACGCGGGTCTCCCCACAGACATGGCACTGTGAGGAGCACCCCAGGCTGTGCTCCTCATGCCCAAGTCCCGCGGTGACTGCTGTGGCTCAGCCCAGCTCCAGGCCCACGGGCCTGCGGGAGACCACCGTCAACTCTGCAACTGGAACAGAACCCGCTCTCGACAAATAAAATGACATTAAATGCTACTTCTGAGGTGCCACAAATGAATAACCAGACATATCTGGCTATTTTGAAACACCATTTTTATTGGTTTCAGCTTGCAGATACAAAGGCTGCCGCAACGAGCCCGTCACAAGCGGCACGTCAGGCCCACCTAAAGCTTCAAGGAGCATTTCTACAGAACCCATGAAATAGCAATTAAACAAGCAGAATAAAAAACGACCTCTAATAGTTGTATAATAGGATTTTAAAAAGTCAAAACTTTATGGTTTTAGAAAATAAAAATGGTTTCTTCAAAGTTTCACTTCTGAAAACCAACTCTTTAATCAAGCAGTAAGAACCCAAAGCACAGAATACATGCCACAATTTCATGTGTCATATCTGATTTTTTATATAACTTACCATAGTTCTTTTATGACTATAACTCAGTGTCTCAGGTTTCTAAATTATCTGATAAATTTGCAAGCATATCAAGTAATAAAACTACCCAATCAAGCCTTTCCTTCATTTGGAAACATCTGCTAAGCAATCAAAAGCACAAGTCTCAAAAACTCCCAAGTTACACATGCGCTTCGCTCAGAAGGGGGCTGCTTGTTGGTCCATGTATCCCACCGTGCCTCCACCTGCATGTAACAGGGCAGTGCCTGTTGTAGTGTGGGATTTCCAAGAGAGAAGTACAAAATACAGCAGTGAAACAATCTCAATTTGTCTTTTCCATAGTTTTCTCTCTCTTCTCACCCCAACACTGTGAATAACTTCTCAAACCATCTGTAGTAAATTTCTGTAACAAGTCCAGAAAATATCCCTCTGAACTGGCTGGAAGGCGTATTAATTCATTGGAACAGAAAATATAACCAGTATTGAGTACCTAATAAAAACATCCTGACAAAAAGCAATCAAATTAATTATTAGTGAAGGTGCCAGTGTTAAATGTACATCTATCTCAGTGTTAAGAGGTGTAATCACAGACCTGCACCATTTCACACAGGCAGTTGTTTCAACTGATGTTCCTTCAATTAACAGATTTCTTGGCAAAGTTACTGATTTTCTAATCTTGATTTCAACATTAAATAACTGTTGGCTCTGATCCTACAAACACTTAGGTACACACTTAAGCTAATAAACAAGTCTGCTTATCCTGCCAGGCCCGTGGGCTCAGGTGACAGCACAGGCTGTAAGGGAGCAGAAGTTCTCCAGGGCTCAGTCTCCCCCAGCACAGCTCTGTCTAGGGATGCTGCCTAAGGACAGCAACTCACAAAGTCAAGGCAGGTTCTCATCTTCACCTTATAGAAAATAGCAAGAGCAGGTTTTGTGAGAGCTTTAAAATCTGGTATTAATAAGTTGAGAGGAGCTAATATAAAACCCTTTCTTCCTTACACAAGACAAGGATTTATCCACGCAAAATACCCTCTGGACTTGTGCCACCACTCATTTGGGGATGGATAACTGATCCATTATTGGAAAACTAGCAACCAGATTCCATACCTCAAAAAAATTAGGTTCATAGTTATTTTGCTTATCTCTGGTTAAGCAGTCAGGCATCACCCAGAACAGAAGACTGCTCCTACACCTTTCCCAGGCTGTCCAAACCCTCCTCCCCCAGAGCACCATGCTGTTGTCTCCTGGGTCCTGCCCTAGGCTGCTCTCTGCAAGCCCTGGGCACTGATGGATCAGGCAGTACACACAGGTACCATCAGAAACGTACCTTAATGCTTCCCTGCACTCCAGGTCTTTTAATTCTCAAACTGCTCCTGCATCAAGATCCAGGATCTCTGTAACCACAATGAAAACTCAGAAAATGTATTTTACTGTTTATAACTCTGTTCAGTGCATTTCAGCACACCTGACTACATCTTAAAATCACTGAACATCAAAGTTTACACACTAAATTCTCTGCTATTGCAAAAAACACATGAAAACTGGAAGATTTAAATGTTCTGGAATGATCTTTTGATGGATCAAAAGGACATCTGTAAAAGTAAGACTTGTGCATGGTGTAAATGGCTTTAATGTAGCTTAAGAGTATAATGTGAGGAGTTTGGAAACATGGGGAATGGTGAGAATTTGGTGTGCATTTCAGCCTCTGATAAAAAATAATGTCTTTCAATCACATACATAATTTTTCAGGAAAATACTTAAATATTTCATCTTGTAGCATAAATCCAGGAAAATTCTTAACACCTATCCTGAATTTTCAAATTCTCTATTTAGAAGGCCAAAAGCAGAGACAGCCTAGCTCCAGGCTGGCATGTCCAGATCAAGTGTGCAAGACAAAGTTGTTCAATTTGAAGCCTCCAGTTTGAAATACCCTAAAACAATTTTGAGAACAGTGGTTTTCCAAGGCCCTCTGCTGTAGAGACTCACTCAAATGGCTTTATGAAACCACACAGTAAATCACAGCAGAGAGAACCAAGCCACCATAAAGACTCAGCTTTCCGTGCAGGGAGGGCTTGGCAGGGACCACCACACACTGGGCAACTCTGGGATTTGCTTCAGCAAACCCTGCCTAAACAGCCCCACGACTGCCCCTTCAGAGGGCAGAGCTGCCTCCACTGTGCACCCCCTGCTCTGCTGAGGCAGCTCCTAAAAGCCTCTCAGCCCTTGTGCTTCCACAGGCCCCCAGCACTGGGCTGGGCAGTCACCAGTGGTTCCCGCAGCCAGCCCAGGCTCTCACACTGCTCTCAGCACACAGGGAAGGAACCTGGAAACGCTTCCTTTTGTGTCTGATCCACTGCTCAGACAGCTGCAAAGCCAGCAGCTCAGGCAGTTCATCTGACACAGCCATGCTTTTGGGACAAGATGTGGGGGTGTCTTCCTGAGCCAGCTGATCTTACAGCCAAGTAATCACTGACACAAGGAAGCAAGAACATACTACTGAGAAGCCGAGAAGAAATATGAGAAATCACTAAACCACGTGTAGCAAACCATGCTTTAAGTTTTCATTGTCATTAGTCTCTACTCCCCACTTTTCAGTGCTCCTCCTGTTATTTTCTTAGACGTATCCAGCTTTGCCAGTACCGAATAATCCCACTTCATTTAGTGCAGGCCCAAGAAAAAGCCAGACCTTTTGAGGACTGATGCCAGACAGAAGTGGTGCTTTTTCACAACTTCCTAATCCCTTCCCTTCATATTCCTCCTGCCTTCCTCACATTTCTTCTTCCAAATTTGCCCCTTACCTATGTTCCATGTTTCTGAGCCTCCCACTGCTGACCTGCAGCCAGTAAGAACAGTCACCAGCACAATTCATGCTGAAAAAGTAATACAATTCTTACCAGCTCTGCCAGCAAGGACACGATGCACTGGATTTATTTCATGAGGGCAACATGAGAAAAAACAATGGCCAACCTCTCATCACTGAAAATCCTCATATTTATCTAGCTACAAGGGTAACTCAAGCAACAATGGCAAATTACCAATGATATTAGACAAATACTCATTAGTACAGAGTGGAAATGCTCCTATAAGCTAAAATCAACTTGCTGGGACACTAATGTTATTTACTACGTGACTACACTTAGAGCAACAGGGCACATCCTAGCTCTTGGTCAAAGACTCTGCTCTTCTCATCCTTTACAGTGTGCATGAAAAGTTCAAACCTAAACAAGATGAACTACATTTCTAGTTTTTACAGGAGGATACGATTAAAATGAATCTGTTGTCAAGCTCCTTCACAGAGCTGTCAGAACACTTCCAGGTAGGAGCAGTTGCCATTGGTTCCACCCAGCTGCAAGGCCAGAGTGCTGCTCACCCAAGAACCAGCCAGGGATTCACATGTTCAAGCTTCCTGCAACCAAGTGACTGAACCACGCTCTGCGTTCTGTCTGCCAGCCTGCAGAATGTGTTTGGATTGAGAGGCAGCAGATGACAACTTACCCACTTGCAAAGATGATGCAAACAACTAAAAATGGATTCTGTGAAAGATGGCTCCAGCGTTTACATAAAAAGCAGGGTTTGAAATTTCCAGATGCAGTAGGGGAAGATACTCCAAACATCACACCACAGGCCAGCCACCGCGTTCAGAGATACATTTCCTTCATGGACATTAGTAGTGCACATGTTCATGCAGACTTAAGGACGAAACCAGGAAAATAAACATGTTATCTGATGAAAACATGGAAGAAACTGACTTCAGTAACAGCAGGATGAAAACCACCTGCACAGTTGTGCAGACTGAGTCCCATAGTCAAAAAGGAAACCTACACATACCTGACCCACTCCCTGAGAAATGTGGGAGATGTGTTTAACTGACTTACCACTATATTTAGCCTCTTCCTAATCCCTTTTTCTTTACAAGACACATTTTTTCCTTTTCTTTTCTCTTTTTTTTTTTTTACTTAAATATATGCAGGTTCAAAAACTATTTGGTGCTATGTCCTGATTAAAATCTTAAAATGTACATTACCCTAGCTTTTCAATAAACATATTTTTATTGCAGTTCCTAGGAAAAGATAGTCTGTTTGTTTTTTTTCTTTTTTTTTTGGCTGATGGCTACATACTTTAACTCCACTCCAGTGAGCAGGCAAGATTCTACATCCACAAATATCTAGTTGTAACATGCTCACGAGACTAATATCTTTTATAGCTTTCAAACTAACCATTCACCAAAAGGTATCAGACATGTACAGCAAGACAACCATTTTGAATAAAGACATATTTATAACCACATCCTTCAAGGCCTGAGGCACTGTCTGTAGCTCACCTGAAAAGAAGCCTCTTTGTCATCTGAAGGATGTCTGGAGAGCATTTATATTTTGCAAACGTACAAAGTACGAGAAGCTAAATGGCAATAAATAAGAGTTTTTCAGTAGTTTAAGTCAACAAGGCTCCACGACTTATAAGAAACAAGGGACCCCAAATCTGACCCTTCCCTTTGGGTCATCCCATGTCTGTGTTGCTCTGTTCTGCCAAGGTATCCAAATCCACTGCCACTGAACACAGCCTCATCAGAGCACAGTGCTCAAAGCCAGCTCTGCAGACCAGCAAACAGACAGCAGATTGATCTCGAGGGATAAAATTCAGTCTCTCTTCTATGGCCGACTGAGCAGGAGGAGGGACATGCAGCATCACAGAAGGATTTTAGGTTTCCCAAACAGACTGTCAGGTGACAAGGACATTCATCAATTACTCACTCAACCTTGCACAGACGGATAAATTCTCAGTTTGGTGTTGGAATAGATGCAATTAATGTAGGCATGAAGTCCTTCAGAATGATTGTCACGGAACAACGTAACTTGTACACTGACAGCTGAGGCGTGCTGTGCTGACAGCACTGCTGCCCTGCACCCAGCTCCAAACCCATACCTGCTCCATCTCCCACCTGAACACTCCTACAAACAAGCAAATGGCAACTAAAATGAGAATGGCTGCAAGTACGGATACGACCACTACCAACCAACGGTGGCTGCAGCTCCTGTTCAATTTCTACTTGTATTTTCTCCTAGCAGAGTAATTGCAGAGGTGTGACTGTTATTGCTGGAGAGAATGCTCACTACCTGCAGGCAGATATGCTTCAGCTGAAAGTATTAGCAACGTAAATCTATGTTATATGCCTTTATAAAAGTATGCTTCTCAATTTTGTCATATAGCATATTTGCAAAAGATTTATCATACAAAAAATTTTCTCATTGATAAACTATCAGCTACAACCCCCACTACAAAAAACAGCTGGAGAATTACAGACTTCTGCAACTCCCTCTGTTTAGACAATGCCAAATTTTGAGTGATGTGGTATCACACATATCCCTGAGATGGTCAGACACTACCAACTTCAGTCATATCCTGCTTTAGAAACCAAGCAGCTGTGAGCAGTGATTCCCCCTGGACAGGTGTGTGCTCAGTGACACACAGCCTGCATTGCTGCAGGAACAGCCCCAGGAACCAGGCAGGGACCAGCAGTGATTGATTCCCCTGGACAGGTGTGTGCTCAGTGACACACAGCCTGCACTGCTGCAGGGACAGCCCCAGGAACCAGGCAGGGACCAGCAGTGATTGATTCTCCTGGACAGGTGTGTGCTCAGTGACACACAGCCTGCACTGCTGCAGG
>VYXD01013947.1:313716-330796 GCA_013397195.1 Hylia prasina
GGAAGCAGGCAGGGACCAGCAGTCAGTGATTCCCCCTGGACAGGTGTGTGCTCAGTGACACACAGCCTGCACTGCTGCAGGGACAGCCCCAGGAACCAGGCAGGGACCAGCAGTGATTGATCCCCCTGGACAGGTGTGTGCTCAGTGACACACAGCCTGCACTGCTGCAGGGACAGCCCCAGGAACCAGGCAGGGACCAGCAGTGGCTCAACCACCTTTGCAGGGACAACCACCCCACTATGCCCCTGCAAAACTGAAAAACTGATGATGCTGAAACCTTGCTTTTACTCAGGATACATTTATGAGTTCTTCAGTGCTACCTGCGGATGTTCCTGCTCAAATGATGACTGCAGAAATGTGAGATTCTTGCATACCATTAACAAAGACTGAGGAATACCACTGTTTTTCAATAAACATGGCTTTGGATTAGAAAAGATTTTACTAAAATGAAGTTTTATCAATTACTAAACTGCAGTTTACTCTTTGTTTTGTCCTGAAATAGAACTGCACAGCAAAACTCTTTTTGCTGCCAAGAACACTACCTGCAAACTTTTACATTTAAGCAAATGAAGCTCTCTCCTCATCTGTTCTCCAAGCTAGACGCTAAAAAAAACCCCTTGAATGTAGAAGCAAAATATAAGAACTAGACACCAAGCATCTGGGTTTTAAGGCCACAGTTACCAATACTTCCATCAGTTTTCCAATATCCCAGAGATTAGTATTATTTTTCTGAGGTGTATTTGATTTTGTTCACCCTTCAAAATTACACATAACTCTACTCTAGAGAGAATTTAGCATTTCTACTAATACTTTATGAAGAGATGAAGACTTGTGAACACCAAAATTTACAAATGATATCACGACTAGAGGAGATCAAGGACAGCTGAGTAATTTGAGGAAAACCACAAAGAAAGAGGAATGAGCCAATGTTGATAAACACCAAGTCACACTTACTGTTCCCATCCAAATGACCCATTATGCCTTCCTGCAGCAGGGATGGGTGACAGAAACACAGCCACAAAATTAGGCAGACTCAGGTTAAAGTGTCTGGCTAGGCAGGGAAACCTTTAGCAGAGGTGCCAGAGGGGAAAAAATGTCAGGTCAATGGTACATTAAATAATGTCAATAACTGTAACCACACTCCAAAGCAGATGGCCACAGTGCAAAATGTAGGCAATCCAGCATACAGCAACAAAAAAATTCAGTGAGACAGAAAAGTATATATTGAAGGAATGAAGATTAAGTGTGGAAATGGTCAAGAAGCAAAACAAATACTGAATGAAGGCATATGGTTCTTTGCTGATGCTCAGTTAAAACACGGAGAAACTTTAAAACCAGCATTCACAGGCTTCCTGCTGTGTGGCAGAACTGCATCTTTATGCAGCACTACAAGATCCTAAGATGTGATTTTCTTCTCACAGTGAAAAAGATTTCTTCCTGTAAAATCTGCTAAAGGCATGCAATTTTGTCATGAGATGGCAACATTTTGCATCAAAGTTTACCAGTTGGAGATGCAATTTAGATAGCTTTCCTGCCTCAGTTCCTGAAAGACTGATGGTATGATTCAAACACGTTTTAAAAGCTAACATCAAAGGAATCTCAAATAGTCATCACAACACCACCAATCTTATTTCTACCTTTTAATTCCCTGCCCCATATTCTAGTCACATGCTAATTCCTGAGCAGGGCAATTAAGCACACCAAAACCAGGAAGAGGCACTAGAACTTCAAGTGTTAGGAAAGAGCATGGGTTTGTTTTATCAAATCTACCTAAATCTTGTTCTGTGACAAGAGCACTAGAGAAATACATTTTGTGTAAGGCCTTGGCACTGCCATGTGGCTTTGTGAGATACAACCGAGAAAGCCCATGTAAGAGAACTGGGGAGAAGAGAGGTGACCAGGGCACCTCCTTAGAAACCTGCAACCAAAGCAGCAGCCTCAGTTGCACGGAGAGAGAGCTTGGGAGTGGGCTCTGCCACAGCTGTGCCCGAGCTCCCCGGGACAGCAGCAGAGGCTGGCACTTGTAGGCATTCCATAGGGCACGGCTGGGGCAGGAGACACAAAACATGGAGTGGTGGGCCAGCAACAGAGTTCAGGAACGACAGGAGAATACAGCTTAAAACAAACAGCCAGCTCAAACCCAGCTGACCCCAGATCATGCCAAAGGCTGAAGTTTGCTCATTGACCCCAGCAATACCTGATTTTGTGTTACCTCTCACACACAGCCCTGCCTCACCCACACTCCAGGTGACGCAGGTGACACAGAGAACCAAGTCCTGCATCGAAGCAGAGACAGCAAAACAACAGCTCTGAGGAAAACACAAAGCTGGGATGCCTGTAACCAAAGCACCTTCCCGTGGCAAAGAAAAGAGAGGGAAAAGAAAAAAAAGATACCTCACCGATCCCTCCTGCTTCCTTTTCATTTCGCACTGCATTGCAAATGCACAGTTTCCCAGACTGCTTCACTGAAGTTTTGTGCACCCGATTTCAAGCTGCTTCTATTGAAAAGTCACAAGAAAGCAACCAAAGCAATGCAAATTTTATGCAGAAGTTGCCTGTGTTTGGATACAAAGCAGAGACTTTTGGGAAAAGCAGTAACAGCCAAAATACTGAAGTCACTGCAGGAAAGACAAAACAATAATCAAAGATAATATTTAAGAGCTACAGCTACCTTCTTGCCAGTATCAGACAATATAAATGACATTAATTATTCAAGTGTTGCTGTGTCCTCTAAATGGAACACTGGGGCTCCCTTTTGCCCTTCCAAATTCAACCAAACACGATTTTTTAGATAATTGCACAACTACACATAATAGAATTTAGATATGCCGTAGGATATATTTAAATAAGCAACTCTACCAACAGTGAAGATGCAAACTCAAACAGCTATTTTCACTGTCCTGTAACACAAATCTCAGAATGAAGGGTTTGAAAGGCAGCGATCAAAAGCAAAGCCTCAGTAACAAGGAGGGAGTTGGAAAATTATGCAATTTTAAGTCTTAAAAAAATACAGCAATTAATTAGTGTTTTAGGGGATTTCCACTTTCAAACCTGAGAAAGCCTGCTCCTGCTTGCTCTCTGCAAGTTCAGGAGACCGTCAATACAACTCAGGAAATACACTCCTGGATGACACCAGCAGAAAAGAATGCACTTCCACCACTTGCGAGATCGCTCTTTATTGCTCTTTTATGTAACGCTTAGGGGTAATTGTAGTTAGAGGCATATCTTTCCATTTTTAGAATGTCTTACTTCAGCTTCATAGGAACATATGCAGTTTCAGCTGGCTGCTGTCGAGCTGTCCTTCCTGGGCAGGAGCAGCCCAGGCCCAGCAGTGCCCGAGCCCTTCAGCAGGATGCAGCTCTGACCCCGGGCCTCGGGAAGGCAGCAATCCAGCAACACCCCCATTACTGTTCTGCAGAAGCTGAAAACACCTGGCACACAAACCATTTATGCCACCTAAAACCAACCATTTCAGTGAGGTGCTCCAAGGCAGCTGCTAGTTATCTTCTTAGTATCTCAGACAGCAGGATAAATTACAGATGGTAACAGAATGCTTATCCACCTAATTGCATTTTCTTGCCTATTTGTGAGAGACCACTTGAAATCCAAAACATTTAAAATGGAGCTTTTCAGCAGTAGCACAGGAGTTCTACAGACGTTCAAACTGTGGGGTTTTTTTCTTGAACTTAATGTAGAATATTCTCTATTACTTCAGTTCTCATACGATCTGAAAGGTAAAGCTGCAAATACCAGAGCAAATGTGAACATGCCCAGCAAGGAGGGGCAAAAGTGGGCTCAAAAATCTACCTCACACATACTGTGTTTAACAGAAGTGTGTAACACCACAGCTCTTTTGTCAAACTAAAGCCCAATAAGAACTTAATGAAAAATGTCATGTGTGTATATATATATATGGTCTGCATATAATTATTTCTTCAAATAACATTTTCAAAGTTGCTTCTTTAAAATGGCAAATATGCTTTGCAAATTGTTTCTCTACAGTAATGCTGCTGGTTAATTTCAAATAACACTCAGCACATCTTCTGATGAATACTGTCAAAATATTTTTTATATGTTTTAAAAGTAGCCTCCAGCAAGGTTATTAATGCAGACTTCAGATCAGCACATTCCTGTGCAGGAGGCTAAACATGCACATGCATTACCTTGTCCCATTTTTATCTGTTCTTAATACTGATGCTGCTGCTGCCCGTCAACATCCTCTCGGTGAGCCACAGGAAGGATATGCCCAGGAATAAGCAAGAAGTCCATTGTCATTTATGGTCACCTTAAAAGACAGCATTTACTTACAACTGAACTGACAGAGTCCCCTGCCCGTGTCCTGGGGTGACATCCTGCTGTCCTTGGGGACCCGAGCACAGGTCACTTGAGGCAGGGCAGCCACCACCCCACCACAGCACGAGGGCTGAGCAGAACCATGCTGGGTTGATAATCCATCCCAGAAGAACCCAGGGCCCCAGGGACATGGCAGGAGCACTGTGGCACTGCTGCCACACCTGTGCCTCTGGGCTCAGGCCTGGCTCCCAGGCCAGAAGCAGTGCCAGGGAGCCAGCCCTCGTCTCAGTGAAGCCAGTCTGATACTCTTTCAAAAGCAGGTTCACTACCATCACTACCCCTGTCCTGCACAGAAATGAGAAATAAAAGTATTAAAGAAAGGAAAAGGTAGAGCTGGCACAGGACAAAGCTCCGACACAAGGCTGGTTACTTGTTCCATACCTGCCACCAACAAACACCACGTAGGAGTGTGACAAGTCTTTAGACTCCATTATCCTCAAGTAAGCCTCCATGAAATTGAAACTGTGCTGGAATGGCAGTATGAACTGCAGGTTTCACACCGAATTCTAAAGAACTGATGACCCAACCTCACTGACAACCTCTTAGCAAAAGAATGAAAAACTTGCACTGGTACAAAGTACAGCATGCTCAAAGCTACCAACTTTCAACAGAAAAAAAGGGCTTCCTTAGTAAGCTATCAATTCACTGTCTTCACAATAGACTTCTGTCATATCTGCAATTTATTAGTTACAATCTTAACCCATCGGTGAATTGTAAGACCCATTGATGAAGGCAAAATTCAAAGCATAGGAAGTGGCACCAAGAGAAGTCACAGAAGTTACCTGTCTGGAGGCTGCTCAGTTTTGTAACAGGAGTTCCTTCACATGACAAAGGACAGAGTTACAGCATAACCACAGATGCTGTTCAGTCAATCTCCAGCAGCAGAGGAGAGGTAGGTGCTAGTAGTGGCCACTCACACTCTGGGGCGAGCTCCACTAGAAACAGATACCACCAGAACCCTGGTCCTGTGAGACCCAGCTGCTCTGGACATCAGTGGAAGCATGAGTAATCAGCACATGGTGGGGCACAGCTATTCATTTAATGGATATGGTGACAAAAAAAAAGCAGTTAAATAAAAAAGATTACTCAACAAACTCAAGCCTAAAAAGTAGACCAGGAAAAAATCAATTGCCAAAATTGCCATGGAGCACAGCACTATGGACTGATTCAACCTCTAAATGGAAAGATAATTCAAGTAGGCGGAACAGTAACTTAAGTGGTGGATTTGAGAAGAACCAGTCTTACGAAATAGAAAACAATGTGGAGACATGAAGCAGCTGAACCCAGCAGAGCTGATGCTCCTGCTCCCAAATAAATCCCTAGCTATCCAAAGCAGTGGAAGGGATGACACACAGAGGCATGCAACTAAGCTAATAGAGGATTCCTTATCTGGGAAGCATACCTACTTTTACAAGACATACAAATGCAAAAGAAGGATGATGTTCCTTTCCTAGCCTAAGGGGAGGGGAGAAAACTACCTGTCTGCTGCTGTTTTCCAAGTCAAATAATGGAGTTATGAGACAGCTAGAGAAAAGCAGGCCAACCAGCGCTTGCTAAAGCTGCACAGAAACTGACTGAGACATCTGCAGAGACAACACAGCCAGGCAACAGCCCAGCAGGTACCTCAGTCAGACAAAGGTAAACAGTCTCTGTTGTCTAGTGACCGTGATTATGTATGCAGCCTGCTTAAGGGAAGGAAGACAAAAGAGTACAATTAACAAAGCTCCATCTGTAGAGAAGTTTCTCCACTAGGAATTCCTTGTGACTGACCACATTTAACACCAGCAAAAACGGGCCTTCATACCTTCCAAATCTGGGGGGGTAGTAGGCAAGAAAGGCATGGGGCATTAATCCCTCCAATGCTCTTTACCCAAGTCCAACAGTGACCAAAGACAGTCTCTGTGACACACAGTAAGGCCATCACCAGGGGGTAACTGGAGAGGAGAGCACAGCTGCTCCTGGGGGATGGCCACAGTGATGGCACAGGCTGCTGCAGAGTGCATCAAAAACACACTTTCACCAGAGAATCTGAAGTGCTGCTCCCATTAGAATGAAACGGAAGTTAACTCAGCACCAGGCACAGGCCTTGTTTCTCACATTTGCACCTGGTTCTGCTGGTCTGCCTGAATTCAAAGGCTGTTGTGATGATAAAAAAACCAAATCCTCCTTTTTCATCACCAGAAGCTTTTCAAAATAGAAACTGAGAAGATATTTTTTTCTATGAATACTTAGGTGTAAAAATAAGGATAAGGAAATATTTGAGAGAAAACCAAACAGGTCTTAAATGACCACAAAGAAATTTATCACTGAAACTAACGATTAGGAAATTTCCCAGTGAAATGAACATTTTGGAAAAGTAAAAAAGTATAGTGAGTGTACCATTTGAGAATAGAATTACTGGGAGCTATTTTCTCCACTGTTGTAATTGCACTGTTAGGATCCATAGAGAGGATTCCTATCATACTGGTACCTCCGACTTATTTTTTCTTATTTGTACAAATGAAATCATGTCTACCTTATGGTAGTCAAAGTCCTTCAATCAGAGTTAAACCAGCAGAAAGTAGCTGGCTCCTCTGGGATGTGTTTACAGGCAGTTCTGTTTTGATTCACGTTCTGCTGGCATCTCTGCAACTGGAAAATGTTAAGGTCAAATCAAGGTGATTTGCTTGCTTTTCTCCTGCGGTAGGGCCATTTCAGTTAGCACTCTTTAATAAAATATACACCTGTATCTTCATACAGGAGCCCAACCAAGTAACGACCAAAGCTATTACTGCATTTAGCATCCACCCATAGCACCCCAGCAATGCCAGGTACATCTGCATACCCACAAAATCACTGGTTCAGGTTCCACCTCACTTAAAGTGCAAGTTGGCATGTGAAAACCATTAGTTCAAGTCACTGTCTCCCTCCTCTAGTACTGTGTCAAGACTTCACATCTTGGTTTAAGTTGACCTGGGATAAAGAGGGATCTGAGCCTGTCTGTCCAGTGGAGGAGCACGTCACGGCCATAGCTGCTCTAACCCACCCAAATGAGTATCACAGCTGTAGTTGTGCCATGATAAGGAATAACTTGGGGGAGATGCTGATTGTCCCATACCCAAGTCACTCTGCACACACAGATCACCACTCCCCTTGAATCTGCTGTGGAAAGCCACCCAGATCCTACACTGCAGGAATTTTGACAGACGTGTTCTTTCATCTGGAGGAAGAAACGATCAATGTCAGCCAGGTGAGAGGTGCAGTCACTGCATCTCCTGACACACTTTGAGACCAAAGAGGCAAAACAGAAATAAAGCCAGGTGTTAGCACCACCTCAGTCAGTTTCACAGCCCCACTGCCAGTACCCTGGACAAGATTAATCATATCAACACTAGCTTTTGTTTCAAGGAAAACTGGGTTAAAAACTGATGCGCACCTAAAACTGAAAGGGTGCCATTACTGTTCAAAAATCTATGAAGTTCTAAGTCTCACACATTTAACACGACACCAAACTGATTCACATTCATATTGAAAAAGTACACAGGCAAGAAGTTTGAACTTGGGAGCACACAAGGCAGTCCATCAGTAAGGGCCTTTGAAAGACAAACTGAGTCCCCAGCACTACAGAACAGAGGGCTGCACACACTTGCACTATGTGAGAGATCAGCCAATGCATTAACAAGCACTGTATTTCAAAAAATAGCACATCCTCAGTGACAAGCATTGTCTCCCCACTGAACTGGGCCATTGCAGAGACCGAGGGGGTCCGAGCATCAGAAGCACGTGGTAAAGCCAGCTATCCACAAACCCTTCAGAGCAGCTCCAGTGCAGCAGAGCTGAGATCCCTCTGGCTAATCCTGGCTGACAGGACCCGAGCAGTGGGTGTTCTGTACCCCAGGGCTCTCTCCCAGCCTCCACAAGGAAATGAGTTGGCTGTACAAACACAGCATCTTCCAGTCTGGAATTACTAGATTCAGCTAAGTTATGGGGAGGTAATTGTAAAGGAGATAAATTCCAATTTACAGGATCTTTTTAAAAGTTGTGTAAAATGGATAAATACTTTGAAGGAACACTACGCTTCTGTTTCCCAGAAGTTTTTTTCCCATATTCTGTAAGGAATCTTTTAAAAGCACTAAGTACAAGTAATTCTTGCAACAAAAGACATTGCAGAACAGAGGTTATTCATCTGTTGTCTACAACCAACCAAAACTTGGTTCTGAAATACAGTCAAGCAAGCTTAACAGTTTTGAATTTCAACAGACTAAACTCTTCTATAAGGATTTTCACCTCATACCTTGTAAGAAATAATAAAATCCATTGACACGTGTAAATCCAAAACAGCAGTACAATGGGAGGGTTGATAAAATAAATATTGTAAAAATTTAGAAAGTTAAGAAGCCTGTTTAGATACCACAAGTTCATCCCTGCTCTCCTCCTCCAGAGCAGAGGCTCTGGGGCTGCTTGTTAATTAGTTCCTGGGCATTAGCAGCATGACATAGCAGAGCTTTCACATGTAGTATTTATGTTTGTGCTAGGAAAAAGGACACACCACCCTTGAATTTCTACACTTACAAGGCATTTTTGCTTCCAAGATAAAAATCTCTATTCTGGCTATAATTCTGTGCAAGATGCAAACCATTTCAGTCAGCTAGAGGACAGTTTCAAGCCCAGAGGACAAAGGTAGGGCAGCCTCCACGAGATCCTGTGCAAGGAGGGAAAGAGCCGAATGCAGCCCATGCAGCAGCACATCCTGTCTCCCCTTCCACCAACATGTCTCAGTTTGCCCACTGAAGACTTGGAAGTGAGACAGACACGTCAAATATTTGGAAAGAAAATCCTCTCAGGCAGGTGGCTGTTTGCCACGCAGACAACAGTAACAAGCTCTTCCAAAGGCCTGCTTGTGTCAGGGAACCTGGGGGAAGGAAGAACCAATTACCAGCTCCAAGGGAAGCAAGAGCAGCTCTAGAAGTGACCTGCTCAGAGTCAGCAGTTCCTCATTTTGTGAGAACGTTCCACAGGAGCAGAAGGCAGCTGCTGGCCTGTGGGACAAGGCCTTCCTGAGTGCTGCACAGCTGAGGGAAGGGCTGTCTGAACTTTTCACACCGGCATTCTTCTGAAGCGTGATCAATCAGCTCCCATGACCAAGGAAAAAGGTCATGGTTATGCTTCAAAACACAGAAAGTGTCTGCACAGCAGAATCCTTTGTTTTGGCCATGCTCAATCACAACACCGAGCTGGAGAACAATCCCTTTAGAAAGACAGGATTCAGTGAACTCTGGGAACACAGTTCCAGCACCAAGCGAGGAGCTGAGGGTTGCAGGGTTGCTGCAGAGCCCCAGCAGGGCAGCCCAGCACAGGGCTGTGTTACCTGGTGCTGCAGGCTGCCCTGGGCCCTGTTACCTGGTGCTGCAGGCTGCCCTGGGCTCTGTTACCTGGTGCTCCAGGCTGCCCTGGGCTCTGTTACCTGGTGCTCCAGGCTGCCCTGGGCTCTGTTACCTGGGGCTCCAGGCTGCCCTGGGCTCTGTTACCTGGTGCTGCAGGCTGCTGTTACCTGGTGCTGCAGGCTGCCCTGGGCTCTGTTACCTGGTGCTGCAGGCTGCTGTTACCTGGTGCTCCAGGCTGCTGTTACCTGGTGCTGCAGGCTGCTCTGGGCTCTGTTACCTGGTGCTGCAGGCTGCCCTGGGCTCTGTTACCTGGTGCTGCAGGCTGCTGTTACCTGGTGCTCCAGGCTGCCCTGGCCCTCAGGCACTCGCTGGTGCTCTGGGCTGGAACCTCCCCAGCTGCCCTACCTGTGAGAGGTGCACACAGCCTGGCCAGCACACCCCTCACACCTGGTCACTGCTGCACTGGCAACACCTGACCAAGCGAAAACACCACCCCACAGTGTGCACTGCTGCACATAAAGCATGTTTTTCAATTTTCTAAAGAAACAAAAAACCCTGGAATATTACCATAGTAAAATATTTTTGTTCTGTTGCAATATGACTCCTGTGATGCATTGAAATGCAGAGAAAACAAAGGAAAATTCTGGAAAAATTGCAAGAATTTGAATTATCTTTGCTATATGAAAAAAGTAACTTCCTTTTCAGTCTGGAACAGATTAATATTTATATTATAGATTAAATCAATATACTAGTAATACAATACAATTCAATAATACCATTTTAACTAATACAATTACCTGTATCACTAAAACAGCATTTGCTGGAATTCTAACAAGGCAAGACCTCCTAAATCTAATGCACTTCACACCTCCTCAAGGCATGAAGTTGTGATTCAGGATATCTTTTGTATCTACAACTTTAGCAGAGATATTTAAAGTCTACCCATTATGAACAGCAATCAATGCATTAAGTTTAATAAAAACTGTTATCCTCCTCTACTGTGCAACTACATTTCCAGACTGGATCAATGCAGCAGCAGCTCCCAATGGACAGTGGGTGGTTCCTTTCAGGGCACTCAAGTTGGCCAAAATAAAACTCAGTAGCTCATCAGACAAAGGCAATGCCTGGATTCAGCATGCCTTGCTAATTCAACACTTTTAAACTGCATTTTGTCAGGATGGCTTTTTTTGTTTTGGGATTTGGGTCTTTTGTTGTTACAGTTTTTTGATTTTATCTCAGTGTCAGTACATGACCTGGTGATTTTTTTCCTGCTTAAAAATAACCTGTGTTCCACAAGTAAATTAAAAAACTCTGAGTGTTGAAAGACTGACTACGTCAGCCTGAACAAAAAGCATCCCACAACAGGCAGTGCTCTCTACAGAACTTCCTTAAGAAGTGTCAGGTCCTTGAACCACAGGAAGTTTTTCTGTCAGTCAGTCTAGTCTGTGAAGAACAGTAAACTAGGATTTCTTTTTTTAAGTATCTTCTGGAAAAGAATCTATTTAATGACTCAGTGAAATGTCTGAAATCTCAGTGTATGCTGTTGCTACGATTTATGCTAAGGAACAATTGTAAAATGAAGAAAACTCAGAATTTTCTTTCTTTATGTGGTAGTCCAAGTAACACAGAGAAAAAGGGCACATCTCACAAGTCTGCAAGCCAGTCTGAGATTTCTGGGTTCAGTGTTTTTTCCTCTCCCATCTGAAATACAAAGGAACATAATATATATATAATATTAATATATTACATATATTAATACATAAATGCTCCCAAGAACAAGTGATGAGCTGTATCCATCATCTCACTGCCAATACTTTCAATTTCAGCTGAAATATGTAACTGGGTATTTTCATTACATTAGCTATGAGGACAAAGCTGGGCATGAAGGCTATGGAGCAGCAACAGGTGCTAAGTTCTGTCAGTGTATCTTTAATTAAGGCTGAAGCCAATTACACAGCCCAGCAGCCCAGGTTCAGTACAGGATCACAAGCACCCTGCATTAGGTGTGTGTTACAAAAAGGCATGTTCTTGGTATCTTCTCCAGTCCTTTCATCAGTTTAAGGTTTGCACCAGTATGATACAAATTAAATCTCCTTTCAGGATATGCTGTAATTTCAATACTGCTGTGGTATTTCTCAGTAAGAACATATAGTAACTTTGTTTTTAAAGAAACACAATGAAGATACTAACTCTTTCTGAGATCTGTTTCCCTATGTACCTTTAGATACCACACAAGACTTGAGCATGAATTAGCAGAAGACAATTGTTGAGCACCATTACATAACACACCTGTACACAGAATGTCTCCAGTTAACAGTCCAGTGCTCCACTTGCCCAGAAGCCACAGAAATCAGTTACACTGCATATACCACCTTGGGTTTATTTTGTGAAAGATATGAAATGCTTCAGCTTTAAGCCTGTAACATTGACATGGAAGCTAAAGAACTATCATTTTTCTGAAATTGTTTCTGAGAGGTGACTTTCTTTGGTTTTAGTTTTCACCAATCAGATTTACCTCTATGATAACAAATGTGCCAATGCTTAATTCCTGGGCTACACAACAGGAAGTTCTGCCAAAGTAAGACAGCAAAGAACGTGTGTTTGGAACAGAAAAGGTTTCCTTTTGGAGCACCTAGGATGCACTGCCTGCTGCTGCCTTCCTGGGGAACAGGATGGAAACCCACCACAAGCTGGAAATCTCCCGTTCACGTCAGATTTCTAGCACAGATGGCATTAAGTATGATCATATAAAGCAAACTAAGGGATAGATTAGGTGCTTTCTATTTGGACATGTGTAATGCAAATGCTTTTGAATACATTTATAAAAACCTGTTAAAAGCATAGCCCAGATGATAGCCTTTGGCTTGCCATGCCACAGACAGAACACGAGGAGCTTTTGATAAGAAGATAAAGACAGGAAAAGTTTTTGGCACCCACAGAAACAAACAGAAATCCAGAAATTCTTTAAGTTCCTTACAACTGGTCCTCATGAAACAAAAGGCAATATTTGGCATCACACCACAGCTCCCTTTTCCTCACTTGTTCCAGACCTGTGCTACTCCTTGCCCTACCTGGCACTAGGAAAACCGTCCCTACCTTCCTGCCTTCAGTCCCTCCACCTCCTCCTGGGATGTTCTCCCTCTTGCTCCTGCTGCCTCTGGAGCAGCCCCAGTCAGTCTAAGGGCATTTCTTGGACCAACCCCATGCAGGGCTACCTCTGCTGCCAGCCAGCACAGGTGCTCCAAGAAAGCAAACCCCCTCAGTGCTCCAAGAGGTACCTCACTCATCAGGGAATGGCCACCTGGTGCCCTAAACTCCTCTGCACAGGCTCAGCAAACCCTGAAGGCCAGCTCATCCCACAGCCTGCACAGGGGCTGTGAACCACCTGCCTCACACATCCCATAGATCCCAGAGCCACAGGGGAATTTCATCCACAGCCCACAACCACCAACCTGTGCCACAAACAGTAAATACATTAAAAATCCCCCCACTGAGCTGTGATGCAGAAAGCAAGTTCCAACTCGTACACGTTCAAAGAATTTACAATAGATTCCTTTCTGCTCTTTAATAATGAATTCGTCACAATACCAATCAAAACATTAGATCAGCTATAATGTTAATTGAAGGTTCACAAAAACACATTTCAGTTAGAACACTACATGCAGAGGTTAATTTTACTTATTTCATGAATAATGGTTTAATGACTCTCAAATAAAGTAACAACTCCCAGTTTCATTTTCTCCACTAAAATAAATACATATTTTAAATTATTTTTTAAAGTAATTAAACAGGAAGTTGACTGGTCTTCAATTCCTAGTGCTAGGTAAGAAATCTAAAATGCTGTGCAAAGTATTAAAAAAAAGGGAGGGAAGATGGTCATGGAGACATTATGGAGAAGAACAGCAATTTATTTTCCTTAATATATTAAAATTGCTTAAAATTAAAGTAGGAAAACATATGCGTAACAAAAGTATGTCTTTTTATAAAAACTCTGTTAAAATGGCACCTTGTTTAAAGATACCACACACAAAGAACAGAGTTTTCCCAACTTTCCAAGGTCGTCTTTGTTTTCCTGTAAGAGTGGGATGCAACGAAGAGGACCAGAAAGTTGAAGACAGCCCCAGACATTCTCCAGCCAAAGGCTCTGCCTTCCCGCTGGCAGGGAGGAAAGCAAGGAGAGGCAGCAGCGAACTGGCCGGGCTGGTTCCCCTGCTGCCCTCGCAGCAGCCACCACTCGCCCCTCAGGGAGCAGGGCTGAGTCACACAGCCCAGCTGGAAAGGACAGGCCTGTGCCAGAGCCAGAGCCACCTCCCTGACCCTGGGCACACAGACCCCCCGGCCCTGGGCACACAGACCCCCCCTGACCCTGGGCACACAGACCCCCCCCTGACCCTGGGCACACAGCTGCTCCATGGCCAAGCACCACAGCCTCCAGCCAGCCATGGCCCAGCTGAGCTGCCATGAGACACCACTCACAGACCCTTCTCCTTCAGCCTTCCCTTTAAATGACAGAGTCAGGGATTCCACTGTTAAAAAAGAAAAGAATTAATCTCCTGTGAAAGTGATGGACTCCCTTCCTCCTGAAATCTAGGCCTCTCTCATCTGCCTCAAAATAAAGGAGAGGTACTAAGGGCAGCAAGGGGGAGAGGAGCAAAGGTCTGAACACTGCTTCCAGCTGCAGAGATTTAACTGACAAGACACTGGGATTTTCTTCCATGCAAGCAGAAGCTTTGGGAAGGTCACCAGAGGCAGTTTTTGGCTGTCTTTATCCACCTCCTCCCCTCCCTCTGCAAACTTCCCCCGAGCAGAATAAATGGGTATTCCGTTCGGATAAAAGAACATGAGAAGTTATCCAATGAACTAGAACATCTCGCAGGCCTTAGGAAAAGCAGCTGAGAATCAGCAAAGCTCCCAAGCATGCCCAGAGACCACTCGGTGCCATCATCCCCTCCAGCTCCATTCCCAAGCTCTGCTGCCAGAGCCAGCACAGCCTGCTCCTCGGGAAGGGCCATTTCCACAGGCCCTGGGCTTGCCTGTGGTTGTGTGCTTACTCTCCATCTTCACTAGCATTTGAACTGCCTTGTTGGCAGCAACGCTGCAATCAAGGTGGAGGAAAGCAGCAAGTGATAGCTACTGGCCATGCCCAACAGCCCAGCTCTGGCTTCCTGGTCACTCACACATAAACCTACACCAGGCCTTTCTCTTTTTCCCACCTCATTACTAAAGTTTGAGCCACTTTAATTTAGGACAGACAGTGCCTGCCATATTCATAAGGATTTGCCATCTTATTTTTGCTTGAGAAAAAAACCAAAACCACCGAACCGAACCAAAAATGCTGAAAATTCCAGAATTCTGACCTGCACCAACACACGTTCCTGGGAGATATCCACATCCTTGTTGTACAAGGTAGCAAAACATGTTGTTCCTGTGGCAGGTGGTGGCAGCTGCTGTTCCCTGCTGCAGCAGGGCTCCCAGAGCCGGGCACTGCCCTCGGAGCAGGGTTCCCCCAGCAGCCTGCCAGGGAAGCTCTCTGCTCCACCAGTGGCTGCAAAGGAGTGCAGCTGCTCATCCACAGCAATCCCATGTAACCACCCAGACCCGCGGATTTGACTGAAAATGAAGAAAAGTAACTGACAGCAACACAGACTAAGGCCAAGAGCAGGCTCACAACCATGCTTTTCCAGTATCATGAGTTCTGCTTGCCTTTTTAGGGGACTTTTCTGTACCACATTACACTAAGTATGTCCTGGAACTAAAGCAAACAACTCTACTGCTAAGCTCACTGAACTCCCTGAACTAGCCACTCCTTTCCTGCACCAAACAAATAACCAAATGTTGCAGTACTTGATTTTTTTTCAGCACCACAGTTAAAAAAAAAATCCCCATAACAAAATTAAGACATTACTCATGCAGTCCCATCATTCAGAACAGTTTTAGCTCTTCATCTGTACTAAATGCATTGAAATAATCTACATAAAGTGAAGCAGAAGTACATGAAGTTCTTATTTATGTTTTCTGTTCATTTAAAATGCAGCTTTTCTCTGGAGTCTTCTCAGTGCAAGCAGATTTCTACCCTAAACACCAAACACACATTACTAATTAAGACTACTATTATTTGTACATAGCATATGCTATCATTGAATATAAAAAAAATCTCAACATGCACTGTAGATGCTATTTTGTTATTTCAATAAGCTTCTATAAAAAGGTAGTGTATCCTACAACTTTCCTTGTTTACATGGTATGACTGAATTCAACAGTTCATTATAAAAGGATCCTGCATTACTACTGAAAAGTGAAAACTCCAAAAGGTGTTATCTTGTTGATATTCTAAGAAAAATTAGAACAAATTCTCCCCTCTCATAGAAGATGACTCTCACAAAACTTTCTCCAACTCTTTTAAAGCAGAACTTCTGGCATCGAGACTGCTATTTATGCTGAACTTCTAACAAGATGAAAGGGAAAAAAGACACAGTTTTTACTGGAAAGGGCCTATCAGCTTTTCCACCTTAATCAGAAACATTAATAGCCTCTTATTTCAGCAGCAATGGAGCACTTCACAAGCAATTTCAACAGGAGAAAGTTACTGCAATCTACCTTTCCACAGTCAGGTTACATTTATTCGCATATAACATTGTAGCATTTAACATAAACATTACGGGATACAAATGCCAACCAAAAGCTTTTGCCCCCAAAACACACTCCTCCCACTTCAGACATGATGAACATGACTGAATTACTGTCTCTTCATAAACTAAACAAGTACATTTATTAGGTTCCCATATTTTTATCACAAGGAACAAATTATTCAGTGTTGTCCTCAAAAATACAGTTGTTAGTTAAGGGGAAAACATTATAATCTTTGTCATCTCCTAATCCCTAAACTGGAATTTATCAAAAATTGTCAATGCTCAAAAAACGAAGAAGCCAGTTCATGCAACACTGGTGCTCTCAGTCCAGCCACACCTTTTCCTTCAAACAGTCAAATCTGGAAGCAGTGACTAATGTAAAATTAACAGGGAGCGGGAGGCTGTTTAGAAGGAAAAAAAAAAAAGGACAAAGGTCTATGGGGCAAACAGAGGCACTTCAGTAACACCCAGTTCCCTGCCCGCGAACTGGTGATGCCTCCTGAGCGTCAGCCGGGAAATGAAGCAGAGGGGGCTTGAGTCATCAACTCTGGTTTTTCTGCACTGAAACAGACTGGCTTCAGCATCAGCATTTATTTCATTGAGGCGAGACTTCATTTCCCAGCTCTCCCAGCCCGAGGCACGGCAGTGGCCCTCGGTAACCGGCACCTGCAGAGCACTTTCTGCTCTCGCACACACTGCAGCGTGCCCGAGGCACGGCCGGCCGGCGGCGCGGGC
>VYXD01013947.1:331693-362717 GCA_013397195.1 Hylia prasina
TGACCGAGCCCGCGCTGCGCCCGGGGCGGCTCCGCTGGGAGAGACCGTGGGGACCGGTGGCTCCTCCGGCGCTACCGGCCGGACCCCTCGCGGTGAGTGTCCGAGCGCGGCGGGGGCGAGCGCTGTGCGGGCCGATGGAGCAACCGGTTGCACAATGACCGGTGCGGGGGGCCCGCGATGGCCGGGCGTGCCCGCCCCGCCGAAGGAGCCGCCGCGGGAGCGGAGCGGGGAGCGGCCCGGAGCTCCGGGCTTGGCCGAACCGCGGAGCCGGACCCGTCTGCCCGTCACCCCGAGCTACGTGCTCCGGGATGGCCCTGCCCGGGCGGGAGCTCGGACTGGCTCACTGCCCGTCCCACCTGTCGCTGCCCTGTGACCCGCGCTGTCGTGGTACCGGCAGAACGCACGGCCCGCGGCGCTGCTCAGACCCGACGGACTAAGTCCCGATGTTTGGAAAAGACGGGAAAACTCTTGCCGTAGTGGTTTAACATCCCACCATTTTAAGCTTCCAGTAGCTTAAAACTCTCTTGATGGCACGTGAGGAATCATAGATGTAGAAAAGAAAAGCCAGTATCCCTAAAACCGCTGTAAAACATTTCGGTAATGTTTGATCAACTTTTTGCCTCCCATGCCTGTCCTAAACTCACCATCTCGGCATGTCGCGGGGGTCTGACCGGGCCATTCCTCTCCTTGGAGCCTCCCGAACAGGCTGTCCCAGTGTATCCCAGGTGGGACTGGTTTTCCATTTACTTATTCCTCTCCTCCCCCCCTCCCGCCCTGCAGGTACGATAGCGATCGACACTCTCCACTTCACTGAATGACGCTGTAAAGGGCTAAGAGGAACCAAAACCAAATGACCACTTGAATCAGCAGCTCTTGCTATTTCAAGAGGTTGTTTTATTCACCCTCTTCCCCAGTTGTATTGATGCAGATGGTGTAGCAAGCCTGCTGTAAAGAAACATGAAAAAAATATCCACATTGTTAACTTGTGCCTGTTTTCCATCCAGCTCAGATTTTCGGTTTGGTGTTTGATGGGGTGGACCATAGTTTCATTTTAGGCATAAGGACACATGAACTCGTGATGTGGTTTAATTGGTGCTAATGCTGCAGGTAGAACCACGTCCTTCATTAGCCTCTGCTGAGAAGGGAACTGCAGGTAAGGAGGTAGCTACAAGGAGAGTCACCTTTAGACTCATATAGTGCCTTCTCTGAATTTCCCACTTGGAATGTAATCTGCTACATGGAAACCATGTAGGCTATTGGTAAGATATTTAACCTCAGAGGTTTTGTTGCTATTTGTATAATTATTTGTATACTGAATCATGCAGTAGGAGCTCCTACATTATGATGATATCCACATGGAAAATGCTTGGCAATTGTAAACAGGAGCCTTGAGTCCCCACTGCACTGAAAAATCTCATGATTCATACCATGTGAACTACACATAAAATATTACTAAAGCTGAATGGTGGTCTCAGTGTAGGAAATGGGAGACAGGAGCTGAGGGGAATAACGGTAGAAACTTAGTAAAATAAAAATAGGTGTGAAATAAAATAAGTGTGGGAAGGGTCAAATGAGAGTAGAGAGCTGGAGTAAAGGAAAGATAAAATGTTGAATAACTAGGTCTAGAATAAAGGGAGGAGAAAGCACAGGATGTGTGAGAACTGTGGCCTTCGTTAGTTGCAAGGTCGCTTCCACCAAAGGTGTGCTAGATTAATTAAATTAGCTTCAAATCAGTCTCAGCTGGTTTTCACCTGTAATTTGGGTATTATTATGCTGGCTTGGCTGTCACAGATAACAGCTTTTGTGAAGTGAGGAAGTTTACTGGCCCCCCAGTGACTGGAGCTACCCTGGATGTCACCGTGGGGGCTGCGGGCAGGACGCGGAGGTGGCACGATGCCATTCCCGGGTCTGGCTGCTCCCAGGGCATCAGGGACAGGCTGCTCTGGTGCCTGCACCCCTGCAGAGCCACGCACTGCAAGGTCTGCCTGTGCTTTACAGCTCCCTGTTGGGTGAGGTGGGAAAGGGTAAGAAATACTCTTGGGAAGGAGAAATGCATCTTGAGTCGGTTTGTTTTGGCACAAAAGAAGTAGAAAGAACTGAAAGTAACATTTTGAGGTCCCATCAGATTTGGAAAGATATATTGAATGATTGTCAGTGAGGAAAAGCTATTTAATTCTGTCTGGTATTATTCATACCCTGATAGCTGGGTTGTTTTGGCACCCTGAGCAGCCAATACATTATCTAATTGACTGCTGTGTGGCCCAGTGCAGCAATCCTGCCCAACACAGGCTGTGGAAAGGCACCCCATTTTAACTTTCCAATGCAAAGGACTGCATGGAGGGTGATTCTTTAATTTTTTATTGCATTCGCTGATAGTGCCCTTTATGAAATACATGTTTAAATTCTTACATAATTTTTAGAATCAGTAGCAAACAAGTACAGTTTCTTTTTATTTCTCTGGATGTGACTTGCAAGTAAGATGGTCTGTTCCATTTTCATTTGGAAAGCCATGACTGCAGGATGTTTGCATTTCCTAACAGCCTAGTCTCATGCTTTCCCTTGGGACTGTACTGATTTGTCTTGAGCCTTAAATCTGACCCCTTAACCATCCAGTGGTTTAGATGGCAATGTTGTTAACAGGTATTTGCTAGTTCTTTTGCTACTGTTGTGCTTCTTCAGCATTTCCAGTCATTAATGTTTTTCTGCTTTGTTTAATCTATTCTGAAATCAGTCCATAATTGAGTCTTGCTTTATATATATATTCCACAGATGTTCACAGCCCTTGCAGAACACTGACATGCCTATCTTTTAATTTTAGTGATAAAACATCAGTCACAAAAACAGTGTTGCTTTGTTTCTCGGTGGTTTGTTTTGGGGTTTTTTTCTGCTTTTTGTTTTGTTTTTGTGAATTTGTTTGGTTTGTTTTTGGGGGGTTATTTGGGGGGACTGGGGTGTGGTTTGGTTTCTTCTGGAAGCTATTTAATGCTACCCACTTTAACTGTAATCTCTTCCAGATACTGAAATTATGAAGGTTTGGGGAAAAAAAATCTGGAGAGAAGAGTGATGCTCATGGCAGGCTAACACAACATGAGCAGCTGTTTAGTGCTCACACGGGGGATTATTTAGATCTGTGGGTTTTTTCCTCTTATTAAAACCTACAATTTGATTTCAAAAGTTACTTCAAGCCATCGTGTTGATATCACAGCGACTCAGTCAATCACAATACATATTATTTTGGGTAATTTTGAAACAGTAATTTCATTTGGTATAGAAAGCACTAAATGTTCTCCTGGTTTTGATTGTTTAACTGGGGAGGTAAGGTACCTAACAGGTCTCAGGAAAGTGGTGGGCTGGCATTTTACTTTTTCAAAGAGGGCTTTTATAGAAATGTTCTATTTCAAACAGCGCCGTTCAAAATTACTGCTCTGCTGTGGATAGATGTTACTCTTTCCCCATGGTAAAACAAAATATTGAGGAAAACTATTGGATACTGACAGGTTGTTTGCACTTTCTTTTTTTCTTGCATGGCTTTGAAGCATCAAGTAGGAGTATTTTAGGTGGTGCACAATGCTCAGCATGACCAGCAGCCTTCAGTGCAGAGCCCTGTGCTCTGGCTCAGCCCAGCTGCCATGGGAAGGACAGCAATGCCCTGGGATGATCTCCAGCTTTCCCAGTGCCAGCAGCAGGATCCTGCAGCCGTGCAGGGTGCTGCATACACAACTGATCCAGCTTCCCAGAAACCTCCCTGCCACGTGTGCCCTTGTCTTTTCGGGTGGATCAGTTTTCCTGAGCACACCCTTCCTGCCTGTATTGCCTGCACCAAGGAATGTGCAAGCAGCGGCAGTGGGGGCTCCTCTCTTGGCAGGAGTGGGGAAGGTTTTGCCCTGGCTATCTGTTCTGGAACAGTGAGGAAGTTTGAGGAACAACGGCCTGCTGACCTGTAGTGTAAGCTCAGTACCCTTTTCTTGGCCAGCCCCACGAATCCTGTCCCAATAGGTTGTTTGAGCAGGGTGAGGGTGTTTTGTTTGGGGCAGCAGCAGGAGGGATGTCCTTAAGGGAGCTGTGCCACTGAAAACAGCTAATGGTGACATCAACTTTCACCACGTGTGCGCCTGTAAGTCAGCCTTCCTCTGGGATATTGCAGCACCTGGAAACAAGCAGGCAGCTTGGCAACAGCCAAGTGGATGATTTGGAGAAAAGATGGCAGGAAATGCCCAGTGGGGTGTCCAGGAAAGACAAGGTCATCAGCAGTTGGTCTGTTCTGTGGGTTTTCAGGTCCTAAGCTTGTAATTGTTGTGTAAAACTTAAAACAACAACAACCAAAACCCATAACAACTCCTCCCAGAGCCCACAAAGAAATAAAAAACCCCTCACCACCCTGGCTGTGGACAATGCAGGTACTTATATCTGCTCAAGGACGGGGGAAGGTCTGCTAAAATCCTTTGCAGTTTCTACCAACTGCTACAGTTGCTGAACAAAGTATTACCTCTCTTCTTACTAGTTTGTATATGCGGCTGGAAAAACCGTTGAGAAATTAACCAAATTGTAATCTTTCTTACCAGACCAGGGATACAGAATGTCAGACCGAAATCTAGAGATACTTCTGAACAAGGAGGCAACAAAGAATGTATATACAGAAAGAGTATTTGATTCACGTTTACGGGTTATACATTTCTAATGGCTGTGACTGAGAGGCCCCAGACAAGGATGAGTTGCTTTTTGTAGTAGGATATCAGACAACATTATGCAATAATTTAAAGTGAAGTTGTGCCAAATGCTTCTCTGCACATAACTCTGGGAATTTGGCCTAGCAGAATTGGCAAAAGCTGTACAAAATGATACTGATGCTCCTGACAAAATAAGCTGCAGTGGCTCCTAAATCATATGAATTATCTGTCCCTCTGACTTGTCTCTCATGGGCTGCAGACAAACGTTCTGCTCTGACTCCCGCGACACTGCTCAGACAAAAATCATCTGACAGGAGGGCTGAAAGGACAGTGACAGAGTAGCTGGTGCCAGCACTACCTCACAAGGCCCCTCAGGGTCCTCAGTGCCCCGTGGTGTTTGCCCTGGCTGTGTGTTCCCCCTGCAATCTTGGGCAGGTGAGGTGCAGAGTTGCTCTGGGGTGTAATCACAGGTGTGCAAATGGCTGCAACTCCTGACAGCCACAGTTCCTCGTAGGTCAAACAGGGAAAAGCATCTTGGCTTAAGGAGAAATTGGACTTATTCAGAGTCATATGTTCTTGAAGCATTGCTAAACTGTTCTGCCAGCAACATAAACTAAGCCAGCTGACTTCTGCCTGCAGTTCATTAGGAAATGCGTGCAGAAATTGGTCTGTCAGCAG
This sequence comes from Hylia prasina, assembly GCA_013397195.1. Classification (NCBI taxonomy): domain Eukaryota; kingdom Metazoa; phylum Chordata; class Aves; order Passeriformes; family Sylviidae; genus Hylia; species Hylia prasina. Next base: position 337,039 of record VYXD01013947.1, read on the forward strand.
AGCTGAGGGGAAGAGGCCTCCAGCAGTGGGGCAGGGAACCCTTCCACACACGTTTGGGTTAGTTAAGTAAAAACATCGGTAACAAAGCTAGTATGGAAATGGGGTAGGAGCAAATGCTTTCATTAAAAATACTGCACAGAAGGCAACAGTAAAGACAGAGGCAAGTGCAAAAGGTGAGGACTACTTAAAATTACCGTTTAAATTCCTTAATAGGGAACCTGACTCCTGTTCCCCTTCCTGCTTTGACAAAATCTGAGGTCTAGCTCGATATAGAAAATAAAGCTATCATGACTCTCAGACTGTGTGTTTCCAGCTGTGCATTTTGCAGCAATAGAAACAAAATCACATTGGTTGGTTTATCTGGAGAGCAATGGGGCTGTGATTTTACAACTGGAATCCAGATGTTGCAGAGATTTTAAGTCCAGTATTCAGTAGTTTTTTGATTTTTTTTTCTTTTAAAGTGACTCAATGACTTCAACCTGCTCTGAGCTTCTTTAAATGTCTTCCCCTGAACTTCTGCTGCTTTGTATTGACTATTTCAGTGTCTGATGGTCTGGTACATGTGATGCTTCTTGCAGAACACGTTGTTCTGCTGCAGCTCCTTTTGAGGTCTAGCTCCTTAACCAGCCCTGCCTGTAAAATTGCATCCTTATTCCAGTGGCCCAGTGGTGTTATATGTGGGATCTGTCTCTGAAATTCCTGTGGTACAGTGCAAATCCTGCCTCTTGAAAAGAAAGCCCAGGTACTTTGTTGTATTGCAGGGAATGTTGATTCTCTGTAGTTTTGTGTTACAGCATCTTTCCTTCTGTTGTGCTAAGTGAATTCCATGTATTTAAGTGGTTTTTTTCTGATGGATGCAGGGCAGCAGAGGGGTGAGTTGCTTGCTGCACCATTCCAAACAAGCCTTTGCACACAGTCTAGCCAGTAGCAGGTATGTTTCACAGGCCAGGCAGCCACAGGTCAATTTTACTAAATATTAATTGTTTCTTAAGTAATTAAGAAAATTGTAGGGTCCTATAATGGATAACTCAGCCTCACATCTTCCAAGTGTTCTTTCATTTAGTCAAGCATATTGTTTAGTTTGCTAACTTTTGTTGTACAGGGAGGTAATAAATAGAAATCTAGACAGAACAGTAATAAAAACAACATATGACAAAGTTCTTGTATTACAGAAGTGTGTAAATGATGCCTTTAGCTCAGCAGAGCTGGGCTTTGTCCAGCCACATGCCAGGAATTGCCCAAAGGAGTTGTGGCTGTCCCACCCCTGCAGGTGTCCCAGGCCAGGCTGGCCAGGGCCTGGAGCAGCCTGGGACAGTGGGAGGTGTCCCTGCCGTGGCAGGGGGTGAAGCTGGATGAGCTTTAAGATCCAGCCCCAAGTGCTCTATGATTAACTACTCAAAGCATCAGAGCATTTTCTTATTTCATCCTCTTTCATTTAAACCTTGCAGTTGCCAGGTGTGCTGGCTGCAGCAGGCCAGCTGTGTTTGGTCACTGCAAATGGATTGTGCACGTTTTGTTTGAAACAAAACAACATAAAATGCCACCTGACTCACTTGATTCAAGCTGATGTGAGCGACTTCATTTCCTACCCTTTTTATGTCAGCTTACCAACTTCTAAAGCATTTACTTTCTTTTTTTTGTCTGCTTGTCTCAATGTTTTTTAAAGTGTTCCTAAAGTTTATTTCCTCTTGGATTTTCTAAGAATATTCCAAGAATGGAGGAGGAATAGGGTTTCCTTGTGATGTGCAGATCCTCACAAAGAGGAGCTATTCCCTGCCCCTGCAGTGTGACAGAGCAGTCCATAAAGCTGATTGTTTTAAGTGTTACTCAAATTGATCTTCCTACTTTGGATTAAGTTTTACTTAATGAGGAAGTAATGAGATTATCATAGACAAAAAGGACCATGTCTCTTTTGGGAACACACCATTTCTGAGACTTGACTTTATTTCAAAGAGAGCTATAATTCTTTCTTTAGGGGGAATGTAAATTCAAATTACAATCAAACAGTGGGATTTTTCTAGCAACTGTTTTGACACTGAATGATATAATTATTTTACTGTGTATTTTCTTCCTGGGGAAAGGATTGACTGCTGCAAGATTAACACGTTCTGGATGGGTGCCATTTTCAGACAGTTAGTTCAACTAGAAGAGAAAGGATCTGATTAAGGGATCAAGCTCATTATTTGTTTGTTGTTTGTACTCCACACCCTACAATGGGAGTGAATCTTTGCCTCTTTCCCCTAACAATAATTAGGAGCAGAGGGTTGACAGCTGCATATTAATATTCCTTTTCTTTAAATTGAAACATACAGTAGCTAAGCAATTAACTTTTAAAAAGGTTTCCACAAAATATTCAGGACATAGCCAGACATTCAAATGAGAGCACTGAGAATAAGGGACTTCTGGGTTTGGGGATTTCTTCCTGAGTTGGTATTTTTTAGGAACACAGGCTCCAATGTATAATGCAAGTTCCTGTTGATTTTGTGTTCCAAGTTCTCAGTCAGTCTGTGGTTCAGCTCTGGTTTTTAGTGCTGTACCCCCAGTAGCACATTAGGTGAGGCATGGAGAGGACTGCAGCAGCTGCTGTCACAGGATTCCACGTCCTTCATTCACACAAACTCCAGGAATACCTGCTGTACTGTCACTGCTGATGCTATTAAATCGTGTTTTGTGGAGACTTGATTCATTTTATTGATTAGTACATTTAATAATGTGAGTGATTTACCATGTGCACAAGAAATTATGTTTCAAAAGGCATATCTGGGTCGTTGAGCACTGTGCCTCCCTGCCAGAAATCCATCTGCCCTTCACTTGATGAGCAGCACTTTAGCTGGGAGAAAAAAATGGCACTGGTGGCCCAGACCTGCAAAGATTGATGTATGCAAAGAACTTGTTGAGTTGAGACACTGGAATGAAGCTCCTTTAGAATCACTGGTTAAAGTCCCTGGGAGCACTCACTGGTGGAACTGGGGCCTGAACTGGACCTGACTCATCCCCAGCAGCAATCTGGCAGGCACCAGGCTTTGCTTCCTTCAGGAATGCTGAGGGACACTGGGGAGTTTAATTTCTATTTAAATGAAAGGAAGGAGGACCTTGCCTCAGTATTGGCCGTTCCCATATGTAAGAATAAACATAGGTCATACACCTCACACACCAGCAAGGGCTTACAGTAACAATGCACTGAAGAGTTTGGCTGAAGTGGAGATGAAATCTTTTAAGAGATCTTATTTCTATTGCCTAAGAGAGTTCAGTGAATAGTGAAATACTAAATTGTCAAAGGAGCAGAATAAGAGAATTGATGACCCTTGTGCTTTTTACTGCTGCTAAAAGATGTAGCAGTGGTTGGCTGTAGGCAGAGCTGACTTGGCATTCTTGAGGGACAGATCTCTGTGTACAGGGACTTCTGCTTGGTGGCTGGTTGATCTTTTGCACTACTTCTTTCTAAGATGCATCAAGACTCCCAGCCTAGAGTCTGCAATGAAGTTTGAGCAAAGCTTTGAGGCAGGGTGTTGGAATTTGGGCTTAGATGGACTTTTATAGTATTGGAGAGGTTTCTAGATATATCTGCATTAAAGCAGAAATAAATTTAACTGGCAGTGCTTTTATAATTTTGATTTGTACATTTGTAGTTACTGAAGATAAAATGCAGGCTTATATTGATCTTGTCCTTTTCCAAAACCATCTTAGCATTCACTTTCAGTGTTTTAGTGAGGTCATAACGTTGAATAACAGAAAATAATGCCTGTGGAAGGCTGAGATCAAATGCAAATGTATGACATCATTGTGCAAGAGAGGAATGGGATGGCTAGGAGGCAGTAAGGACTTGGTTCATCAAATACAGTAGCCCTAAATTTACAGAAAATGGCCAGCAATTTTTTTTTAATTATTTTTTTTTTTAATCAGTTCTGTTCTCGAGATGTAGTCTCTTGGTTTCTTTTGAAAGAAGATGAAGCTAGGGTCAATATGTGTGAAGTTTTGTTCAAATAGTGACATTAAATCAGAAACATGTCAATCGGAAGAAGATATTAACGATTTGCCAAATGAACAAAGGAATAAATAAATAACCCAGAGAGGTAGCTCTGCTGCTAATCTTACTGGTATCCACAGTTATTTTTCAAAAAGGACAGCATGTCTTGTGTTAGAAGCTTGTCATTTAAAGCTGGCCAGATGGGCCCAGATTAGGATGATGGTTCCCAAAACGAGTAATACAGGACAATGACGCTGATGCAGCAGCTGCACAGGGAACTGTAATAAAGGGTTTTAATAGAGAGAAGTGGCTGTGATGGATCCAATCTTCTTAGAGATTTTGAGTGCTCCCAATTTTCCATCAATGTTATTTTTGCCTTCATTACATGGTGTAGATGAGAGTTACTGTAGTAGTCCCTTCCCAAGTTTCTCAGTAGAGGCAGTGCTCAGATGGTCAGAAACAAAAAAAAGCAGGCAGGAGAAAGGCTGACTGTCTTGAGCAGAGGACTGGATGCAGAGTGTCAAACAGCTCACAGGAAAGTACCCTGTAAACTGTCTTCAGCTGCAGTCTCACCCTTTATTGGACTGACAATACCTCTCTGTCAGAGTATCCCCTTTACATTTCTTCTGCTGCTTTTCCTTCCCACCTTCCTGTTGCATTGTGCCATCCTTGGAATTTGTAGGGACAAACTAGCTCATCTCATGAGAACAGTGAGGAAGTAACTGCCCAGATGAATAACATTTGCTGCTGTACTATTTGCTGTGGTGCTGCTTGCTGTGGGACCAGGCAAACGTCAGAGGTATGACAAAGCAGGAATTCTGTGTGTATGAAATTTTGGCAGGGTATGGCTGGCTTTGAGGGAGAGGGTTCATGGGGAGCCTTGCTGGATGTGACCTTCCCTTTCTGGTGTGACTCAGCTGTTGATTCAGTTCAGTTGAAACATCTCAGGTGGATCTATTGCTTTTATTTCTATGCACGACCTGGGATGACACCAATGCTTAATTGCACTTAAGGGGTTTGACACATAAAAGACGTTTTTTTCCTGTGTTGTGTAACTTGCTGCATCTGACAGCTCCTGTTTGACCCGTGATGATGTGGGTGCTTGATAGATGCTGCTGGCCAAACAACTGACCTGCTGCCAGAACAACTGACCTGGTTTCACAGGTGTTACCACAGAGGGGGTGAAAGGGACCTAGGCAGTCTCCAGGTGAAAGAAGAGTGATCTTTTCAGGCTTAACTTCTATAAAGCAAAGAGCACCTCAAAACCTAATCCTACATTTGGATCAGGGACTCATATTTTGAAGAGCATAAAGCAAAGTATAGATGAGCTATGTCACAGCATTACAGATTCATCAAGGAAATAGCATTGTGTTTTCTTGGCTGCTAAATTGTATGAGGCACATGAAATCTCCTAAAGTGAAAGATAAACTTGAGGAATTTCTGTCTAAATTGCATTTTTAGTGAGATGTACCTCTTCTTAAAAAACAATAGATATTTTTGAAAGTGTTTTTAGATGGCATCCACAATGTTGTTATTCTCAAAACATATGTTTGTTTCTCAACAGGTATGAAAAATACATAAAAAATAAAAATGGGTGAACTGAACCATGGAACATTGTTTTCAGATCACAGGATTAGTGGTGGAGGTATGTATGCTGTCATGTTTAAGTTTAATTCTTTACATGACTGTTTATGAAACACTCTGCAGGTAATAGCCTCGCTTAGGGGCTGCTTGAGCACTCTGGTTATGGTTTTAGTGTGAAGGGACCTTAAAGCCCATCCAGTGCCACCCTGTCGGGGCAGAGACACCTCCCACTGTCCCAGGCTGCTCCAAGCCCCAGTGTCCAGCCTGGCCTTGGGCACTGCCAGGGATCCAGGGGCAGCCACAGCTGCTCTGGGCACCCTGTGCCAGCCCTGCCCACCCTGCCAGGGAACAATTCCTGCTGTAGTTCCTGTCCTGTCTGTACCCAGCCTCCTTTCAAGTTGCAGCTGTTGCCCCTCCTGCTGTCACTTAGGGATCCTGGTGCAGAGCCTTTCTGTTTCTCATATGAGCCCCCTTTACATGTTGAGGTTTCCCTGGAGTCTCCTCCAGCCAAACATCCCCACCTCTCTCAGCCTGTCTTCACAGGAGGAATGTTCCAGCCCTCTGACCATTTCCATGGTCTCTGGGCCAGGTTTCTGTGCCCCTGTCAGGGTCCTGGAGCTGGGGGTGTTGTCTCAGGTGCAGAGCAGGGGGGCAGAACCTCTCCTGCAGGCCACACACAGCCTGCCTCTCTGGGCTCCAGGGGCACCTCGCCACTGCACACCCAGGTTTTTGCCTGCAGGATTCCAGGGTGCTCTCCCCAGTCTCTGCCTGCCCTGGGGCACTGCCTGGCAGGGGCACTGGGAGAAACCCTCCCCAGGGAGGCACGGTCTGCAGATGTGCTCTCAGGCTTTGTGCAGGCAAGTAGCAAAGGAAGATCCTGGGGGAGGCTTGAAGGAGGATGGTGGGATGGCTCTGCAGGATTTATTTCACCTTTTACCCCTCTGTAAAACCACGTCAGGCACAGTCACAAGGCTTAGTAGAGAATGCAGAAACATAAGGGCCAATTTCACTACTAAAGAAAACGAAAGCAGATGTTGTGAGGAGATGGAGTTCCTTATCCCTGTAAGCCTCCTAGCTTATGTAGGATGACTGAGTGTCTGTGCATGAGGTCTTCACAGTGCTAGGGCAAAAGTTCAGGTAGTTAATTTACAATTGTAATTGTACCTCAATTTTATACCTTTTAGAAAAAACCTACGCCTGTTGCTCAACCCATAAGCTGCAATAAACATTGAGGCAGTTTTCCTATCAGTGCAACAAGGAGGCATTTGTTCAAACTTAGTACCTATTTCTGTACTAGAAGTTATTACAATGCCTGTGAATGCAGTTTAAAATGAATTAATAATTAATTTCACATGTACACCATTCTTTTCAAATCAACTTTTTGTAAACAGACAATTGGTTACTGTTTCTTATATAATTTTGACTAGTTTATTTGTTTCAAATTTTCATTCACCAACTAACAATATTGGTATGAGAACTTCTAGTGTTGAAAACATTGGTTCTGATTTCTATCTATGAAGCGTTCATTTTATGCCTTGCACTTCAGTTATTACTCAAGAATTTGAAATGACCTTATGTGTTTTATATGATAACTAGACAATTTGGTGGTTCCTGCAAGAAATGCTCTTTGCAGCCAGAAGTACAAACCTGTTGACTACGAACATCTGTATGAACTTGCTGCAGAGGCAAAAATGGCCTCTGCACAAATTCAGTTAAAGGTATGATTTCTGTTTTATTTGTAACATGAATGCTTTTGGAATTCAGTGACCATATTTCTTGTCCCTGCCCCAAGGAATCTGAGAATGAATGGGGATCACAAATTTCTGTAACAACGTTCAGCCAGAGGGGGTCAAATATGAAAGTTTATCATAGCTGTACTGTGCTTTGGATGTGTTAATGCCAACGTGTGGAATTTCTTCAGATCAGGGATGCAAAGTATGTGTGAATTCTCCTTTCTCAAAAGACAGGAAAAATTCATATTTCACTGCTTGGAGGAAATTCACCCAAACTTATTCACCCATAATCCTGGAGGCAATGAAGAATTTGTGGGATTAAATGGGAAGGGAAGGCTGATCCAGGAAAAAAAAAAGCAGCCAAACAAAAAGATATGAAGTGAGGATTTCTAACAACCAAGTGGAGGTAGATCTTAGAAACAGCCACAAAATGTAACTGTAGAGCAGACAGAAAGGTAAAAATTGGTGCAGAACATCTCAGGGAGTGAAGAAAGGAGAAGCCTTATTTAATACCAAAAAAGGTGACAGTGAATGAGAGAGAAAAAAACACATACTTTCTTTATAATATTGCTTCCTTTAGTGCATGTAAGTATCATATATCAAAAATTCTGGCAGATATTGCTTCATGGATTGGTAATACCAAATTCTACTGAATTCATTCAAGCTTTCTCTTTTTTTACCCCACCTTCTCAAGTGTTTTCCAACTGAGTAGGTAGTAAAATATATATGGTGAAAGCTCCAGAGAGACTACTATGTGTTCCACCTACTACTTTTTGTTGCTGATTCAAGCTGTTCAGATTTTGAAGAGTTGGGTTACCCTTCCTTTGAGGTAGAACCAAAGAAACAAATGGTAAATCAGTTGCTGACTGCTTAAGAAATAAAAAGCACAGCAGGAAAGAAAGGTAATATTGCAGCAGTTATACAAAAATGGCATTGCTGTTGCTATAAAATAATTTCAAGAGCATGTTAAACTTTACATACAAAACTTTGTTTCACTTAGTTTTAGAATTGGTTTGAAGATGTAACTATTTTCAAATTACTTTAAATACAGTATTCTTTGCTTAAATCTGATTTCATATAAGAGTTTTCATATTATAACAAGAGAAAGAAGTAACAGTAAAATTGGATGAAATAGAGGAAATCAAGAGGAAACTATAAATAACTTTTCAAATGTGAACATATGTAAACAATAAAAGTGAGGCAGTATCTTTTATTCAAAAGCACTGTTACATAGTGATTGGAAGTGTGGAACAGGTGTGTTCAAGCTCCAGTAGGGGCCCAGTGCAGCCCTGCAAACACCTGGTGCCCCTCTCTCTCACAGGCACAAATCACTCACAGCCCCTATGGCAGCCTCTCACCCCAGTGACAGCCCTGAGGCAGGTTTGGAGCCAGGCACAGAGGGTCAGCCACATTCCAGCTGGGATTTTCCTTGTGTGGCTGCCTGGGCACCAGGTGTACTCACCTCTGGCCCTGAACCAGGTGTACTCACCTGAAATATTGAACCAGGTGTACTCACCTGGGGCCCTGAACCAGGTGTATTCATCTGGGGCACTGAACCAGGTGTGTTCACCTGAAATATTGAACCAGGTGTACTCACCTGAGGCCCTGAACCAGGTGGACTCAGCTGGGGCCCTGAGCTCAGATCCACCTGACAGGTGTGTCTGGGATGTGAAGGAGGATCTCAGCCTTGTTGCTGGGTGCCTGAGGGACGGTGCCTGGGGGTTTTTGAGCCCTGCCTTGTCTGTGTGTGAGTGCTGCAAAGAGCACTCGTGCACCTTTTGCTGCTGGTGTCCCCAGCCCGGCTGGGGCAGCGTGGGGACGTGCTGGGGACACACCTGTGTGTCTGGGTGTTTGCTCCGTGCTCCTGTGAACACGGAGGGGTCGTGGTGGCTTTGTGCAGCTTTGCCCTGGGCAGGAAAGCTGCAGGTTGTTTCTGCCTGAGCCAAGCGGAATCCCAGAGGTTTTGACTAGGAATGTCATTCCTTTGCTGAACTAGATGTGGAGTGAGATCTTTATTCATTTCTCCCTGTTATGAACTAAACCAGGACTTTCCCATGTGTTTTTCTTGCCTTGCTGCCATTTTTACCATAGAACAATGTATGTGCATGGAGGGGGAACTGGGGAGGGGGAGAAAAGGGTCTGTGCAGGAGCTGAGGGAGGTGCTGGGTGCAGACAGGTGTTCTGCAGGAAGGGATGGCAGGGCAGCACAAAGAGAGAGTGGAAGGGAGCTCTGTCCTCAGCATGCACTGAGAGGCCAGAGGCAGTCACAGTGCAGGAGGGTGAGAGGAAACCCCTGGTCTTGGGCAGCCTGGCAGCCACAGGCTCCCCATCCTTTTCCCTTCACTGCTGGCTGGCCAGAGTCGTGTGGTTCCACTCCAGCAGCCTTCCCCTGGCAGGCTTTCCTCTGGCTTAAAGCAGGAACTCCATCTGTTTCTAAAGCAGGTATTCCTATTTTATCCAAAGTGTGAAGCAAAGTTTTTGTGAAGCCCTCAGACAGTCTGAGTTCCTCTCTAATTGGATAGATTTTGTAAAAAAACTCATTTTTAGTAATACATTTTTAAAATTCTTTTTCTTGACATACTTTCATTCTTCCATCTTCTCCCCCCGCAAGAAAGTATGTTTTTCTTTCTCCTGCTTATCTTTCCTCGACTTTCCCTCCAGGGACATAAGGATGGGAAAGGAAAGAAGAAAATGGACTGATTTTTTTCACTTTCTCCTCTCATTAATTGTGATTTGAAATGCAACAAGCTTGTTTAATGAAAATTGGTTACATTTGAGCCCATTGTTCTTTAGAAAAGCAGTTTTTAAAAAAGCTATTAGGTTCCTCATTCTGTATTTAAAAGTTTCCATGTGAAGATATTTGATAAAGCTGTTGAATATGTTCAAAACACAACCTTTAATTTTCCCTGCAGATTAAAAAAGCAGAGCAAGTTTCAAAAATTAGCAAAGAGCAAATGCTGCTGAAACAGCATCGTCAGGTGTGGTGGCAAGAGTATAAAAGGCTGAGTGAGAGCAGGTAAGGGCTGAGGAATCTGAGTGAGTGATTACTAAAGAGACTTCAGCAGACAGAGTTTTTGGGCTGGCATGCTTGTTTCAAGGGACATTGAGAAGAAAAGCTTTTAATACCTGATCTGAAGGTGTTTTTGTGTGGGGAATGAAGGTCTGTGATCCACATGGAGGGGGTCTGTGACATGAAGAGCTTTCCTGAGGACAGGTGGTGTTGCTCTGGAGCTGTTCAGTTGATGTGCAGCATCTGAGGACTGTGTCTGTAAGAGTATCAGAAGTTTTCAGATGCTTTTTAGTTCCTTTAGAGTCTGTCTCTAGAGGTGTGTGTTGAGGTCACGCAGCAGGGGACATTAACAGTGCTCTTGTCTATTACCCTGTGTACTCAACAAGAGCATTTGTGGCTTCTTGACCACCTTTGTGCCCAAGTCCTTCACTTCATACCTTTCCAGGCAAAGAATTCCCCTTTTTATGTATTTACTGGAGTTTTTGAGGCTCATCATTCTTGCAAAGGTAATGAATAAGAATTTTAAGCTTCTGCAAAACACATGTTCATTTCCTTCAGACTAAAAGCAGAAGAAGAATTGAAGACTTTTCTTGATGAAGAAAGCCATAAGAACAACTTTTTTTTTGATTTGAGGGACTTGGGTAAGAATTTGTTATTATTTCTTAAATATTTTTGTAATAGTCAACATTACCTTGATTGTTTGTCTGGGTTTTTAAATCCCTTTCTTGACAGGTTTAGATTTATGGAGCACAGGTGTAACATTTTGTGTGTGTTTGAGAAAGCTTTATGTTTCATACAGATCAGAAGCTGTCCAAGGAGCGGGACACTTATCAAACAGATGCTTTAGTTCCTGTCTGGCAGCTAAAGGAGGGTTTGAAACTCAAGCTGGCTAAAATGCAGCGCTGCCTCTCAGAAGAATCTTGTCAGAAACCTGAGATCAATTCAGCTGAGGTGTTACAGCAGGTTGGTATTTTAACTTTATTTTTACAATTTATTATCACCACATTTTTAGCATTTTCATTTATTTTTTGTTGAACTTTGAGACTATAACTCACATGCAGAGTGTGCCATAAACCCCCCTTCTTATCATGGTGTAAATCTGTTCACCAAAATCTGTAAAAGAAGTGTAGGGCTGGAAATCTGACTCTGTTTCTAAATAAGGGTTTTCATATTGTAACAAGAGGAAGAAGTAACAGTAACATGTTTCATGAAATAGATCAAATTCATGAAGAAGCAACAGAAGGCAATTTTGGAAGGTCTCATCCTTGAAAGTCTGGCTTTGGAAAGAGAGCTTGAAGAGTACAAAGAGAATGTAAGCTTTTCCTTATGAGTTCAAGTAGAATTTTATTGAGGGCACACTGATACAGAGTAGTGTCCTGAGCAGCATTTCTTCACTGCAGGCATTAGTGCCCTCCTCTGAAGAGAAAGACAGAGTTTTCCTTGAAGTTCCCCCCGAGCTGGTGTCTCTGGAATGCCCCTACCCCGACCTGAAGGCCTTGGTGATGGAGCAGTACCAGGAGCTGGCCAGCACCTACTGGGCAAAGCTTCAGGAGCTGGAGCAGCAGCTGGAGGTTTTACCGAGGTACTGACAGGGCTCTGCAGCTGTTTTGGGGTGGGAGGTGTCCCTGCAGTGTGAGCTGTGAGCTCTGGGTGCCGTGGCTGGGCTGGTTCTGTTCTGTGCAGAGCAGCGACTGCCCGGCCGGGCCTGGACAGTGGCTGCTCACACAGCCAGGGGAGGCAGTCCTGGCACGAGCTATCACTGAAATTATAAACCACGTTTGGTGGGTTAAGGAACCACCAATCTGGTGTGCATCAAATGTCCTTTTCATATGCTCTTGCAGGAATGGAAATCCTGCATGGTAATTGCACTAGCACGATTATGACAGAAAAGTACAATCTTTCCAAGATGCACCTCTGGTGCTTTTATCTCTAAAGCAGATAAAAAGGTCCAATCTTTTCACAAATTTTGGATCACTGCAGTAATTGTCATCACAGAGAAATGTAAAAGATGTCTATAGCTTTGATTCAGATAACCCAAAGGAGGAGAGATTTTTCTGTAAATGAAAATGTTTATTGAAAGAGCAGCATTCATAATGATCTAGAAATGTAATAAACCTGTATAATACATTAACAAAATACAGCTTAGCCTTTTGGCTGGGGCTGTCTGGAATCCAGGAGATACTGAGTTGTAGACACTGAATGGCCTTTGACTTCTTCTTGCCATCTCCTGATATTCCTTTGGATGGCTTCAGGTTGCCAAAAGACTGAGAAAGGGCAGGCCAGTGGAACGGTTTGAAACCTTGGCAGGAGAAACTGGGGAGAACAGGAAAGTCTCTGAATTTCTTTGGTGAAACAACCACATGTTGCTTCCAAATCTGTATTCTGTATACACACACAGTGCAGTGTTTGTTCTGTCCCTGCTGCTGAATGAGTTTGGTGTCCTGAAACAGGCTAAAGATGCTGGGTGCCATAAAAAGGGATGTTGTAATCTGTTTATATTTTGTACAGATTGTACAAATATTCTGTATGTTCTTCTTGTATTACCTGAAACCTGTGTATTATTACTGAGGCATCCTAGCTGTTAGAACATGATAGTTATTGAAAATTGTTTTGATTGATTCTGTATTTATAGCATGTATGAAGCCACAATTGGCAAATTTAAGCAGTTCTTTTGCTGCTCTCTCTGATATTTTGTTATATTTGTCCTCTTGCAGGGGTTTTAACAACCTCAGTGAGAAAACCTGGGACAAATGCTAAATCACTCAAAAGTACAATGTCTTTCTGGTGGCTTCAATCAAAGTTGTGTCAAAGTTTATGATCAGCACAATTTTGGTGAAAATTCTTAGATTAAAATCCTTGATTCACACAGCATGTGTGCTACTGAATAATAGACAGGCATGGATATAGACAACATAATTTCTGAAAATGTTTGAAAAATCTGCTGTAGTATTTTCACTGAACATAGGCCAGGTGTGAGTTTAGGTCTGGAGCTAGCGAATTTTGCACCAATAATTAAATAGTATTGGGACTTAAAGATAAAATGCCATATTTGCAATGGGCAGAAACTCAGCTGTAGCCTGAACACGTGTGCAGTGGCCCTCTTAGGAAGGAAGTTGAGCTCTCCAGGTGGGAGGAGTGCAGTGGATGGAGCTGGGGCAGGAATCTGCTGGGGCTGTAGGAGGCTGTGGGGCACAGGCACAGTTTGGGCCAGTGTGGCTGTACAGAGAACTGGGAATGGAGGGAACCATCAATGAACCACCAGCAACCATCTCAGGCATTTTATTTCAAACTAGACCTTGGGGACCTTTGTTTGCCTTCTGATCTCCAAATCTTTAATGTATTGCTCATTTATGTTCCAATGATTTTGTCCACAATGGCATTAAAAATGAGTTTTCAATTTTAAAAAAAGAAAGAATTTGTTCTTATAGCATTGCTTGCTTCCAAGGCACAGGTTTGTAAAAGACTCAACTCGCTTCTTACATTTATATTAGCTAATTTGCATGGAGATATTCTGTGAGTTTGCAAAGATGCAGCCTCGTGATTGAAGTATTCTATAATTCATCATGCTAACTGTGATCCAAGGCACAGATAATGCTGTCAGAAATGGAGTGACAGGTCCTTGACCTTGGTGTGTATCCCTGTGCTCTAGTGATTAATACAGCCTTAACGAAGCCTTTGCAGTTACTGTCATTGCTCTGTACCCAAACATCCTCCTGCGAGACATCTTTGTCTTACTTTTGAGACTTGAGAAGTTGCTCAGTAGCTCGTGGTTCTATGATAACATGATAACTTGGTCCCTTCAGCCGGGTCATCTGGCCAGTCACTTCCTCTGTCATCATATGCTGAATGTACAGTACAGAAACCTGCAGTTAATACTAGTCTGGCATCACACAGCCCATTTTTTTAACTGTTCAGACTGTCTGGAACAGCGAATTTGGAAAATGTACATAGAAAATTCAAAAACCCCCTTTAGAATAAGACAATGTTCTGGTCTATTCTGTGTGATTTTCATTCACACTAGAATGCACATTGCAGTAGTCATTGCTTTTAGAAATTGAAGAAGAGCTTTTTTTTCCCCCCCAAGGTCTATACAGGATTATAATGTTTTATAATCTAATTTAATTTCTTTTGCTGTTGCTAAAACACAAATTTTTGTGTTTGGAAAATACCCAGGTCCTGAGCTATCCCACAAATGGTGGACTTGGACCGATGTGTGTTAGAATGATTCTCTAAGCACTATTGTATTTTTCCCACAATTTCCAAGGATGTCTGAATTATTTAATTCACTGAAGGGTGAATGGAGTATTGCAGACTCAGCACTGCATCCTCTGCAGCATCCTTGCAAAGGAAGGGGAGAGCAGGACAGAGTCCAGGAAATGCAGCTCCTCTGCCACCGGGGTGTTTCTGGTGCAGCCTTGGACAATGCCAGCATCAACAGCAGCGGGCTGAGTGTCACGGTGTGCGTGTCACGGTGTGCGTGTCACGGTGTGCGTGTCACGGTGTGCGTGTCACGGTGTGCGTGTCACGGTGTGCGTGTCACGGTGTGCGTGTCACTGTGTGTGNCTGTGTGTGCGTGTCACGGTGTGTGCGTGTCACTGTGTGTGACGTGTGCGGGGGGCAATCTGTGTGTGTGTCACTGTGTGTGCGTGTCACGGTGTGTGGCACAGTGTCACTGTGTGTGCGTGTCACGGTGTGTGGCACAGTGTCACGGTGTGTGTGTCACGGTGTGTGACACAGTGTCACGGTGTGTGTGTCACGGTGTGTAACACGGTGTCACGGTGTGTGTGTGCGGCCCGGTGTGTGCCTATGGAGGACGGGCAGCGGCGCGGGTGCCCAGCGCGGCTCTCGGCGGGCAGGACGAGCCTCCTTCCCCCGGGCAGTTTTGCCCACGGACCGGGCACGGCCGGGATTAGCGCCGGCAAATCCCTTTCAGAGGGAGCAGCTGCCCCGGGGCTGCTGCGTGCGAGACAATTGCCGTGTTTGAGCTCTGAGACAAAATAGAGATTGTGCTCGGCTCGGCACAATGCTGCGTACAGGGAAAGCAGGCACTACATTTAAAATTTGGGTCAGGCATTCAGCCTGGAAAGTGTGTCAATATCTTGACAGTGCAGAAACTTGATAATACCTTAAATATTCATGTCAAACGTGTTGGCACTTATCAGATTTGTTTTAGATGAGATATTCCTTTCTGGAATTTTACAGACATGTAAGTGAGGTGACAGCTCATATTCACTCAGCAGGATATGTTGAAATTCTCCATGTGTTTGGTGGCTATGAATATGCTGGGCTGGGTCATGCTGGGTTTTTTTTTCTTTTTTTTCACTATTTGTCTAAGAGCAGCTGACAAAATCTCAGCACAGCTGACAAATTTTGGCACAGCTGACAGACCGAGGCATTGGCAGTCAGTTTGTCCCTACTTACAATAAACTGCTTGTAGCTCTCTCTCCAGCTGATTGCTGCCCAAAGCATCTCCCACAAAAATTTCTCCTTGTTTAGAGCAGTGCAGATATCCATGGTTAGCTGGCCATTAGAGGAATATAAATGAGAGGTGTGGGATGGAGGGGCAGGAGCTGGGGCAGAGGAGTGGGCCTGGGCTGCAGCATCTCTTCTGTTCCTGCTCTCGAGCTCAGGTGTAATGCTCTCTGACCAAGATGGGTCCCACTCACTCACCTTTGCAGGCAGAAGATCTCTGTGCACCAACCTGCAAGGGCTGAAATATCCAAGGTAAAATGTCACAAAACAATCTCAGCTCTTAGAACTGTCTCACTGCTGTTGCTAAAGTGACATGTTCGGATGTCACCATCTTGAGGTGTGTCAGGACTCACAGAGGAGGATTATTGATTTCTTTAATGGTAGATCATGGAGTCTAGTCCAATATTAATTACATGTGAGTTTCTCACAAAGCTCCCCTGTTTGAAGTACCTGCTCTTTCTGCCTGCATAAGGATGAGGCTGTTAAACACCTCACTGGATGCAGTTCTGTGGAACGCTGAGGCAGTGCTGCTGGACTCCAGGAGCAGCTGGAGGGGTGGGTAGAGTCTCATGACTGCCTTCTTTTAATTATCCCTGGTCTCTTAGTCACTTCAGAAACCAGGTCACTGGGCTAGAGAGACCTTTTGGTCTGACTCAGTGTTGCTGCTTGGATGTTAATGTTGACAATGACAGCCTGACATTAATCCCTTCAGGGCCAGGAGTTCACATTGAGGGTAAAACTGAATCCCAGCCTGTGGCGTTCCTTCAGATGGATGTTACTTCTCACTGCTCTCATTTTCTGACACATGCATGTGAGATAATTACTACAGCTCCTACCCTAAAAATGGTGAATCCTATGCCTTGCTGATGAGTTTATGGCTGTTAGGAGTTTGGTAAACTAGATCCTGGTTTAGCTGCATGCAAGGATTGCCACTTCATTCATTCCCTTTTGATCATTTATTTAGTGCTCCGTGGTAGAGTCGGATCATCTTGTTTTTTTTCACACTGGGTTTTCCCTGTGAGGTCACTGATTATCCATTAATGTGGCATGTTTGAGAAACACTGACATTCCCCAATAAAAAGCCAAGTTAGAAATGGAACAAACCACTTAAATAATGACATGGTCTAATAGCAGCCAAGCAATGTATGTTTGCTTAATTTCATTAATCTGATTTTGTTACCTCTGAGCCAACATCCAGTTTACAGCATGAGGACTGTGAGCCCACTCAAGGCTGGGCTGTCCAGAACCAAACTCCTCCTTTTCAGTGGTTAAGTTATACTGGGATGGATTGTTTTGCATTCCTCTAGGAACAGTGACTGGAAGGAAGAAGATCAGTGGGTTTTCCAGACTGTTATCAATCAGTACCCAAGTGATCTCCAGAGGAGGAGGACTTTGTACCTGGATATGCTGCAGAGGTATCTTCCCCACAAATCCAGGCAGGAGCTGGTCAGTGCTGATTTACATATTCATTCAATTATGCAAATTCTTAAACTACATAGTGGACAGTTGTATTAAAGAATGTATGTTTATTGAAGTTCTTTCATTTTAAAATTTCTTAATTATAAATTTTATTCTGCACAGTAAAGAAGAATCATCCCTGTTTTCAAAATGCAGGAATTTGAAAACCTATCATCTCTTCAAAACAAGTCTGGGGCAGATTTTATAGTTCCACATAGTCTTACAGCCAAACTCACAAAAATAATTTGTTAGCGTTGCTTCTGCTGTACAGTTTTATAGCTGTGTTATGCCACTCTACTTCTCTTGGTGTTTTTATTTTTCATGAGGATGTGCAGCCTTGTTGCACTGTCTAGGAATAGTTATTTTAATTGTTCTGTGGCACATATATAACATGAAGAGTGGAAAGTTATCTCCCACTCTCAGGGAGAGGCTATTTTTATATACATAATGCTTTAAAATTGATTGCTGATTCCTCTTGCACTCCACAGTGAATAAGCACATACCAGCTAATTGAGAAACCCATTTCAAGGCCAGAGCATTTCAGGATGTCATAAGGAAAGTAGGAGGCTTTTTTAATCTCTGTCTGTATTTTTAGACCATCTACTTCCCTGTGTTAGAGGAGTTTCTAGTGGAAAGGAAAGACAGGGAAGTGATATTGATAATTAGCCAGAGTTTCACTAAAAATAAAGTTCTTCTGGATTTCAGAGTTTTTGCCCTGGACTGAATAGGGCTGAATAGTCACATGCTTTGGACAATGCAGGTATGTTTTAAGCACAACCACTGCTAATGGGTCTCCCTACTTCTTTGAAGGTCCATTTAAAATTTAAAAACACTAAATTTAAAAATCCTGATTCTACATTGAGCTGATATCTCTTGGTATGTGTATTAGCATGACCACTGTGGAAATGTTAAAACACTGCTAAGAATCTGTTGTTAAAACTCGTGTGTGAGGTCGGAACAGCAGCCCAGAGCCTTCCTCACCTCCTTCCCCTGTGCACAGAGGTCAGGGGCAGGCACTCAGGGACAGCAGCTCCTTGCAGAGCTCCTTGCAGAGCTCCTTGCAGAGCTCCTTGCAGAGCTCTGGGTCTGGAGCAGCAAACTCTGCAGCCCCTGCCTTGCTCAGGAGTGTCTTGGCTTCAGGAGCCTGTGAGTCTGGGGCAGCAGCCCTGGCACGGGCAGCTGCTGAGGCAGAGCTCCAGGTGCAGCCTGAGCCAGCCTGAGCTGATAGGAATATCTGTGAGCCAGGCTCCAGGTGAGGCAGCAGCCCCTGCTCCCCTGCCAGAGGCCTGGAATTAGAACCTGGAACGGTCCCCTTGACACCTGTGAGCAGCCAGCCGTCTCTAGAATCTCACTCATCCCTGTGTATTTTGGGGATGTAAGGCAGACTGAGGACTCTACTGCCCCATTCTATGCAGCCTTAGCTGATACTGCTTCCATTGAAGTCTTGAACCTTGAATATCCTCATGGACCTCACTGAATTAGGCCAAAGGAAGTGGAATCTGGTTAAACACTCCCTGGTTTTGCTAGCTGGTGATGCTGGTGGTGGCACTGTGCTGCTTGGTGAACCAAGATTTTATTTCCAAATTTCCTGCTAGGAAAGAAGTGAAGCTGATTCCCCCCTGTACTGCTTTTGTACAATTGTTGTTATTGGTGCCCCGTTTCTCTGCAGATCAGAATTTGCTAGGAAAAGCCTCATCTTGCTGGAAGTGCTCAATGTCTCTGGAGATGTACTGAAGGACCAGCTTATATGGGATGTCCTTCAGGGCTGGGAGGGATTGTTGCATTTCACTTATTCCCATTGCAAAAGCACAGCTGAACAAAGCAGTGGGCCAGGAGGATGCTGTGGTGCTGGCAGAGCTGTGCTGGAGGGTGTCACTGCCAGGACACTGGGAGATGGTGACATCCCTGGCACCAGGCCGAGTGCCCTGGGCCTGGGAGCATTGGTGATACAAGAACCAAATCAATTGCACACCAGGTTTGCAAAAATATCTAGAATTTTAATTGTATTAACCAGTAGTTGGTAGCCTTTCTGAAATGCCTTCCTCTTTCAGGTTGTTCATGAGAAGGCTTGGGGTCGTTGCCATTCCATCAGGAATCAGCGCAGAGCCTTGCTGCTAACCTGGGCTCAGCTTAGGAAAGCCTTTGTCCTTAGGGCAGTGGCAACTGCTGCTGAAGCTGCTGCTGCTCATGAGGCAGAAGTGGTGCTGGCTGATTCCAGGCAAAAGCAACTGGAAATCTGTGCTGATCTGAAAGCAAAGGTATGTTCAGCTCTAAACCCATCATCAAATCTGTATCTAACAGATGTGTTCAAAATGAAGTTTTTAAAGTATCACTAATCTGCTTTCAGATAAATAATGGATATCTCTCTGCCCTTCTATTTATTTTTAAGAATGCTTGTTAAGACATGAAATATTGGATCCCACAAGTTGCTTGCCCTTGTTATAGAAGGTTCACAGTATTCTGATTTACTGTGGGAAGAGGTGAAAAAAGATAAAAATACCTGTGTGGTTTTGGTAAGTGAATAGAGTAAAGTGGGAGGAGGCTGGACACAAGAGGAAGATGTTGGGATGTTCATGCCTCAGGTGTTTGTAGGAGGAATCCCTTTTCTGGGCATGAGAGGCATGTTAAGATTTGTTTAAACTGCTCTCTGTCATTTTTGACTTGCACAGAAATGAACATCTGAGAGCATGCATGACGTGTTACTCTCACTTCACCAATATTCTCTCTGCTGTGCCCTCACTTTTCAGTGACATACTAAACACTTGATACAGGTTTTCTACGGGAAGGAAAGCACAGTAAAACCTGTTGTGTGAGGCAGGATTTTGATGTTGGTGCTAGTTGTTAGTTAGCAATAACACAGAAGCCCTTCTGTCTTGTGTTCTGGAGCTGACTGGCGTAGGAAGGTTTGAATCTAAACACTTTAGGGATAGAAACTGTCTGGGCATGACTAAGTGGGGAGTACCCTGCTCTGACTCCTGTGTCAGCCTTCCCTTGAGCCAGGGGCAGGAAGGAGTGGTTCTCTGGAGCTGAGGGAATGTTTGGTGACTTTTTACCTAGGCCTTCCTTTCTGGAATGCCTGTGTGTCTCTTACCTGCACAACCAGAGATGGAAGGGCCAATTATTCCAGAACTGTGATTTCAAGTCACTTTTTTTTTTTTCTTTGCTTCTTTTATTTTTCTTCTCCACAAGAAGTAACAAGCTGGTTTTGGAGTACTTTGTTGTCTCCATGTAGTTTAAGATTCTCACAGATGCACTCAACATTGCGTGAAAGTTTTTTGGATTCTGACCTCCTGTTTCCAGGAACTGTTTGAAACTTAAACCTATTAGGCCTACACTCTTCAAGGGTGACCTTCAAAGGGATCTTTGATAAAATGTTGAACATTTGAACAAAACCAACTCACCTGTTTCCCAGAAAAGAGGCATGAGAAAGGAACATTCCTTTCATTAAAGGAGGATATCGTTGTGACCTTGTTTTGATCAGCTCCACAACAGAAAGGGCTGGAGGGCAGAAGCTGCGCCTGGGCACAGAGCTCACTCATTTTCAGAGAAATTATTCTCAGTGCATGCATGGCTTCTGTTTTGGTGTGATGGGGATATGCATTTGAAAACCCATAGTTTGCCCAGTTATAGTTCGTTTTACAGACTTGTCTTTCTACACTTCTGAACTTTACAGCTGCAGAGGGTTGGACGTGGAAAGCAGCTGCTGGCAGGTAAAGGGGAAACTCAGTCCAGTACCAATTCACACAGATAAAACCCATCCTGAGAGGGATCCAGAAGATGGGTAAAAAGTGAGACTATCTCTGAGGGAAAGAGTGTGCAACTGGAAATCAGGGATTAGGGCTGTTCTTCCACCTTTTCTTTTTGACCTCTAATTGAAGTAACATTTTTCACGTCAATAGGTTTTGCCTCAGGGAACCTTACTTGTCTCCCCTTGCGGAGGGGCAGTGGAGTTGCTATAATGATTTATCTGAGGTGAGCCCTGGGTGTGCAGGTGAGCAGGTTGTATCTGACTGGGAGGGACTGAGATCTCCTTCATTACAGCAGCAGCTTCCAGAGAGAGCCACAGCTTCTGTGTTGACCCCATCTGTGAAAAGAAGTGATGGCACACACATGGAAAGAGATGTGATATCTGACAGGTTTGCTCTGGTTTAGTTACTGCAATAACCACACGGTATCACCCAACATTTACACAGTTCTCTTCCTCTGTCAACAACAAACCAAAGGGGCAGCAGACTGACTAAAGAATACATGATTTAAAGCTGTTTTAAATGCCAGACTCCAGGCCTTGTGGCTGACAGGGAGGGATAATTAAAAAGTAAAGCAGCAGAGAAGTTAAATTAATATTTATAGCAGTTTTTACTTGGGTACAGAATTTTCAAATCTTTATTCCATGTTCCACCTCACAGATCAATGTGTGTCTTTAACAGAAATCAGACTCCCTAAGGAGGAACTTTGGAACAACTCAAGCAGCTCAGGTGAAATAAATCACAAGGGCCATATGGTAGCCTCTGAAGGAAATAAAATGTGAAATGGATAGTTCTGGGGAGAACACACTGTACATTCTTCAAGAGTGAATGTGCCTGGTACATACCTTTAACATCCCTGTTTGCCACGGGAAAGCAAACAAAGCAAGCCTGGAGGGGCTCCACTTTGATGAGTGATCAAGAGTCACTCAGGTCTGGTGTGCTTTGTGCTCCAGGGTTCTGGAGCAGACACTGTGTAAAACAAATTCTCTCTCTGTAAGATTCCTTTTCCTAAACAACACAGAGAAGCAAATTTTTCTACGCTGCAAGGTAGGTAAGGCATGAAGTGAGGGGTGATCTTTTCAGAGGATTAGGAGGTGCTGCCTCACATCTGGGGTTTGAAGTACTTGCTGGATTACATCACAAATTCAGTTGAGGAGTCTGCATGCATTCCAATTATTATTCTTCTATTGAATCTATCTTAAAATATTTGTAATCTGGTACTTTCCATCTTCATATAAAATGATTTTAAAAGAAGACTAGAGGGAAGACCTAGGGCAGACATCAGGGCAGTTGGATCTCCCGTGTGTGCTCCTTAGGGGGGCTTTTCTTCCTCAGCACAAAGCTGTGTGCCTGCTTGCCTTTAAATCTCTTCTCTCCCTTGTTTTGTGCTCCAGGATTAATCCCTATTCCAGTGCTAAAACCTCTTGCAAGACATTGTGAATTTTGGGAGAGCAGTTCTTGCATTTCTTATCCTGGCAGAAACTAAGATAAATTAATTTCAAAAAGAAAAGCATTAGGTGGAATTAACAGGGATATTGTGAATTGTATAAAGCATCTTGCAGACTGCTTTCATTCTCCTTTCCTGTATTGCAAGAAAGGATGTGAGAGTAAACTTAGGAAAAAATGTATTTCCCTATTCAGCATGTAGTCAAGTTACCGGTTTAAATGCTGTGATTATCAGAGATCAACATTGAGGTATTACAACTGTATGTTAAAAAAATCTGCAGAGGTATCAGACCAGTGCTATAATCCTATCATTTTGAAGGAAACTTCTTAAAAGAATAAATATTTGAATAGTAAGCTACTTAAAAGAATGGTTTTCTTTTTCAGAAGCGTTGTCTATTCACCACTGAGTTGACCCATTCATTTGTTGGGCATAAAAAATACAAGTTATAATGACCTAAATTTTAAATATAGCTACTCATGCTTGTGGTGAGCTGAAGAGCTGTAGGATGCTCTAGTATTTCTCCAAAATGGATGTGAGCAAGTGTCTAAGACTCTTAACATTCATCAAAGATGAGCCAGCTCTGACTCAGTAATAAGTTTTCAATCCAGGCCTAATTCACACCTGAGGAAAAACCTGGATTTAATAGTCTGAGGCCAGCACAGCACTGACATGCTGTGTCTTTTTTGGGTCAGACAGATCTCATGCACAGTACACGTGAAGCTCTGGCAGAGGTCTCTGCACGTTTGCCTTGCTTGCCCTTCCAGCAGTGTTTCCCCCTCTGTTTCCCTGTGCTCCATCACACCATGTTGTTATTTCTGAGCTATCCACCTCCTGCTGAACTCCTCTCCCACTGTATTTCTGATATTTGCCTGGGTTCTCTGGGCAGGACTGGGGGTGCCTGCAGAGCCCTGCACTCCTGGGAAGTGCTGAGGGCAGTGTGCTAAAGCACCCACTGTGTTCCTCTGGATTCCTCTGAGGATGCTGTCACAGCTTTGTGCTGATCCCCTGGGCTGGAATTGCAGGCTTTTGGGAGCAGTGCTGTGTGTGGGAGGAGAGTGTGGACTGATGTGTGAGCTCTGAGATGCAGTGAGACAGCCCCCAGCACCCAGAACTCCCCTGCTCAGAGGAGCACGCAGGGCCTGGCTGTAACCTGCTCAGGGACCTCTCTGCTGGCTTCGCCAAGGCTTGTGAGACCTGGAGGAGGTCTGAGACAAGCACTTCTCAAATCTAGTTGAAATTGTCCAGTGATAGTAAAGTTGCTTGAGGAGGGGTAACTCGACAAGCAGACAGCTCCTGCTAATGATGTTTCCTTAGAATGATCTTCAGTGAGGAAAGTGGCACCTCAGGCAAGCAAAGCTGCACCAAGATTTTGCAGTTGCAAAGGATCAAAGGAGCTCTCCTCCATATGATGGCAGATGGGTCTAGAAGAGAGAATTCTGTTTCTAAAGGAAGTAATTTAGATAAGTAGTTGTAAATAGAAATGCAGCCTACTTAAGGTTATGCATGTGTGAATATTTAAGCCTATATAATATTTACACATGTTAATAAAATGTTGACATTCCCGTTGTCAAGAACAGAAAGATGTTCTCAATAATGCTGGATGAGGAAAGGGAGGAACTCCGAGGACAAGCTGTGGGAAATAAATTGTTCACACACAGCCTTGAGCAAAGGTGATGTGATGTGCTGTCAGCCCCAGGGAAGTGACACTGCTCCTGTTGCTGATCCAGCCCTCCTCAGGTCATCACTGAGGGTTGTGCTCCAGTGCTTTTCTTTCATATCCCTTCTTCAGATTTAAACACTTATAGAACTGAAGACAATATTCTGTTAATGATCAAAACAGTTACTTTCAAACACTTTTCTGGTATTTATTTTTTTAACCTCTTAGAGGAGCACAAGCTGCTCAAGAGTACCAGTCAAAAATCTATTAGGAATATGAACCTTCATTGTTTTTCTAACCACAGCCAGAATGAGATTATCTTCTAAGATTAACAAACTTGTAAATGTATTATTTCTTAATAATCCTACTTCCAAATGCTCTAATGCTGCTCTAATTCTTCTTGTAGGTTTTGTGTAGGCCAGTCAGACGCAGAAATTGTTAGCTTTTACCATTTATTGTTTGTCATTCAGGACCCTGTGGAGTCTGGCTGTGATTCCAGGTGTTGTTCAGAAGCTTTCAGGGTGGAAGAATGCTCAGTTTAGAGAGAAAGGGCAGATTTTTAGAGCTGAAAGTTGCTGGATACTTCAGAGACCACCTGTTAGTAGCACAGGAGTTTGTGCTGGCACCACGTGGACGCTGGTCCCTGCTGCTGTCAGGGGTTCACTGTGTGGTGTCAGGAGTGCCCAGTGGCACAGACGAGCTCTGTGCCAGGGCAGGGGAGCTCCCTTCCCTCTGTGCTGCCCTGCAGCCTCGGGAGCTGGGCGTTGTAGTTGCTGCTCAGGGCTTGCACGGGGTTTGCAGCTGTGAATATTGTGAGCCCCAGAGTTTTAATGAACCCCAGAGCACAGGCAGCAGGACGTCTCTGGGCCTCTGCCATCTGCGTCTGAACACAACATGTGAGCAGCAGTGGTCCTTGCTGGGTGCTGCTGCCTGATGGGGACGTATGACACAGAGCCCTGTGCAAATGTGAACTTCACCTCCTCCTGCAGTCCCTGACAGATTGGCTATTTAAGCCTTTGTGGCAGTTCAGGAGGTTACTGGCACCCGAGAAAAGAAAAACTATATGTACCATGCTTATAAAAATGCACTCTCTAAACTTAAAAAATGATGGCTTTTTCATATTGTTTGGATGAACTCCCCCTGCCCTGTAATATTTCACACTCCAGGGGACTGTTCTTAATGTACACTTTAATTTTTTCCCTTTTATAAGCTCTAGTATTCCCACCCTGAGGCACCCATCTCATTAGCTTTCCATTTAGGAATACACGCATACACTTCCTATTCTTATTGCATTTCCAGAAGTAACACAGGTAATATTTTATATTTCAGTGTGTGGTGGCTTTGAACAGTGAAAGTCTTTTTTTATCGTTATCAGTTAATGCAATTACGCATCAGTAGCAGGTCTCCTGTACATCCCGCTTTCCTTGGCAATGTCAGCTTTCTTGGGGCACAGTTTTCTGTGAGCCCACCAGGCTCGGGCTGTGCGGGTCCTGGCGGGTCCTGCCCGGCTCGGGCTGTGCGGGTCCTGCCCGGCTCGGGCTGTGCGGGTCCTGCCCGGCTCGGGCTGTGCGGGTCCTGCCCGGCTCGGGCTGTGCGGGTCCTGGC
>VYXD01013947.1:362765-380398 GCA_013397195.1 Hylia prasina
CCTGCCCGGGCCGGGCTGTGCGGGTCCTGCCCGGGCCGGGCTGTGCGGGTCCTGGCAGGGTCACTGGGACCAGCTGCAGCAGCTCTGTCCTGCAGATTGGAATGGTTACAACATCCACCACTTACCTTCTTCCTAGTCCTGGCACAGAGGGAAGAGTTTGAGCTTTTCTATGGGAGACTGGGGTCTTTAACTTTTTTTTTTCTTCTGTGTTTGCCTCCCATTTTCTGAAAAAGATTTTCTTTTTTGTGCACATGGGAATGGCAGGGAGTTGCTCAGGCAGGAGACACAGATCAGCATCTGCTGCTTTCATCTGAAATATGAATGACTGAGTTATCTTGCAGGTAAGGAGGCTGCACTGCTGGCAGTGGAAGTCAGCTTTTAATGAGTTTTCCATGTTAATCTTGTAGTGATCTCAGTTTGGCCAGTTCTAGAGGACACAGAAAGCAATGACCTTGTGTGGGGAAGAAATAAAAAGTTTGCCAAATTTAAAAAAATATTTTTCCTTGTTAGATGATGTGTCCATTACAATCTGGACTGAGAGCAATATCCTTACTGAAGGGCTGATGTTGCAATCCTGCTATTTCTTCAGCACATAACTTCTTATACTTAATCACCTTTTAATCTGCTTTGCTTTTTTCTCTCGTTCAGGACACACTAGAAAGGCATAGCTCTAAAATGGCCTTTTCTCTATAAACAGCATTCCTTTGGTCACCAACTTGTTCTGAGGCTGCAGCCCTTTTTTAAAAGATGTGAAGGAAAAATGTCATAGTTGACATGGTTTAAATCCAAATTTGCAATTGAGAGGCATTTTTCCCTCTCTGTGCCTTGTGGCTTCCATCTGGAAGAACCAAGAGGTATCTCTGACTTGCCATAAATGGGATAACTCTCAGTTCTATATTCAGCAGGACCCTGAGCAGAGGAGATGGTGATGAGGCAGGGAGGTTGGGAAGGAGAGGAGACGGCTGGAGCTGGTTTGGGCAGTGGGTCGCTGGTTATCTGCTCATTTCTCAAGGTGCTCTTGGACTCCCTTGGTTCCAGCTTTGTCCCTCTCCTGGGCACAGTGTGGGAGAGTCTGAGGTGCCAGGGCAGAGCTTGGGCGGGCGGCGATGCTGGGTCTCCTACAACACGCTGCTCATCCTTCCCAGAGCTGCTTTCCTGTTCTCACAGGCTGCTGGGGCTCTGCTGGGCTCGTTCTGTGCTCCAGGGGTACCTTCAGTAGCCCGACATGGAGCTTTGCACCACCAGCAATTCTTGGTGCTTGTGCTGGTTTTTGTGCAGATGGCATGCACGGTCTGACACTGGGCTCAACAGCCCGTGCTGGCCCCACTGGCAAACATGGAATGGTGCTTTGGCACAGCTCCTGCTCACTGGGATCTCCCACCTGCTCCCAGCAATGGGAGAAATGTGGGGAGACACATTGTGTGTTTTCTTTTTTTATCCATGGGATTTTTTAAATACTGAATTCCTTTAAACAATATATGAATCTCCAGTTGTCTCGTAATCCCATTTTGCTGTTTGTGACGGTGCAGCCCTGACCTGAAGCTGTTGTGTTCCTGTGATCCCATCATGAACAGGCTGGCTCTGTTCTGCCATGGGCTTCCATGGCTAGCCAAATTTTGTGGTTCTTCTTTTCTGTGGTTTGTTCTACCACGTAGAATCTTCACATGTGAAGTTATTTTTCTTGAAGAGACCCTTTAATTTTTTTTCCCCAGGGATTCTTAGAATCAGTTGTGAACAATTTAAAGAAGAAAAATAACCTTGCAAACTATAGTATAAATAAGGAAAGGTGAGCAGAAGTGATTCAGAGGTTAATAAAACTCTGGGATATTCTAGAAGAGTATTTAGATTGTGTCATTTTATAAATTGAAAAAGTGAGCTAGAAAACATCAGAGTGGGGATCTCAGAGGATTTTCCTTTTATGCCTTCACTTATGACAAACAGTACTGGCTTTATCACACAGTTATTGGGAATTTTTGCTTATTATTTGGGTTCTAGAAGCCTGGTATGTCTGTGTGGCACAGGGTGACCCGAGCTCCGGGTACTCATTTCTGGCACTGTTCCCTCAGGATTTTCCATCCTTCTGGTTCCTCGTGCACATCTTCCTCCATTCCCAAGGGCTGCTGTTGCCCCTGCTGGGCCTTTGTCTCCTCACTGCAGCTGCCCTGAGCTCTGTGTGCCCAGCTGGAGCTTGGTGCCACCTCTTGTGTCACCACGGGCAGCTGCAGGGTCCCTTCATAATAACTCATTGCTGCTCGAAGAGAGAACCTCACATGGTGCTGCTGTGGTGTTGTGCATTGTTTTGTCTTTAAAAGAGTTGTATGTGTAACATTAGGTGAATGGTAAATACATTATTGCTATTCAGATGTTAGAGTGAAAGAACTAATTTATTACTTTAATTAGTTTGAAGTGTACTTTACGTTATTGTAATATGCAATATAGAAATAATGAGCTGAAAAAAGGTGTGTATGTATTCTGTTCAGCACAGCAATTTAATAAGTCACTTGGCAAAACCTCCTCTAATAATACATGAACTGTAAAATGTACTTGAAATGCCAATTGTAATTAAAAACTTTCAGAATTTAATGTTGGCAGTGCTTGTACTGCTAAAATGAAAACTGTTTTGTGGAATAGGCAACGGGAGAGCCAGGTTTCAGTGTATTTTCAATATTAGTTTAACTACTAGGATTTTTTTTTAATATTTAAATAAAACATTTACTGTTGACACAGTAAAATATGCCCTTCTGATTTTAAACTCACAGGAATGGAAGAATGCAATCAAGAGCACGTTAATTTTTTTTGTGCAGTCTGTGGTCCCAGATTGCTGCTGTAGTGAAGCAGAATTATTGTTCGGGAGGTTTTTTGTTCTCCAGACCTGCATGATCCTGCCTCTGGAGATAAAAGCCCGATGAATGCAGCAGGTTTCCTGGCACACTTCAGTTGTAGGAATGCTGGCAATTCAGCATCAGGTGGTCACTTTTAGACAGCAGAGCCCTCAAAGGCAGGAGGTGCTCCCTGCAGAGGTTGCTCAGCCCTTGTGCTGGGTGCCCTGCCTGCCCACTCGGGCACCAGTGGGGCTGCACAGAGCAGCACCTCCAGGCCAGGCTGTGCACTCTGCTCTCTCAGCCGTCGTCCAGAGCCTCATTTTTAACCTGGGACCACAGGGCAGGACTGTTTGGGAATCTCTCCTGCCGCCTCTTGTGGATGTGCATTCCCCTGCCTGGCACACAAAGTGATCTGGGGCTGTCAGACTGGAGCTGCTCTCTAGCACAGAGGGTTTTGATGTTCAAATGGGGTTTAAAAAGTGAAGTATACTGGTATTTGAATCACCTGGTTAATGTCTAACTTTTGCTACTTCTTTCACTTCACTCTCTCTCTCCTGCGTTAAGAACATTTTATCCTATATGATTTCAACACTTCCTCTGGGAAAAGCCATGGCATAAGGCCAGCCTACAGACTCATGGTCACATTTTATACATATTTATGTCCTTTTTGGTCGCAATTATACATTTTTTTAAAGGAAATTATTCTTCTTTTGCCCTAATGAAAAGGCATGGATTAGACAAACGTGGGATGGAGCAGAGATAATCTAAACTAATATTATGTGCTGGATACAGAAAATAAAACTGGTATTGTGAACTAGTATGGCACAGTGAAACTCCTCTGATATCCTTGTTATCATTTTTCTGATTGGTCTTGTGCTCATACATTTAAAATCCTAACTAAAAAAATGAAAAAGCAGATCCAGAATTGAAATTAAAAAAAAAATGGAAAGCATGTTCTACCCCCTGAGTAAATATATGTGTTAGCAGTGATTTAGGGCAGAGTAGGGAGCATTGCAGGAGTGCAGATACACACTGAGTTATTGGCCTGTCACTCCTGTCTGGGAACAGTGCTGTGTGATTAATGCTTTGTCAGCTCAGTGAAGGTCTGAATTTGATGCTTGGTTATGCTCATTTGTTGGCACCTAACCTGTCAGAAATCTGTGGCCCAGCATTGACTTCTGGCCTGGATCAGAAGGCTGGAAGGAAAGGGGTGTGTGGAAAGCAGCCTGGGGAGTGCACAGGCTCGGGGTGCCACACGCAGACTGCTGCTAATAAAGTGGGTCCACAGGGAGGTTTGAGATGCTCTCAGGACAGATTAGTGTCTGTGTCTGCTCACTGCTTCCGTGGGGTTTGCTGCCCTCAGCCAGCTGTCATCGGCCCAGGCTCCCTGCAGGGTTTGCTCTGTTCTCCATGGGCATTTCCAGGCACTGGCGCCCCTGAAGTATCAGGGAAATGCAACTTCTTTTGAGACCAATTTATGGCCTTGCCATAGTAATGGCTGCAATCAAACAAGCAAACAAGTCCCTGGTTAATAAATAAATGAATGTCCAGAGGAGACCACTGGAGGATCAGGAGAGTTCTCAGACGTGGAGGGAACTGAGGCTGCATCACGGACTGTATGGTGGCACTGACCTCAGTATTGGAGAGCATTTGAAAGGAGTGGGAAGCAGGATGTAGGGAAATCCAGGCTTACAAAAAGCAATTTTTTCGTTACATAATCTGTTACCTCATATCAGTTGAGAAAATCTGTAAGGTTATTACGGAAGTTTAAAGCTCCTTCAAATGCTCCTGCAGCTTATCCCAGCTCCAATCTGAGTATGCTTTCAGCGATTTCATTCACTGTTTGCTTGCCATTAGATTTTAAAGCTTTCTATATAGGTTTTGCTTCAGTCTGTTTCAAAAGTGAGGTAGAAACGATTGCATGTTCTTGTGAATCATTTTGAAAACATTCCTTTTTGAGTTCATTAGCGTGGCAAGTGAAGGGTAACCAAAACAATTTAGCATTTTATTTTAGATTTTTAAACTGCTAAACTGCATGATTAGGCTGCTGGCAAAATTGCTACATGAAGATTTCAATTTAGGCAGCCCTGGTGTCACAAGTTTCATGTGGGGGAAGCTTGACTGGGGTGTTGCAGCTGAGGCTGAAGGGACCCTCCAGACCCCGAGGTCACCCCTGCCCAAGCAGGGCCAAGTACAGCTGGTGACCCAGGACCGTGTTGAGTCCAGGAGGAAACAGCTCCACAGCCTCCCTGGCCAGCACGTTCCAGCCTTCATCCAGCCTCTCAAGGGAAGTGATGAATGCATTGGAATTTCAGGTGTTCCCTCCTGCCACTGGGCACCTATGGAAGAGCCTGGCTCTGTCCTCTTTGCACCCTGTGCATTTTCAGGTTATTTTTGTGTTATCACTTTGCCTGCACTCCAGGAGAAGTCACAGCATTGTTCAGGGTATTGCAAAGAAAAAAGTATAATTGTTGTTTTAGCAGGAAGCAGGGCAAGCACAGCATTGTTCAGAGATGCAGCTCTCTGAGAACCTCGGGCCATGGGGAGTGCTGGTTTTCTAAAAAGAACATCTTCTATAAGCACAACCAGAAGAATTAATAATCTGCACACACAGCCAGTGAGATGCAGTAAACGTGGAAAAATTAT
The DNA here is from genome assembly GCA_013397195.1 of Hylia prasina. Classification (NCBI taxonomy): domain Eukaryota; kingdom Metazoa; phylum Chordata; class Aves; order Passeriformes; family Sylviidae; genus Hylia; species Hylia prasina. Next base: position 368,234 of record VYXD01013947.1, read on the forward strand.
AAGCATTTTCATATCTTCGTATTAAAGCACTGTAGTGTAGAAAACCAGCTGAAAAATGGCTGCAGTGCTTGTTCCTCAGAGGAGTGCAGAGTTCTGTTAGTGCTTGACAAATCCATTACAAAAAGAGCTGGTGAGCCAAAAAGAGGAGAGGCCTCATGAATCCTGTGGAAAGAGCGTGGAACAGATGAGCTTTGTCACCATTGCTGGTGACAGCACCGAGGGGAAGGCCAGGCTGGCAGGGACGCTGCAGATGTGGCACTGCCCATGGCCAGGTGTGCAGACAAGGTGATTGCTTCAACCAGCACAGCCAGGATGAGGTCAGGAGTGGATTTTTGGCACTCTGGGCTGGGTGGTCCGTGCCATCCCCAGGAGTTCAGTCGGGAAGCGTGGCAGGCCCTGCCCTGCTGGGAAGCAGAGGGGCAGCACTGCCTCTGCTCCCCAGAGGTGTCAGGAATGCAGGACCCCCACGGGGTCTGGGCAGGGCTCCCAGGCTGGGGCACCATCTGTGGCTGACAGAGTCCCTGTCACTGCAGTGAGCCCTGGGAGGAAGCACGGTGCTGTCCCAGGAGTGCCTGTGCTGAAGGCTGCAATGGACTCTGCTCTGTGACTCTCGGTCTCCATCCCGGATCTCCTACCTTCTGAGTGCTGAAGGGAGATGTGAATTACTGAGATGGTTTTAGCAAGTTTGCCTAAAACCTTTTCATACGTGGTTTTATTGCATATTACGCTATCAGTTGGGAACTGCACATGATCATGCAGAAAGGTGGTGCTGGCTAAATGCTTGTGTTGTTGATAAGATTATAAATCTTACTTTGTAAGCAGATTACACGAGTTTCCTTCCCAGTCTCAGCTGGGCAGGATCAGTGTTACAGTCTGCTGCAGGATTGTCTCTTCAACTGTTTCTTCCAGGTTCTACAGTGGAGAGCACAGCAGGAAGAAGCTGCTAAACTAGAAGCTGCTCTAGCTGCCAGAAGAAAAGAAAAGGAAGATGAGAGAGAAAGGCTGCAGAGAGAACAGGAAACCGTTCGTAGAGCTCAGGATAAAGAGAAAGTATGAGAAACTTTTATACATTTTTGCATATATTAATGTGTACCATTGCTTCTAAAATCTGTAACTGATCTCATAGCACATGTATTCTTGTAAAGTATTACATGTTGATGGAGAGATGGGCAAATGGTTAGGCAGGTCTTGCTCCTGTCCATTTTAGCTCTAAAGCTGCCTGATCTGACACACCAGTTATGTTACTCTATTGCATTTCATAGGGAAAAAACCCTCAGCAAGTCACTGTGTCTCTGTCACAGGGCTGGATCTGACTGCACAGGTCTGCTTTGAGCAGCATGGCAGCCCTGGAAGCTGCCAGTGCTGCAGCTGTGTGCTGCAATGCAGCAGGGAGCCCTGCAGCACAGTGCCTGCAGCACAGCACGGGGCAGAGCTCCCAGGGCTTGTGTGCTGACTCCTTGGGAAATGGCTTGGCTGCAGCTGAACAGAGACTCAGAAATGCACTGCAGTGGATGTAATAATGCTTTAGAAAACCAAGCTGTGTCACAAGTGTTTGTGTTGGCCTTTTTACTTAGGTGACATGGCAAAAACCCGTGTGGTTGTTTCACTGAGATTTCACCTCTGAGTCCACAGAGAGGGACATTTAGTGAGGATTTGTTGCTGAGGTCACGAGTGGCTTTGCTGCTGCTTCTCCTTTTGTTCCAGCCCGTTCTGTGCATTTGCCTTTGCACACATGGTGTTTGTAGGGGCAGGGGGCTCTGAAACCACAGGGAAGGAAGAGCCTTGGGGAGGCAGTGCTGACCCAACACCACCAATACTCATTTTACCTGTAAATATTCTGGTTGTGCAAACTTTCCTCTTGCTGTGTGCAATGCCTGTGTAGAGCAGCCCTCAGCCTGTGCACAGATGGAACAGCAGCTGTTTGGGGTCAGCAGTCATATGTTTCGCTGGAGTATTTTACATCCTAGATCCTTAGAAGGGCTGATGCCTTGTACTGCAGCTGCTTTTCTGGGGAATGCAAGCACAATGGAGGTGGTAGTCTTCAGATTGTGGTGGAAAAATATATTCAAATTCCTGTTCACAGTCTGATTTTAATGCTTTTGTTGTGGGAGCTCCACACCCTCTTGCACTCCTAGTAAATATTCTGTTAGCTTGTAGTGCTCTAAAATAGAAATTTTATTCCAAAAGGATCAAAATTGGAATCTCTAACTTAATGCTTTTCTTACTTGCTTTGTTCTCACTGCCTGGGCTTTGGAATGAGTGTTAATTTGTTTGCTGTATTTGTTCAAACTCTAGCTGAAAAAATACTGGGCTGAGAAAGAGCTCAAGTGGCAAGAACAGGAGGAGAGAGATCTACAACATCTGGAGGAATTGAGAAAATTAATGGCTGAACAAGCAGCCAAAGACAGAGAAAGGTAAAAGAAATTAAATGTGAATACCTATAGTATCAATAGGATCATCTGATAAAGTAATTTGCTTTGATCTCCTGACTTTCCTTTTCAGAATAAATTGAGGATAATTTTTTTTTCCTTCACGTTTGGCAAATGCTTCAAACTGTATAGTAAGGTTGCACCCTAGGTGATTGTATCCTAGATGCAATTTATTTCAGTTTGAATTAATTCACATCCATCAAAATTTCAGACCATTGTAAGCACTAAATTGTCATAAAATGTAGCTGAGTAATAAGACCTTTTATATTTCACTTTGCATAATGATTTATAACCAGGTTTGGTTGGTTTGAAGGGCAAGTGAAAGGAACACATTCAGCACTTTACAGACTCAAAGATATTTATTGTTATCTTAGAGAGTCCTAAATTGCTTATCTAATTGTAGATGTTCTTCACCTGTTTGATGGGATTTAGGACTTGAGCCTGCTCAGGCTTGAATTGCCAAATCTTTGTTGCACAAGATGACCTTTCACAGCCTGTTGAAGAAATACTGATTTCACAGAGGAATCCCTCTGTCAGAGGAACATAAAACCCCTGTGTGTAGTCTGGTTATAGCTGCTCTCAAAGCACAGCCTGTCTCTTTTTACACAGAGGAAGCACCACGTTGTGTGGACCAGAAATGCAATTAAAATAGGATTAAAGTGCCATTGGCATTAGAATATTAAACTTGGTCTTAAGGATTCTGTGGGAAATACTACTTGAGTATTACTTTGTTAGGACACCTTGCTGACAACTTAATTTAAATGTCTATGTCCTTATGCTACAAATGTGTCTCTACCTTTCCTTAGACCTGCCTGCAGTGGTTTTAGCTCACAGGAGAAGGAACACATGTATTTGAATTACTGGGAGGAAATAATCACCCCTTCAGGCTATTGGGAACCAGAAGTCAGTAGATGTTCAGCATTCTGTCACTCAGAACTGACCTACTGTACCAAATGAAACATTTCACTGTCCAGGCTCAGGTACACACGTGGCATTGTCACATCCCAGTGCAGCACTGCAAAAGTGACAGTGTCCTGGCATGTTCCACCTGTCAGAGCACAGAAACTGGGTTTGAGTCTCTGCAGAACACTCATGAAACATGGCACAGCCTGGCACCTCTTCTGATCCAACACATTTTCAGGGCCTTTTGGAAAAGGAGAAAATGAGCTGACTGACTATTCCAAGTGCAGGAGATGGCCTGAATAGTGCATAGAGTTTCTAGTAGGTATAACAAAATATTTTTAAAAACCTCTGCTGTTATCCTGAATTGCTTTTAATTAAACTAAATTAATTTAAAATTAACTAATTAGGTTTGTTTATGAAAAAGAAACCTATTATCACAGAGTCACTATGGTGGTGCGTTTATCCAGGTCTTACTTTGTAATTGCAATAGCCAGAGCTCTGACCAGGTCAAAGTAAGGGATTAAAGGCACCTGGATGTAGATTTTCAAGTAGATTGAGTCCAAATTTGCATTCTACGACTCCCATCTGAGAGTGGAGACATTTGACTGATTGGGCATTTCATTTTTTGGCTGTGAATGTTCCTAGGTAGCTGCAGTTATTTGTCATCTCCAGACTGCCGGATGTTCTTGCTGGTTGTGTTTGTTGATAATACAGAAATTGCAGATTTAAACTCCTTCAGGCTGAGAACTGAGGCTAAACTGTCTGAACGAGAGCTCTGATTTCTGGTGCGTTGTCATAAAAGGTCTGGGCTGGCCACATTTGAGAATGAAAGCAGAGAGTTCTGGTTCTCTTTTTCTTCCAAATAAGAACGGAAGGTTTAGTAGCTGACAGCCTGAGAGAGACTCCAGAAGCCAGCAGGTGTGAGATGCAGGGTGTGTGGCATCCAGGGGAGCTCAGCCCTGTTCTCCTGGCACGGCTCTGGGGCTGCTGGGGGTGAGGAGCTGGTTTTCCCCATGGGAAGTGCAGTGTGGGGCAGGAGTGCCTCTGCTGCACTCCCTGCTCTACACCTGCAGGATCACACACTCCGCTGTGCTGAATGTCTTCACGTGTCTGTGTCTTTAGAACACTAAATTATAAGCTCTCTTTTAATGTGGTATCAACAACTACCAACTGCATTTAATTCTTACTGTGCTTCAAAAATTAGCATCCAAAAAGGCAAGTGTTTGTTGCCACCAGTCCACTTCTCCTTTTTCATCTGTTCAGTGAATTTTAGTCAGGTTCTCCATCAGGTCCCTGAGGTAGGAAATGGTTTGAAAATACATCACATGTTCTAAAAGAATGTTGCCCCCCAAAAAACCAATAGATTGGGCATTACTCTTGCCGGGTGAAAATAAAATTGGCATGGAATTGTGCAAATATTTGCACTGACTACCCATGGGAAACATGTTGGCAGAGTCCTGCTCTCCAGGGAGGCAGTGGGTGGGAAACAGCTGCCTGTTCTACCCCAGCACCTGAGCTGCTGCCAGCCTGGCCCCAGATTCCAGGGGAAGGCAAGGACTGCTGTGTGCCAGGAGCTGGTGTGAGTGACCCAGGGGAACAGGGGGATGTTCTCCAGGGTGCTGCATCTCCCCCATGCCCTCAGAGCAGCTCCGTGGGGGTCACCTCCCTTGTCCCACCTCAGAGCTCTCACACATTCCCCTGAAACTCTCCTGGGCTCTCCTGACATCGTAGTTCATTATTTCCTATTGAATATTTATGAGTCTGTGTCTGAAAGCAGAGTTTTAATGAAAATATGCTTATCAAAAATGACACGAATATGTACCTGCAATGCTACAAAAGGTACCTTTACTGAAACTAATCAGTCATGCTCATTTATCAGCCGGTAGTTTATTAAAATTTTACTTACTGTGGTGCTTAAAAGCAAAAATGAATATTAAGATATTTCGATGTTTAGGTTTTCTATAAAATTACCTTTATGTAGAAGAAATAGCTAAAATGTTGCTGGGTGTAATAGAGTGAGAGAGTGAACAACTTTATTTAGATGTGGACGGGGTGAAATCAAGGCTTGAGTAAACACTGGAAGCCAAGTATAAAAACGTGTTGGAAGAGTGTTCCAGCTTAGGAACACGATGTGCAGTTGAGTATGTGTTTCAGGGGTGTCTGCCTTCCCTGGGTGTGGGTTTCATGGCAGTGCCATTGCCTGCTGCAGGTGACACTCCATCATGGTTACTGCTGGCTGTGCTCTCTGCACCCACCCCGGTGCTGCCCTCCCCTCCCTGCCTGCAGTCAGCCGGGATCCCCTGCACAGCCTCACACCAGGCGTGGAAAGGACACAGAACACTTGGGTTTAACCCTGCCTGGGACTGCCCCGTGCAGGGAAACTGCCACGGGCAGGACCGAGTGTTTGAAGTTAGGCCTGGCCAAGGGCCCCCCAGTCTTCCTGGCTTTGCACAGAAGCTTCCAGAGTACTGAATTTCATGTTTGATAATGCTGGAGTGCTTTAAAACATGTATCACAATAGTCAGCTCAAGCAGAGTGAAATGATTTCAGTATAATTTTGGTCATTTCTCATAAAAAATTGAAGATCTTTTTATTAAATATTCTCCATATAAAAAGCAGATTAGGCTTTTTCCCTGGTACAGAATGACCCCCTGAGCACTGCTGCTGTAGCATTTCTCTGCCTAAACTACAGTGGACACTGAGAAACTGGAAGCCTCTCTGGGGTACTCTCAGCCAGCCTTGTACCACACTCCTGGGATAAATCTGTTTGTCCTGCTAATCGTGATTGGGTCATTGGTGCAGAGGTCTTTGCTGGCCACCAGCAGAACTGTAGGCTTAGCTCTGGTTGTTGTAGTTTATAGCACAAATTATATACTCCTTTGAGCTTACTAAAATTTGGAGAGTAAGAAAATAACAAAACATGTTTTATTGTAGTTGAAGCAGCTGTCTTGTCTCAGTTTCTCTAAAGGCAAGTTCAAATTTGAAGGGCGAAAGGAGGGTAATTCTCCAAATTCAAAGCATGGCATTGGCAACTCCTGTAGAACTGAAAGTGACATCCCAACAAATAACTATAGCTCCGTAAGGAACAGACTCTGCACAATAGTTAAAAATGCCTGCAGTGAAAGGTGCAGGAGCACAGTAGTGCTGTGGGTAAAGTTCTGGAGTTACTGGTGTGAACCTCCAGCTTTTTCCTTTGGAAGAAGGGTGTAAGGCTTGAGTTGGTTTTTTTTTTTTTTTTCTTTTTCCAGTGACAAGACTGGGAGTGAGATGTTTCTTTTAATGGAAAGGGTTATGGGAAAGATTTCTTCTGCCATGCACAGATGTGAGAGAACATTTCTTCTTGGCAAAGAAAATGGGGGAGAAAAAAGAGTACCAGGGCTATATAAAGCATGCTACAGAAAATCTGTGGTCTAGACACGGAGTCTGAAAGGTTAGCCAAGCTGTTTAGAACAACTGACCAACCAAAACCCACCGAGAAACAAATCAGAAAGCACAACTCCCCAGACTGCCCTTCCCCAAAACCCCAAACAAACAGACTCCAAAGGAAGAGCACACTGAAATGAGGCGGCCCCTCTGTCTCTCGGGGTGTCTCAGCAGGGCACGGTGAGGGGGTACCGGGAGGCTCGGGGCAGGCGGGGCGCGGCAGGGCAGCGCAGGCACTGGCGGCACGGCTGGCAGCGTTTCCCTGTGCCCGGCAGGGTGCGGTTCCGCCGGGCCCTGCGGGAGGAGCGGCTGCGGGAGCGGCGGGAGCGGGAGCTGCTGCGGGAGCGGCGGGAGCAGCGCCGGGAAGCGCTGCGGCAGCAGGTGGGTGCCCGGGAGCGCCGGGGGAACGAGCCAGAGAAAGTGCTGCAGGTGTGAGTGACCGTGGTTCTCTCCCGTTATACATCCCGTGCCCTTTGGAGCCCTGACAACAGCGGCGTTAGGACATTACGCTGGGCTGCAGGAGCTGCTCATGTCTCAGAGGAGATAGAGAAGGCTTTCTCCTGGTTGGACGTGATTTTTCTTCTCTGATTTTCCTGGGTTTTGTTTGTTTTAATAACCTTAAGTCTGCCTTGAGTCTTAGGCAAGGTTTATGAGTAATTTATATTCTTTTTAAATTCTGAAAACTTGCACACCTTGGATGACTTTTCTTCAGAGATATTTGAGTCTCTGAAGCTTTTCCACATTACTTTTAAAAAGACACCCATAAAATGCTTACTAGTGCTTGCTATTGTCATAGTAAAAGTAGTGCTAGGGTTATTTTTTTCTGCTGCTGACTTTTGAAAGAGTAATTTTGCCTTAATTTACATTTCTGTATGTAATCTCCTTGTTTTTTCCTCCAAAGAGGCTGGTTAGCAGTCATGATCTGCTGAGCCCTTCCCACTGACTCAGTTCTCTTGCCAGAGTAGAAAATGCTTCTAGAAGGGCCTTTGCCTGGGATGGTGATGCTCCCACCTCATTATACTTCTCTGACCAACATTTATTCTCTGTTTCACACTAATGAAATCCTGCTTCCTAAAGTATGTACATTGTTTGTATGGGGAGGGGGGGAAAGATCTTTACTAAAGTAATTTGGCCTGTAGGTTTAGGCAGCCTGTAAATACCAAGATGACATTTTATTAAAGAGATGGATTAAAAAATTATCATAAGCAATTTAAAGTACTTTTTTTTTTTCTGGTTTTAGCCATTCTTCATATGTACTTTAGCTATTTTGCTTGTGCGTCTTTCTGTATTTTTCCAAAATAGTCTTAGCCTGTATCTGAATATTTTAACACAAAGGAAGTAAACAATGAAAACAGATTAACTCTGGCACAATACAGTGTCTGGGAGTCTTTGATATTGATCTAGCCACAGGAAATTGCACTGTTAAAGCAGATGCACTTCAGAAAAAAATCAGAGTTGTATTATTTGGGGCATATCACTCAATGTTGTTGCCCATGACTCTGTAAAAATGTGAACTATCACCCTGAACAATTTCGTTCCCGTTGGAAGAAAAAGAACGCCTAGACTTGAGGAATTGTGGGTGTTGCAGAATCATGAGGCTGCTGGATCCCTGTAGAGACCGGCTTGGGCACTGGAGCTCATGTCAGTGTCTGCTGGGGAGCTCAGGTGCTGGTGCTTCCCTCTCACCCATCCTTGCAGAGCCCAGGCCGGCCCTGCAGCCGGGAGCAGTGGTGTTCTCAAAGGTGTGTCCCTGGCAGTGACCTGCTCTCCCCTTGGCTCGGCACACACAGTAATTGTTTCTCTCACATTGCCCCTTCAGGTTGCCATCACTGCGAACTTGGATCCAGCCAGAGCAGTGGCTGACACGGTGGCCTCGAAAGCTCGGATGGGCATTGGGACCAGGGAGGAGTTTGAGCTGCAGCAGCCCCTGTTCAGGCTGCACACCTACAGTGAAGAGCAGGTGATGGGCTGTGGTCGGGCAGTGTCAATAAAGCAGGAACTCGACTACCAGTACTCGTGTTCCAGCCCATCCAGCGTGCTGAGGAGGCTGCTCCCTCAATTTCATATGCACTCAAGGAACGTCTCAATATCTTTAAATTCCCTCACTGTTCCCTATCTGCTCAGTCAATGCATTTGCAATTATTCCCACTCTGGAATGTGAAAATTATTTACAAAAAGAGAGGAGCTATGGTACAATTCTGTGGTGTAAAAGCTTTCTTTTGACACTGAATAGGATGAAATCTAACAATGTCTATAGCTAAAGTTGTCCAGTGCTTCCCATTTTCAGACATTTTAAAGCTTCTCACTTTGGTAATGGAAAGATGTGGGTTTTGTTTGGTTATTAAAATTCCCCAAATCTGACCAATGCATGATTGACAAATCTTAACTTAAACATGCTCTGGAAGCAACATGTCGCTCTTCCTTGTACTTCCAGTGCCATCCCACTGCAGACCGTGGAACAGGATTGGAAAGAGGCTCACAGATTTTGTCAGATAAACTTTCGACACATTTCAGAAGTAATTTCCCTGGGGTTAATTGTAGTTGTGACAGATGGAAGTGGCACTGCCATGTAAGCACAAGGCAACACTGTGAGAAAAAACAGAAAGGCCTTTGAAGCTCTTGGATTCTATAGGAACAACCAGGAGGAGATTGGAGTCCGTGCTGCTCTTGGGCTGTGTGCATGGAGAGCATGAGGGAAGGCAGCAGCTCCTCAGGGAGCTTTTTGGCTTCTATTGATCGTTGCTGTGGTTTTTTTTTACAGATCATTTCTGACCCCAGGCTCCGTGTCGAGCTTGCTCTCCGAGAAGCTGGACTGCATAAAACACTTTATGCAAGAGAGGTTCTGTCAAAACTTCCACCACCGAAGCTTCCAAGAAGAGACATGGAGTCTACAGCTTTTAAAATGTAGAGCACCTCTCATCTGAGGGGCAGAGGAGCATCAGAGGTCTGGTCTGGCCCACAGTAAGCAGTTCTTAAACAAATTCCCTTTGGTTGTGTCCCAGAACTGCTCGGTTCCCTGTGTGTGCAGCCATTCTAAAGCCCTGCAAGCCTCTCTGAGCTGTGCTGCATCACATTTCACCTGCCTGGTGCAGGTCTGGAGAGCTGGGCTGTGTGCTGGTGCAGTGGCATTGCCCCTGTCCCTTTCCACTGGGAGCTGGGACACCTTGCTAAAGGACTCCTACACACAGCACAGGCCAGTCTGATGTGCAGCACCTTGAGTAGGAATTCTTGGGATTTAATTGGCAGCAGAAGTCCAAAATAGCTTTGCACAGCAGTTACCTTAGATTTTATTATGTTACATGAATAAATCCCACAATTTTCTTTCCAGGTTTCTTGAGAATTTGATTCTTTTAGTTATAAAATCTTCATTGTCATGAATGTTTCTAATATTCCTTGATTATGATGAAACTTAAACCCTTGTCTATATTTAGAAGGCAACTTACTGCATCGTATTTACTGCAAACTAGTCATACAATTTCATATTGCAGATTAGTTTTTCAGTATAAATTATAAATAGAGGTGGGATCTTTATTTCTTTATTTTCTGGTGTGCCAGACTCCTGAGAGTGAGCACAGGGTCAGCCCAGGAGCAGCATAATCCCAGTGTTGCAGCTGAGTTTTGTGGGGAAATGCTGCAGAGCCTGCCCTGGAAAGAGGGAGTGATGTCTTCTGGGCTCAGCCTCTATGTGCTTGTGCTAAAATTACAATTCTGTGTCTATTTGTGCTTTTTATTTTGGTATCTCCTTTGGGGTAACTTATTTTTAAAACACGCTTGGCCACCTCACAACTGGCTGGATTTTGCGGTGGGGAACAGAGTGGCTGTGAGACAATTCCCAGAAAGGCATCATCCCAAGCCTAGGCAGTTGATTTTTTTTCCCTTGCCTTTAAAAGCAGATCTACAAGATAAAAAATTTTGCTCTACTGAAATTGAGATTATAGTTGTCATATTTTATAAATACCAAGATGTTAATGAAAAAGAAAGTTTAAAGGAAGCAGACACTGGTTTTGAAATAGTGGGCACTGATTTTTTGGCAGAGATTCGTGGTTGTTTTCATGTCTGTCGTTTTTCAGGGTAGAGACTGAGTAGAAGTTTATAGAAGTCTGGGCTGCCTCAGTGCAATGGTAAGTCAGGGCCTTTAGTGATACAGTGAGGCCAGGATGAGGATGTGGGGGTGGATTTTCACATAACAGTGGAGCGTGGAGAATGTGCAGGTCAGTGAAAGGGTACTTTGCACAGCACAACCAAAGCTGCTCATGCCAGGAGAGCTCTGCAGACCCCTTGGCTGTTCCCCAGCCTGGCCAGACACCTCTCTCCTGCTCCTGTGTGAAGGAGGTGGATGTTTCACCCTACTTCATAATCCTCACTTTAGCATTGGTTACAAGAGCTGATCAGAACCTTTCAGGAAATAGAGATGCTTATAATGACATTGGTTTTCATCATAGATCTTTCTACATTCAAACAACAAAAAAGAAATCTTCCAAGTTACACACATGAAAATAGTAATTTAAAAAATGTTAATGGTAAATAGGCTTCTCAACCCACACCTCTTGCAGCCCTGCTGTGTGGGTTTGGCTGGGTAGGGGTGGCAGTTCAGCTCAGCTGTCCTTATGCCAGGGATGAAGCATGGGCAGTTCACTCTCAATCATACTTTTATAAAGCTTGATGAGAATTTCTCTGTGAAAATTAAGATATTTGGTGTTAAGATAGACTACTTATTTCTGAATTTTGGTGGTGAGAAAAGTGTCTTTAATGTTAACCAGTGCCTGAAGGTCAGGTCCTCAGCTGACCACAGCTGGGTCCTGTGATGTCCCTCTCGTACTCAAACTCTGGCACGTGCCAGTATCTTTCAATACTGCAGGAATGAAAATCTGGCTCTTTTAACAGCAGTAACAATAATGGTCACAAATACGGATTAATTTTTCATGTCATTTACTTAGGTTTTGTCTTTATGCCCAAAGCAAAGGGATCTCCTTCCGGGAAGATCGCTGTGGACAGGAGTGACCCTAACAGGACAGTCCTTTACGACGGCTGGAGCCAGGAGTGAGGAACCTGCAGCTCTGTTCCACAGCCTGACCCTGTCAGTGCAGATCTTGTCAGTGCGGTTCCAGCCGCGCTCAGGCCGGCAGCTCCGGCACCGCGGTGTCCGCTGGCTCCGGCCGCTCCGGCGGGACGGAGCTCTCCCGTTCCCGGAGCAGGGTCCGTGTGCCGGGCCGGGCCCGCAGCCCCGGTGCCGGCGGGACCGGAGCTCTCCCGTTCCCGGAGCAGGGTCCGTGTGCCGGGCCGGGCCCGCAGCCCCGGTGCCGGCGGGACGGAGCTCTCCCGTTCCCGGAGCAGGGTCCGTGTGCCGGGCCGGGCCCGCAGCCCCGCTCCCGGGCCTGTGGCTCGAGCCGTCACCGTCGGTCGGTGGGGA